>JASAOG010000157.1:182500-782500 GCA_030265305.1 Biomphalaria pfeifferi
AGATGGAGAGAGAGACAGAGATGGAGAGAGAGACAGAGATGGAGAGAGAGACAGAGATGGAGAGAGAGACAGAGATGGAGAGAGAGAGAGATGGAGAGAGAGACAGAGATGGAGAGAGAGACAGAGATGGAGAGAGAGACAGAGATGGAGAGAGAGACAGAGATGGAGAGAGAGAGAGAAACAGAGATGGAGAGAGAGACAGAGATGGAGAGAGAGACAGAGATGGAGAGAGAGACAGAGATGGAGAGAGAGACAGAGATGGAGAGAGAGACAGAGATGGAGAGAGAGACAGAGATGGAGAGAGAGACAGAGATGGAGAGAGAGACAGAGATGGAGAGAGAGAGAGACAGAGATGGAGAGAGAGAGAGACAGAGATGGAGAGAGAGACAGAGATGGAGAGAGAGACAGAGATGGAGAGAGAGAGAGACAGAGATGGAGAGAGAGACAGAGATGGAGAGAGAGACAGAGATGGAGAGAGAGACAGAGATGGAGAGAGAGACAGAGATGGAGAAAAAGACAGAGATGGAGAGAGAGAGAGACAGAGATGGAGAGAGAGAAAGAGATGGAGAGAGAGACAGAGATGGAGAGAGAGACAGAGATGGAGAGAGAGACAGAGATGGAGAGAGAGACAGAGATGGAGAGAGAGACAGAGATGGAGAGAGAGACAGAGATGGAGAGAGAGACAGAGATGGAGAGAGAGACAGAGATGGAGAGAGAGACAGAGATGGAGAGAGAGAGAGACAGAGATGGAGAGAGAGAGAGACAGAGATGGAGAGAGAGACAGAGATGGAGAGAGAGACAGAGAGAGACAGAGATGGAGAGAGAGAGAGACAGAGATGGAGAGAGAGACCGAGATGGAGAGAGAGACAGAGATGGAGAGAGAGACAGAGATGGAGAGAGAGAAAGAGATGGAGAGAGAGACAGAGAGAGACAGAGATGGAGAGAGAGACAGAGATGGAGAGAGAGACAGAGAGAGACAGAGATGGAGAGAGAGACAGAGATGGAGAGAGAGAGACAGAGATGGAGAGAGAGACAGAGATGGAGAGAGAGACAGAGATGGAGAGAGAGAGAGAGACAGAGATGGAGAGAGAGACAGAGATGGAGAGAGAGACAGAGAGAGACAGAGATGGAGAGAGAGACAGAGATGGAGAGAGAGACAGAGATGGAGAGAGAGACAGAGATGGAGAGAGAGACAGAGATGGAGAGAGAGACAGAGATGGAGAGAGAGACAGAGAGAGACAGAGATGGAGAGAGAGACAGAGATGGAGAGAGAGACAGAGAGAGACAGAGATGGAGAGAGAGACAGAGATGGAGAGAGAGACAGAGATGGAGAGAGAGACAGAGAGAGACAGAGATGGAGAGAGAGAGAGACAGAGATGGAGAGAGAGACAGAGATGGAGAGAGAGACAGAGATGGAGAGAGAGACAGAGATGGAGAGAGAGACAGAGATGGAGAGAGAGACAGAGATGGACAGAGATGGAGAGAGAGAGAGACAGAGATGGAGAGAGAGAGAGACAGAGATGGAGAGAGAGAGAGACAGAGATGGAGAGAGAGAGAGACAGAGATGGAGAGAGAGAGAGACAGACAGAGATGGAGAGAGAGAGACAGAGATGGAGAGAGAGAGAGACAGACAGAGATGGAGAGAGAGAGAGACAGACAGAGATGGAGAGAGAGAGAGACAGAGATGGAGAGAGAGAGACAGACAGAGATGGAGAGAGAGAGAGACAGACAGAGATGGAGAGAGAGAGAGACAGACAGAGATGGAGAGAGAGAGAGACAGAGATGGAGAGAGAGAGAGACAGACAGAGATGGAGAGAGAGAGAGACAGACAGAGATGGAGAGAGAGAGAGACAGACAGAGATGGAGAGAGAGAGAGACAGACAGAGATGGAGAGAGAGAGAGACAGAGATGGAGAGAGAGAGACAGACAGAGATGGAGAGAGAGAGAGACAGAGATGGAGAGAGAGAGAGACAGACAGAGATGGAGAGAGAGAGAGACAGACAGAGTTGGAGAGAGAGAGAGAGACAGACAGAGATGGAGAGAGAGAGAGACAGACAGAGATGGAGAGAGAGAGAGACAGAGATGGAGAGAGAGAGAGACAGACAGAGATGGAGAGAGAGAGAGACAGAGATGGAGAGAGAGAGAGACAGACAGAGATGGAGAGAGAGAGAGACAGACAGAGATGGAGAGAGAGAGACAGACAGAGATGGAGAGAGAGAGAGACAGACAGAGATGGAGAGAGAGAGAGACAGACAGAGATGGAGAGAGAGAGAGACAGACAGAGATGGAGAGAGAGAGAGACAGAGATGGAGAGAGAGAGACAGACAGAGATGGAGAGAGAGAGAGACAGAGATGGAGAGAGAGAGAGACAGACAGAGATGGAGAGAGAGAGAGACAGACAGAGATGGAGAGAGAGAGAGACAGACAGAGATGGAGAGAGAGAGACAGACAGAGATGGAGAGAGAGAGACAGACAGAGTTGGAGAGAGAGAGAGAGACAGACAGAGATGGAGAGAGAGAGAGACAGACAGAGATGGAGAGAGAGAGAGACAGAGATGGAGAGAGAGAGAGACAGACAGAGATGGAGAGAGAGAGAGACAGAGATGGAGAGAGAGAGAGACAGACAGAGATGGAGAGAGAGAGAGACAGACAGAGATGGAGAGAGAGAGAGACAGACAGAGATGGAGAGAGAGAGAGACAGACAGAGATGGAGAGAGAGAGAGACAGACAGAGATGGAGAGAGAGAGAGACAGACAGAGATGGAGAGAGAGAGAGACAGACAGAGATGGAGAGAGAGAGACAGACAGAGATGGAGACAGAGAGAGACAGAGATGGAGAGAGAGAGAGACAGACAGAGATGGAGAGAGAGAGAGACAGACAGAGATGGAGAGAGAGAGAGACAGACAGAGATGGAGAGAGAGAGACAGACAGAGATGGAGAGAGAGAGACAGACAGAGATGGAGAGAGAGAGAGACAGAGATGGAGAGAGAGAGAGACAGGCAGGGATGGAGAGAGAGAGAGACAGAGATGGAGAGAGAGAGAGACAGAGATGGAGAGAGAGAGAGACAGACAGAGATGGAGAGAGAGAGAGACAGACAGAGATGGAGAGAGAGAGAGACAGAGATGGAGAGAGAGACAGACAGAGATGGAGAGAGAGACAGACAGAGAGAAACGATATAACCAGATAAAAAAGAATGACCTTGAGGGAAACAAACAGACAAAGTAACATACAAACATACAAACATCCCTATAACGTTTGGAAAGAAGATGTCTTCGCTTTGAACTTGACACATTTAAAATAATGAATTTTGTGTTGATGACATATAGAGTTGTATACGTTTGTATTGTTTTTATTACAGGTATTTGGTACCATGCTGACATACGCAATTGTTGTCATACAGTTCCAGACAGGGACACCGGTCTGCCACTGTCACACGAACATGACATCATGACACCACATTACAGTGTAACTACCTGACTTGAGTGTAGACATTTTCTAGAAGCTTCTTTACAAACACATTATGTTAAACAAAGAATCCAGATGGTATGATATAGTAGATGGTATGCCTAGCAACCAGGGATATAGCAGATGGTATGCCTTGCAGCCAGTGATATAGCAGATGATATGCCTAGCAGTAAGTGATATAGCAGAAAGTATATCCGCAATCAGAAATATAGCGGATGGCATGTTTAGCAACCAATGATATAGCGGATGGCATGTTTAGCCACCAGTGATATAGTGGATGGTATGTTTATCAACCAGTGATATAGCGGATGGTATGTTAAATAACCAGTGATATAGCGGATGGTATGTGAAATAACCAGTGATATAGCGATGGTATGTGAAATAACCAGTGATATAGTGGATGGTATGTTAAATAACCAGTGATATAGTGGATGGTATGTTAAATAACCAGTGATATAGCGGATGGTATGTGAAATAACCAGTGATATAGCGGATGGTATGTTAAATAACCAGTGATATAGCGGATGGTATGTGAAATAACCAGTGATATAGCGATGGTATGTGAAATAACCAGTGATATAGTGGATGGTATGTTAAATAACCAGTGATATAGCGGATGGTATGTGAAATAACCAGTGATATAGCGGGTGGTATGTGAAATAACCAGTGATAAAGTGGATGGTATGTGAAATAACCAGTGATATAGCTGATGGTATGCTCATTAACTTGGGATATATTTTATTTGCGACTCACTTTGAATTAGATCTACGTACTTTTTGTCTTGATATTTTGCATTATATATCTATTGATATCACATAAACTAGTCACACCGTGCTTGCTGCCCTGCCTCATCGTGGCGCACAGGTGGAAACGGTCGTGAGAGGGGAAGCGTGGTCGAGAGGCCAAGTGCGCTTGAACTGGGCTTGGCTTGGCTACCTAGAGGTTCGACACCCGACTCGGGCAAAGTTGTGTTTACTGAGCGCCTAAAGGTTGCACGGAAAACCAACTCCTAGATACCCCCTCTGGTCCACAAATGAGATTGGACCAAAAGCGCTCTGAGCCCGCTATAAGCATATATAAAAGCTATAATAATAATAATAGGTAGAGTACGAGAGTATTTTCATTGCATTGTGCGAGGATATAAAAGAGCTTCCGCAGCGATCTGTCAATGTCCAGGCGCCGTCCCTCAAGGGGCCGTTACACTAATGAATACGACGGGGACCCCAGTGGTGCGGCCTTCGGCCACGTCTCTAGTCCGCGAGCCCGGAGTGTCTGTCTCCACTGGAAGTGAACGCAAGACAAACTCTAAGTTTAACTCACCCCCTGTCGGACAGGATGGCGGGAAGGTAGGAACTCGCTGCCCACTTCAGGCTGGTGAAAGGGAGCTTTTGTTCGCTTTAGCTGGCCTTAGTGTTCCAAGTACGACGCACAACACTACTAAATGGTCACACCAAAAGCATCTTCTTTTTGTCGGATTATTGGTTAGTATTGTATAAAAATCTTCATGTGTCATACAGTCACGCTTGGAGGGATAGGATTGTATGGTGGCGACAGTTTTATGTCGAAACAAACAGATAGCCATCTTGTGCTACGGTTGAAACCCCCTACTCTAGAGTATGTACAAACACTTTGTTTAGGCCCATCCGTTGCAGCCTTCTCGTCTGCTAGCATTTTTGGTCCTTGAATATTCAGTAAAACAGCCAGCATTCCAATAACATCGCATAATGTTCTGGCATCATCCAAAAGAAAGCCCTCTTTTTCAACCACAAACTTTAAGGCCGCCACACTTTTTGTTTCGCATACCTTAAATGAAAGGCCAGTAAAGTACAGTCTTACACAAAGCAAACTTTTTTTTTGTTTGTTTGAATCAGCTGTTGCATCCTAGCATGTACTAATGCACATGAACTACACACACATTGTTTATCCGTCAATTCTAGAAGTCCTGATCAATAACTTGTATTCTTCCCGTGGAACAGTTTGGAAGGAAGAAGAAACATCTCTACACGTAACTTTGTCCATTCTTGACATAGCTCTTGTCAAACTTTAGCATATAGTTTCTGATGAAGGTCTAGAGACGCACCTTATATAAAATAACTCATCTCCATAAACTATTATACATCCTCCCCCCCCCCCCCCCCCCCAAAAAAAAAATCCTCCCACACACACTTTTAACAGGCCCTCATATTCACTGAGATCATTTTTAGGATGTTTAATTTTTTTTTTTTAATAGAGGCCTATTTGTAGATCTAGAGCTAGTCGTTTTAAAATGTGCTACACATTATCCTTAACTCATAGACATAAAATATATTTTATGTCTATGCAGACATAAAATATATTTTATGTCTATGCCTTAACTACAGTCTTTACATTTCCGAATGTAATAATTTTCTCCACACACACACACGCTTTCATACCAGTGGCGTAGCTACGGTGGGGGGAGGAGGAGGAGAATTTGAAAATCCCCCGAGCCCCCACTTGAGGGTTACCCCACATGAATGTATTTTACATTAAAAATTAAATATTACAAAAAATGCAGCCCCCCCCCACCCCCAAACGATGGAAAATTCCCAGCTACGCCCCTGTTTCATACAGATGTTTCGTGATTATTATAAATTGATAATCAGACTGATCTAAGGAAACCCACCACAATCACTCTGGCAATTATCTAGATGTAGAGGAGAATTACATTTAAAATCTAGATCTAGTCTACTAGATCTGGGTTGAAATAAACATAAATAAAAATTCTGGAACAAAATTTACGCACCAAAAAAAAAAAAAAGTGTTAATGCGTGATTAAAGCGGATAGAATTATAATTCATCGACATTTAAATGTTGGACTTATTAGACATATTAGGTCGAAATTGCTATTGAAAAATTGTTTTGGGTAAATTTAACAGTTGGGGTTTCGATCATGAAAGTGGCTTAGTTAATTAAGGCTTAGGTTAAGTAAAAACTGGTTAAATTTTCACTTTGTCGTCCTCGGCATGTGAGAGAGTTAGTGAGAGATGTAGAATAACAAATATCTATATTGTGAAATGACTTCTACCGTAGCAAATAGAACTTTATGTAATGTTTTCTATGTGCTTTGAATAACATATTAAGTTCACAATTAAACCTGCTAATATCTCATTACTTATTGACTAGTCTCTCTTTAAAAACCATATTAATCAAGTAGAAAGGTGAGTGGTTCGCTAAGGAAGTGGGATATTGAAGAAATGTATATTCAAGTTTTTAAGCCCACAGACCTAGTGTATTCTTATTTCAGAAACAGCTATATAGTGTATTGTAGTTTAGAGATCCAGTAAGCTATTGTGTTGTCTAGTGTATTTTAGACTTACACTCACCGACATGGTTTTTATCTTGTATAGCTTTATTAGATATTAATTATCCAGCGTTCATTCTTGCCACTACATATTTTCTTTCGATAGAAAAAAAATTGTATTGCTAAATAAACTGACATGAATTCTGGTCACTGTGTTTGATTTATTTTATTGTTGTTGTTTTTATTTTTAGGGCTAAATATTCAGGGCTTTGTCCCCTTAGATGACCAACAGCCTGTACTGCAGTGCTGTAAAACTTCACACTATTTTTCCTAGACACAGTCTGACAAAAGCGCTGACAGCTCAGCAGTAATAAGGCTGGCTAGAAGAAGAAGTCTGACAAAAGAGCTGACATCTCAGCAGCAATAAGGCTGGCTAGAAGAAGAAGTCTGACAAAAGAGCTGACATCTCAGCAGCAATAAGGCTGGCTAGAAGAAGAAGTCCCTTAGACAAAATGTACACGTTATTTCCCCTACATTTATTTTCGAATCAAGTTGAAACTTTAAACAATTATGTATTGTACCTGAAAAAACAACATGAATCAATTAAAACATTAACCAATTAGTCAATTATTTGTTGTTAATAAATTTTGTTTGATATTGAAGAAGGGACATATCTAAATATAACTTCTCTTATACATAGCTATATAATTGTAAAGGTGGAGCTCTTCCACTTAAAGAAGTTTTTAAAAATGTATATATATATGCCCAAGAATAGGTTCTTCCTGGAGTTAGAGGGAAAATTGTAGACCCCCCGCCATTGATTGCAAGGGTGTCTGGGGGAGCGCTAGGAGCTCCCCAAGCGCGGGGCAGAGCCCCGCCGTCAAGCACTATTTCTGATATTGAAAGTCAACAAAATGCATATTCTGAGGTATCTGCAGTGCATTTTCCAGCTATTAAAAGTTTTATTTCAAAAATCTAATGTGCTATTCTTACTGACTTACACACTCTTACGCAGTTCGGCGCATTTGCCGTCAAGTGTTTCCACAAAAATCTGTCACTGGTAATGTATGAAGCCTCTTCCCACCTGCTCTGAGGACCTCCATGAATGTGTGGCGCCAAGTTGTACTAGGATGTCATCGCAACTCTTCTTATGCCTAATTTATTTTGTCGGAGAACATGTCCCGCAAACCTCATGCGACTCTCTGTCACAATCTTACTAAGGGGTCGACTCCCAGTTCGGCATAGGATTTCCTTGATTTACACCCGATCTCTATAACTGACTTCTAAAATCTGTTTTAGCCATCTTTGTTGAGCCACATTTAGTGTTTTTCAATTTCGGCAGATGACTATTCACTGCACTTTATTAATTGAGCCCCGCAACTGGTAGAAATGTGTAGCCTCTCTTGAATACGCTCTTGGAATTAAGTGACTGTAGTTTGCTTTAGATTTTATATTGAAAAAAAGTGAAGTTTTATCGTCATAATCATCTGTTGAGGGTTTTAATCTAAAAAATCTCTGGAGTTAACGTTGTTTTTTAAAAATTCAAAACCCCATTTAGCTACGGTAATAGAATTTAGTAACAGTAGTTTGCTTTAGAATAATATTGAAGATAGAGGTTTTCCACCTCAAAACGCTCTGTAGGGAGATTTTAAACTCAAAACCATCTGGAGGGGTTTTAAACTTTTAAAAAGGCCATCTGTAGGAGAGGGATTTAAACTCAAAACCCCCAATTGTCTTGGCTGCGCTCAAATAATTTTATTGTGTAATTTGCTTTTTTTATATTGAAGAGGAATTTTTTAGCATCAAATCCCTCTGAAGGGAGGTTTAAACTGAAAACTCCTTTTGGCAACGCTCATAGCATTTTGAGCGTATAATTCGCTTTTTTTCTTTCATTGAAGATGTATTTTTAGCTTCCAACCCCGCTTACGGGGGGTTTAAACTTTAAACCCCTTTGGCTACGCTCATAGATTTCTGAGTGTGTAATTTTCTTTTTTTTTTATATTAAAGAGGTATTTTTTTAGCTTCAAACTCCACTGGAGGGGGAGTTTAAATTCAAAACCCCTTTGAATACACTCATAACATGTTTAGTGTATAATTTGTTTTTGTTTTTTTTAATATTAAAGAGGCTACGCTCATAGAATTTTGAGTGTGTAATTTTCTTTTTTTATTTTGAAGAGGGGGTTTAAAAATGAAAATCTTCATTAACTGTGCTCGTGAAATTTGAGGGTTTGTAGTTTGCATTTTTTTTTATGTTATAGAAGAGTGGAATTTAACTGCGAAAACCCCTGGTAGGGGTTTTTAAACTCGAACCCCTCCTAGTAGAGGTTTTAAACTCAAAACTTTCTTTGCTGTGCTAGGGCAAGTGATAGTTTAGTCTCAAAATCTCACCTAAAATAAACAAAATCAAAGCAAAAAAAAAATTCCGATCCCCCCCCCCCCCCCCGCGGCAGGGATTTCGGTTGAGCCCCAACCCCCCCCCCCCGGCTACGCCCATGATATATATATATATATATTCAGCGCAGAATGGAAGATCGCCGCATCCCTAAATGACTCCTGTATGGCCAATTAAGGGAAGGAAAGCGACAGTAAGAGACAGAGGCACATGACAGAGCATCATGGCGTCGCGCTGTGAAAACTGGCGCACAAATTGCTGAGGACAAGAGAACAGCGCTGGCGGAAGAAAAGCGCCAGAGAAGAAAAGCAAGGCCAATGACACTGGCTCCAGCTGGAATAACCTGTCCAGTTTGCAGCCGAACATTCCGGGCTCGCATAGGTCTCACAAAACCCCAGTGCAAACACCTCAGCCCCCCTGGATGACAACAGTGGTCATCATCGAACCACGATGGACAAACTATATATGTATATATATATATGTATATATAATATATATATATATATATATATATATAAACGTAAATATATATATATATATATATTGATATATATATATATATCTACGTTTATGTTTGACTTCTGTGGAGTAGCTAGGGTATAGGATGTCCTGAGCGGCAACTCCTTATAATGCCCTCAAGAAGAAGAAAAACTAAAAAGCTGTTTATTCATTGAAAGAGTGCTTCTATTTAGCCAAATAAAAATACTTAGTGCTTTTCTTCCTGAAAAAACTATCAATCATTAAATCGAAATCAATTTTTTTACACAAACTCTTGCTCAATACCAAATTGGTAAGTCGGAGCTGTCGAGACAACAGAATTCATATTTGTCTGCCACATCATCAAGTTACTAGAATGGGGTCTATTTCTTGAACAATGCTCACCAAAGAAGAATACAGACATGTATTGTGTGTTAATTAAAATCTTCTTTATTTTCGACTGGCATCTTTTTTTTGTGACCAATACGTCTTTGAGGTGCTGCACCAATCCCCAGATCTGAGCACATGCTTTCGGCCAAGTAATACTGGCTTCAGCGATGCCCTCCTAATTAGTACTTAAACCTAATCCTAACTTAGAACGTTTTCGGTTTGAGTGCGCAGTTCTGAATTGACAATCTTTGTTTCTGAAGGTTAACCTGCGAATCAATTACTTCAGTTAATACAAGGGTCCAGAACCCAAGGTAGGGGAGAGAATTCAAAGATTGCATAGCAGCTAACAATCCGCCTGCTTCAGATCTAGTCGAAGAGTTTTCATTGGTACTATTCAATGTCTCACAAAGGTTGCGGGACAAACATTGGAGATCCAAGGAAAATCAACCTGCGGTGGACAACGGCTTGGTCAGCACGAGATGCGGGGAAGTATGAAGGTCTTCCATATTGAGTAGTGATGTGACGCACTGCGCTCATCCTTAATCGAATCGAAGACTGCCATTATTCAATGTATCTAGTGTTTGTATAATTTTGTATTAATCCTTTATTATCTTGACAGCTTCTCCTCTGGCTCCCCAGAGGGTTTCAACCAAGTGCTTAATACTAGAAGCAGTGAATTCTTTTCCAAAATGACTAAAACTAAAAAAGAAATCATAGTGAAATGAAAATAAACTACGGCAATGATAAAGATCATCTTATCTTATCTAATACAGACGTTACTTAAAAAAAGAAGATGATTACATCATACGCGTCATGCATTTAGTCATGCATATTAACCATTGACCTAAATCCTGCTAAGTCACTGGTTTTCCTGGCTAGCTCAGGCAACCCATTCTATGCTCTAATAGCACTAGGTAGATGGAGCACTTGTACAAATTTGTCCTAGCATATGGAACTCTAGAAGTATATTATACTGGAGAAAATGTGATGCCCCTCACAACAAAAGCCCGCACCACCCATATATTGCTAACTACTCTTCTGTTTTGTTGGCCTCACCATCCTAAAAAGAATAATGGAAAAGGAAAGGGGGAGAGATAAAGAGAAAAGGTCATACTGAAGGTCATACTGAAGGTCCAAGTGACGGTCATAGTTATTTGAAGATCATCAATCCATCTTTTCTCATGAACGTTTCCACTACTTAGGACTGGACTATACCATGGAGTTAGAAACAAATAAAAAGCAGGTCCTTGCGTAGCAAAAGCTTTTGCATCCAATACAACAAATTGCACTCAGTGCTTCATTAGACTGTAATGGTTAGACCATGGAACTATACTTAGACTGTGCCATAAATAGAGATTTATTAATTAAGTTGCATAGTTTTCTAAATGCGTAAATGTATCGGTACTCCCCGAAATCCTAAAACGAATGAATGTCTCCAATACAAAGAAACAATCCACTTGTTTACATGATGTGCTAGATGTAGATTTTAATATGTGCTTTATTTTAAACAATTCAATCAAGTATCTTGAATCTCTTTGATTTCGTCTAATCGACATAAACATATCGTGATTTCAGTCACTCTAGATCTATTTGTAGTCTTTGAACTGTGATATTTTTGATTATGCTATAGAGATGCCCACGAGTTTGATATATACAATGCAATAGTTTACAGTTAATCTGTTTAATGTTTAAACAAACAAAACAATTGAGTACAAACGACAAACTAAAGCAGAATGGAACTCCAACTTGCAGACACGTTTTCATGGTTGGTTGTTGTCTTGATCATTTCCTCTTTTCCAGGTAAGTCTGATCTTATGTTTGGTTGTTACTTTAGAAGATTATTTGTCCTGGCCCAAACCTCCTTGCAAGGGATGATAGAGCTTCAAGTTTGGAACAGTCCGAAGTGCTTAGCTAAAGAAATAGTCACCATTGGAGTGACGGTAAGATTACTTCATAATTAATAATGTACAGGGCAATGGCTTATACAAATGCAATTTAAAAGAGAGTCAGGGGAATAAATTTACAAAGGACATTTTCCAGGATAAAATCTCACTTTTTTCCATACTGGTCAATCTTTTGAGTAGAGCTTCAATATACTCCATTGGCTGTCATAAAGACTTTTGAAGTCTTAAGCAGACTTCTTGGCCTCATTGAAGTCTTTTTTTTCTAGTCCTAAGCATAATTCACTGGCCTCATTTGATTGAAGTCTTTTTTTTTCTAGTCCTAAGCATAATTCACTGGCCTCATTTGATTGAAGTCTTTTTTTTCTAGTTCTAAACATAATTCATTAGCCTCAATGAAGTCCTTTTTTCAGGTCTTTAACAAAGTTCATTGGACTTCATAAAGGCAAACTTTTGTATTAGATCTTCAGCCATTCCCATGAGCTTGCTGGAAAGATTGTTTAGTCAAAAGAATTGTCTAAGGAACATGTAGAGAGGGCTTTGGTGTGTTTGGTGACAATAGTCAGATATTAACAAAATTACGACATAAATTGTCGCAAAGCTTTGTTGGCCTACTTTCTGTCTGCAGACGTCGTAAGAAGCAACACTTTAATCACAAGACCCGGAGCTAGCACCACGCAATGTGCACAGGCTTGTCTTGACGAACGAGAGATAGACTGTCGCTTTTATAAGTTTGACAAGGTCAAGGAGACCTGTATTCTTTCAGCGATGCCTGACCCAACTGTCACGAACATGAAGCAGCTAGAAAAACCTGGTCAGTTGTTAATAGATGCTAAGTATTTTTTAAAACTCAGATCTAGATTAAGTTTATTTATTTTCTAATCTTAATCGTTAGACACGATCTTTCTATTCAAATAAAATCTAGTCGGAAAATACATTGCAAGCTTTTTTAGACATCTCTACAAATTTTAAGTTGATATCAAATTTCACTGAGAACTATGTATATATTTTTTAACATTAAATGTCAACATAAGAAGCCTATAGAAAATTATTTTATTTTATATATTTTTGCGATATTTCAACATTACTCTAAATTCTGGTGGTGGCCGAGCTGTAAAGCGCTTGACTTAAGAACCGAAGGGCTCCTGACTAAAGATAATTGACTCTAATGGGTAACTCACTTGGGAAAGTAATAGCGGTTTGTGTGCTTGCCTCGTGGACAGCTTCGTCGACAAAGACACTGATTAGCTTGAAAACACTAGCCCTCAATGATCTCTGTAAGATGTACCTCTACTTACTTCTCTGAAAGACGTACCTCTACTTACTTCTCTGTAAGATGTACCTCTACTTACTTCTCTGAAAGACGTACCTCTACTTACTTCTCTGTAAGATGTACCTCTACTTACTTCTCTGTAAGATGTACCTCTACTTACTTCTCTGTAAGATGTACCTCTACTTACTTCTCTGTAAGATGTACCTCTACTTACTTCTCTAAAAGATGTACCACTACTTACTTCTCTGTAAGATGTACCTTTACTTACTTCTCTGTAAGATGTACCTTTACTTACTTCTCTGAAAGATGTACCTCTACTTACTTCTCTGTAAGATGTACCTTTACTTACTTCACTGAAAGATGTACCTCTACATACTTCTCTGAAAGATGTACCTTTACTTACTTCTCTGAAAGATGTACCTCTACTTACTTCTCTGAAAGATGTACCTTTACTTACTTCTCTGTAAGATGTACCTCTACTTACTTCTCTGAAAGATGTACCTTTAACTAATTCTCTGAAAGATGTACCTTTACTTACTTCCATGAAAGATGTACCTTTACTTACTTTTTTGAAAGATGTACCTTTAATAACTTTTTTGAAAGATGTTCCTCTACTTACTTCTCTGAAAGTTGTACCTCTACTTACTTTTCTGAAAGATGTACCTTTACTTATTTTTCTGAAAGATGTACCTTTACTTACTTCTCTGAAAGATGTACCTTTACTTACTTCTCTGAAAGATGTACATTTACTTACCTCTCTGAAAGATGTACCTGTACTTACCTCTCTGAAAGATGTACCACTACTTACTTCTCTGAAAGATGTACTTTTATTTTCTTCTCTGAAAGATGTACCTTTACCTACTTCTCTGAAAGATGTACTTTTATTTTCTTCTCTGAAAGATGTACCTTTACCTACTTCTCTGAAAGAAGTACTTTTACTTACTTGTATTTACTTAGTTGTTAAGCTTTCAATAACTGAAAGAAATGTCCTAACTTCCACAGATGTTGGTCCCATTAAGAATGCAGCCTCGTCCTGGATCGAGCAACTACAAGCAAGATTGTTGGCCCTGGAACAGAAAAACATTGACATAAAGGTGTGCACTTTAATCATTGGAATAAAATTCATGACTGTACCAGTAAGATAACATTCACTGCAGGCTATGTATTGATATCTTTATTCCCCAGTCAGTCCATTTAAAACATTAACTGTACCAGGTCTCTATCGTCGAGTCACTTTGTTTTTCACCATCATTACAAAAGTAAGAGTGAGTGTTGAACTAGTCATAATAATCACTGTGTTTACTAACTGAGCCGAGTGAATTTCGTTGTCTTGTTGAGTGAATCCAATGATGTACATTCTTCACTTGGGTATGCCCAACTGGGTTTTGAACCCTTTAGCGCGTGGACAAACTCAGATCCCAATCACAAATGAACCCATACTAATACAGGAGCAGCTCATCGAAATATCCAGGTACCTAAGACAATGTTTCAACAAAGATACCACCACTTCTGGTTACAAAAACATATTACACATTTTACAATTGTAACCTGCAGTATGGGGTTGCTTTCCTGACATCTCATTTGGTCCAACGTGGATTCATTGTCGTTATGAACCTTATCACAAATCAAAAGAAACCGACTCGAAATTTGTGCTCGTTGAGCCGTGCATAAAATTTCATCCACCTCATCTAAGTCATTAATGTGTTTAAATTTAATTTAACAAAATTTTAAAAAATGTGTTACTTGCACAATATGCATTTATGTAGCTTTTTTTCACTTTGGGGTCCGTGAGCAAGTTTTGACTACATAAAGTGGTCCCCGGGTCAAAAACATTTGAGAACCTCTGATCCAATGGATGATGATTTTGTAGATGATGAAGATGACAAACACAGCGGCCATCAGTTCTTGAGTTCCTTGCCACCATACCGTTGTCAGGCACAGAATCTGGTTATTAGGTTGACCTGTCTCTACTGCAAATCCTCTTTACAGGCACTCCCCTTTAGTTTGGTCAATGTTTGAACTAAAACCACACATTAAGTAACTATAGGTTTGACTTTGAGCACGTCCAGAGAACAAACATTGAGAGTAACAGTTTCGGTTTTCTTGTAGAACCTACATAAAGAGACTGCGGAGCTAAGAGCCGAGGTAGCAGCTCTGAAGAATTCTAGAGCCCTTACACATCACTTACTGAGAACCACTAAAGAGCAGACGGATCAAAACATTGCAGGTTTGTGTTAAAAATGTTTCTTCAACTAGTTTTCAACAAATTGTTTTTTTTTTTTGTTTTAAAAAGTATCGACTAGATTCTAGATCTAACAGAAAAATATTTTGTTCGTTGTCAAAGGGAAATTATGAAATAAATAATGAGATTGTTTGGTAATTTTCCATTTAACCGAGTAAATTCCCTGGAGCATTTGAAGTCATCATTTAGTTATTTTAAATAAAACAATTAATTTTTCATTTTAAAATTGATCTGTTTAAAATTAAAAAAAAAAAAAAGAAATAAAAACAGCATCTAATCATTGAAAACAGTAGATACATTTTACCACATTTAAATTAGTTTTAATTGTTAGTTATTATAGGTATCTTTAATAATATGTAGCATCCATACCGATGTATGAAGTTCAAAATCTCAAAATAAGTATATCTACATATTTAAAGACGACTTGACTACTACAAAGTTATTGTGATCATTGAAACAGTTTGAATGAAGTGTAAGCCTATGACCAATGTTGGGTTACAAGAAATGTGTTATAGGAGAATTTGTTTTGTTCATCTGGAAGTTTATCGTTAAGGTCCAATTAATCAAATAAACAAGTAGAACGTGCTTTAAAAGTGTATGTAAATACTGTAGATATAACATACAAGCAGGGCCGGTCCTACAGATTGCGGGGCACTATGCGAAACGGATTGCGCGGGGCCCAATCTGGGTAGGGATAAGAATAATACATGAAAATAAAGATTTGGTATTAGAAAATAAATTCATCTTTGCATTTTATTCATACTTTACTAAGTACAAAATCACGGTCACATTAACATTCAGATGTGCCTTTCAGATTTACTATCGACTAGCAAAACATCGCTTTTGGTGGGTTTTTTTTACGATGTTGAGATAGACTTTCATATTTATATTTATGTGCCAATGACTATTTAAGTAAATTAAGTATTTGAACTTCTTATTTTGGTTCAAATTCGCCTTAATATTACACTTTTATTAAATGAAAGCTGGCAATGCGGTTTTCTTTAAATCGTGAGTAAGATTGGCGTTTTCCATATTGAATGACAACACACTATTTTGTCTGTTTTTAAGGAGATTTGCTTGTATTTTCAGAAATTTTTTATAATTTCAAGAGATTTTCATGACTTTTTTTGTATATTTTGCAATTTCAGGAGAATCGCAGGAACCCTTTATTTACAGTTAAAATGGTTTAATTTAATAATTTACACCAAGAATTCGCGCGGGGCCTATGAAAGGGCGGGGCCCACTGCAGCCGCATAGATTGCAGTGGCCTACAAGGCCTGATCAATGAAATAAACAATTAAAACATGCTTTAAACGTGTATGCAAATACTGTAGTTGGGATTAAAGGGACAGAATCCAAACCTCTAGTAATGAGAAGAAAGAGAGGAGAGTTTGAGAAAGTTTGAGATCCGTACCCCTGAAATATTTGACAAATGACCTTGTTCATGTGTGATAGTGAGGAATTGTCGTGAAAGGTTTTACCTCAAAATGAATCAAACAAACTCAAGTGCCATTTTGATGATGCTGGAGTGGCCTTGTAAGAGGAATAACCTGTACAATTTGTAGAAGAATTCAAGGCACTATCTATTAAGCTACTAAACGATGATTTGAAACTATGTATTTAATATATACAAATAGGTCATTCGATTTCAGATTGCTATCAATTTTCTCATAGAAATAATCTTTTTAAAAATTTGTCATTGTTTGAGTTTTTCTTTGTATAAGCTAGGTATTTTGTTTTTTTAAACGATGTGTACTTAAGGTAGTACTAGCATGCATGGTGAAACTTATAACAATAAGATGCTATGACAACCTAAATGCCATCGTGTTCATTTCCATGTCTGATCACATCGTAATTACTATTAAAGTTATAACTATTTAAATTGTGCCTTTTTACTACTAAAAAAAAGTATGTAAGAAAGCAACACAGTGTCTGTAGTGACACTTGCACTTGAGTTGTTTATAATTGACATAGTTTCAGTAGTGACACTTGCACTTGAGTTGTTTATAATTGACATAGTTTCAGTAGTGACACTTGCACTTGAGTTGTTTATAATTGACATAGTTTCAGTAGTGACACTTGCACTTGAGTTGTTTATAATTGACATAGTTTCAGTAGTGACACTTGCACTTGAGTTGTTTATAATTGACATAGTTTCAGTAGTGACACTTGCACTTGAGTTGTTTATAATTGACATAGTTTCAGTAGTGACAGTTGCAATTGAGTTGTTTATAATTAACATAGTTTCAGTAGTGACAGTTGCACTTGAGTTCTTTATGATTGACATAGTTTCAGTAGTGACAGTTGCACTTAAGTTGTTTATAATTGACATAGTTTCAGTAGTGACAACTGCACTTGAGTTGTTTATAATTGACATAGTTTCAGTAGTGACAGTTGCACTTGAGTTGTTTATAATTGACATAGTTTCAGTAGTGACACTTGCACTTGAGTTGTTTATAATTGACATAGTTTCAGTAGTGACAGTTGCACTTGAGTTGTTTATAATTGACATAGTTTCAGTAGTGACAGTTGCACTTGAGTTGTTTATAATTGACATAGTTTCAGTAGTGACAGTTGCACTTGAGTTGTTTATAATTGACATAGTTTCAGTAGTGACAGTTGCACTTGAGTTGTTTATAATTGACATAGTTTCAGTAGTGACACTTGCACTTGAGTTGTTTATAATTGACATAGTTTCAGTAGTGACAGTTGCACTTGAGTTGTTTATAATTGACATAGTTTCAGTAGTGACAGTTGCACTTGAGTTGTTTATAATTGACATAGTTTCAGTAGTGACAGTTGCACTTGAGTTGTTTATAATTGACATAGTTTCAGTAGTGACAGTTGCACTTGAGTTGTTTATAATTGACATAGTTTCAGTAGTGACAGTTGCACTTGAGTTGTTTATAATTGACATAGTTTCAGTAGTGACAGTTGCACTTGAGTTGTTTATAATTGACATAGTTTCAGTAGTGACACTTGCACTTGAGTTGTTTATAATTGACATAGTTTCAGTAGTGACAACTGCACTTGAGTTGTTTATAATTGACATAGTTTCAGTAGTGACAGTTGCACTTGAGTTGTTTATAATTGACATAGTTTCAGTAGTGACAGTTGCACTTGAGTTGTTTATAATTGACATAGTTTCAGTAGTGACAGTTGCACTTGAGTTGTTTATAATTGACATAGTTTCAGTAGTGACACTTGCACTTGAGTTGTTTATAATTGACATAGTTTCAGTAGTGACACTTGCACTTGAGTTGTTTATAATTGACATAGTTTCAGTAGTGACACTTGCACTTGAGTTGTTTATAATTGACATAGTTTCAGTAGTGACAGTTGCAATTGAGTTGTTTATAATTAACATAGTTTCAGTAGTGACAGTTGCACTTGAGTTCTTTATGATTGACATAGTTTCAGTAGTGACACTTGCACTTAAGTTGTTTATAATTGACATAGTTTCAGTAGTGACAACTGCACTTGAGTTGTTTATAATTGACATAGTTTCAGTAGTGACAACTGCACTTGAGTTGTTTCTAATTGACTTTGTCAGCTGAAGATGAGAAAACGGAAGTATTGAAGGCAGAAACCAAGCGAGTGGAGGACGCCATCATGACCTTGGGAGAACTTCAGAAGACCTTCAGCGAAAAGGTCAAAAAAATCAACGAAGCTGAAAAAGCAACGGATCTCAAAGTCGCGATGGTAAGTGGCACATGAAACGCAAGAAAATCTTTCTAAGGTGGCATGGCCAGGCGGTTGAAACTGTCTAGAACCGAGACCAAATTGTCATAGAAGGCCCTGCAACGTTGCAACTTGTGGGCAGTGGAGACCAATAGCTAATTGCCACGTCACAGGTCAGTACAACGTGACAACGAGCTATAAGTCTCTCCTGCCTAAAGGTTAGAACGTCGCAGGTCGGTGTTGTGGCCTACCATGATGAATGGTCTCTCTTGAACGCATTTAAGTTTTTGTTGCCATGTTGTTGTTTTTTTTTAGTTTCAGACATGCCCGCAGTGTACACGTTTTATAATAGTCCTGCAAATGTCTCTCCCACAGAGGCCTTAAACAATTCACTGTTTGGGTGTTTGTTTTTTTTCAATGTCGTTTTGTTTTTGCAGCACTCAAGCTTGTTCAAGAGGATACTATCAGAATTGTCATTACACAAGTCTGCCTCTGAGCTCCGAGTGAATAACGCCAAGGAAAATAAAGCCTTTGGTCACAAAAGGAAATCCTTGATCTATGGGATGCAAGAAGAGAACTAAATAAGACAAAGAAAGTGACCTCCCTTGCTGGCAGAAGACTACAGCACATCCAGCAAAGGAAATACGCATGAATATGAAGTAGGCTAAAGAAAAATGGATCAGTGACCAGGTCACTATAATTGGTAGTAACTTAAACGTAGGGAATAGAAACAAAAAGCAAACATTAAAAGCTTTAAAGAAAAGCTAGAACCAAACTGATTGACAACAACGATGAAACATTTCTGACTGAGAAGCCAATGTGTTAGAAGGTGGATACAATATTACAAATTTTTTTTTTAAATTCGAGATAAATCCCAACTACAGTCTTATCAACAAAATACCATGGGACAACTCAGAACTTTGGAGGCTCCAATACTAGAGTCAGAAATAGAGGAAGCCATAAGATCACATAAAAGTTGGCAAGTCGCCTGGAATCGATAACATACCATCAGAACTTTTAAAAATGGCAGCTCATATATCACTCAATGTCTTAGGACAATCTGTCATGACATATGGGACGAAAATAGATGGCCAAAAGAATGAACCCAATCATTAATTGCTGCTGCCCAAGAAAGAAAACGAGACAATACCAAAACTATAGAACAATAGGTCTGGTCAGTCATCTGGGCAAGATAATGCTAAGAATAATTTTCAGCAGACTCAGACTTTCAGTCCTTTTCAGAGTAGGTAGAAGCACTGTTGAACAAATATTTAACATTAGACTGTTAAATGAAAAATGCCTTCAACACCAAAAGAAATTCGTATACTTCATACACTTAAAACGATGGCAAGTGATGGGGGAGTTCAACATTCAAAACATTATTGATGTTATCAAAGTCCTAAACCAAAACGCAAATAGCTCAGTACTTCTGAACAAACACATTTGAGAACGTTTTAAGGACAGCCATAGAAGTGCGACAAGAATGTATCCGAACTCCACCTCTTTTATAACTTATTATAACTTATATGGGGGTACGATGAAACCTCTTGAAATTTAGTCACTAGAGTGAGGAGCATATCATTAAGGAAACCATCCTGTCCAATAGAACAGACAACACGTCAGAATACTGAAATATGTCGAAGCACTAGCATAAATAATAGACAATGGCGAACTATAATGACTGAAGTTATTAGGCTAGACATTTTCTTTCATTCTATTTGAACAGCTGTCTCAGTCTGCTAAAGACAACAGGGCCAGTGTAAGAGAACTGGGCACTGAAGAGTCGGACCTTAAGAATGGGCTGATGAATGTGAAGAGGGTAGAGGCGGAGCTGGAGGTCAGATTTGCAGGACTCTCTGCGGATGTCATGGAAAAAGTTGCCAGCATAGACTCTGTAAGTAGTCATTCAATACTTGTTTTTATAAATACTATTTTTGGTCAACTAATCAGAGGAACAAATACTTGACCTCTTTCTCCGTATGTTTAATTATAATCTTATCTTATAAATTACAGACGTTACCTCAAAAGAGAAGATAATTACGTCCTACTCGTATACACATGCCAAGCTAGTCATGCATATTAATCAGTCACTTTAACTCTGCTAAGACGTTGGTTTTATTGGCTGATTCAGGCAGCCCATTCCATGCTCTAATAGCACTTGGGAAGAAGGATCACTTGTATGGATTTAACCCAGCATATGGAATAAGAAATGTACCTTTAACTTTGTGTTTTTCTAAGTAGTTTATTAGGTTTTGTTTTTCTAGTTTATGGTTCAATGTTGTAGGTAGTATTGCTACTTTTCTTTTTTAGTTTATTGTCTTGAAGCATCTGTAAATGTTGTTACTCTAGGGAAACATCAACAACATTGTTGTTCAATCTTCCGACTAGTAAATAGTGATAGCATAAGTGAACCCTCCACAGATTGACAGTGATAGCATAAGTCAAACCTCCACAGGTAAACAGTGATTCTTTAAAGCATCCTCTATGAAAGTGCTACTTGCGCACTGTCCATAGGTGGGGGGGTATACATACATTAATAATACCACATTGTGGAAGTATTATAAAGCAACTGAATACATATTTTGTGCACCTCTACAAAACTTAGAGCTTCTCTAATCATGAAAAAAATTCATCTGTTACAAGCCCAGCAACCTACATTCTGTTTTGATTGTTTTCTCAGATGGTTGGACCGGAATTAAAGGAGATGAGAGACTCCCAGGCCACGCTAGCCGAAGCCTTGAGTCTCTTGACCAAGAAAATCATGACTCTGGCCCCCAGAATACCAGCTTTACAGGTTAAAGGTCTTTTAGGCTACGTTAACTTCACATGTTTGATCTTATACTCAAAGTAGCGATCAATATGTTATATAGGGCCTATTTAGGGTATACATATGTTTAGTCATAGTCAGGGCCGGATTAAGAACTCTTGGTGCCCTAGGCACAAAGTTCCACAAACCCACACGGGTGCCCCCTCTACCCGAGCCCGGCCCGATCCTCCTCCTCCACTGACCGCTGGTAGGCCTATGTTCAATATTATCATTATTATGCAAAATACTAACAAAGAAAAACAGTTGTTAATACAAATGTTTGTGTAATGATTAATTATATAATTTGTATTACATTACTATCACTCATATTAAGCCACAATAAGGTATTTCAGTATTAAAGTTATTAGTTAATTGATTTTGTAATAATAATAGACAAAAATACTGAAACTTTTTTAATAGAAAAGAAGATGATTAAGATCATAAGAAAGTCGAAGAAAGGACACATTTACATTTTGAAGTTCTTTTTTCTAGATTTACGTCTGGCAAAGTTTTTGAGTCAAAGTTAATTATGCGCAACAAGTCTGCCTCAATCATCAGCAGAGATAAGCAATCAAGCCTTTCTTGTTTCATTGTCGATCTATTTGGATTTTTATACGTTTCAACTGAGAAAAAGAACGCTCAGTTGAACAGTTCGTAACCATTAATGTTAAAAATATGCGCAAGGCGATTTCTACATTTGGAAAGGCACCCTCGATGTTATCTGTAACTATTAGTTTGTATAATTCTGCATGACTGAACGTGTTGTTTTCAGATTTTGATGCACGAAACTTGTGGCGAATATATGAGTGGAACTGTTGTAGTTCAGTATATAAGTTATTGTTCAGATCTTTAGGATAAGCATTTATTAGTCCTTTACAACACTGAGATGTTTGTGTTTGTGATACATCGACCAAACAAGAAAATCGAACTGCTATATCTTTATATACCTGTCCTCGTCTACTCATCTCTGTCTCAAGTTTGTCAACAATGGCGTAGAAAGCAGATATACGAAATTTGTCTCTGGCATTCAGAGATACCTCAGGGGCATCACCATCATTGACCACTGTCTTTCGTTTACGATTACGGGTCAAAGTTGACTTATAATCTTTAGAACCTTTAGATGCAAAAAGTTTACAAACAAAACAGTAAACAGATCCTGTGGATGGTGAATACAATAACCATTCTCTCCTGTACTGCTCACCATTTGCTTTTGTGCCATAGAAGAGTTTTTGAGAACAATATCTTGTTATTTTTCCTCCAGCATAAACACGGCAAGATTTATCAAAGGGACCATAATGATGCTGACAGTTAGTAGGCCCACAGTCAACCCAGTAAGCCACATCATCAGCGGAGAAGTCAATCCACAGCCCTGGATCTACTGATTGGTTTATTTTATCTTCTTCATCTTTTTCATCAACTTCAGCAGACTGAAGTGTGTCACAACAAATTTCATTTTCAAGCACTAATGCTGTGTAAGGATTTGCAGAACGGCCTGAAGTAGACTTATCAAGAGGGTTGATGGTGTCAGTAAAATCCTGATTAACCTGTTGCTGAACTGAAACTAAATAATCCGTTATTTTTTTGGCTCTTAGCTTTCACAACAGAAACAGTATGTTCTTTTTGTTTAGCTAGTTTTCTCTTTTGTGCACCACTTAACTGAACACGTTTCATCTTGAGTTTAATTAAATTAAGAATATATCAAAATATAAATTCTAATTTAATTTATTTTCGACAAATTAGCACTACTAACAATTGTTTTTACTAGTATAGCAGACTAAAACGGAAGCAATGAACGTAAATAGCCGCGCAGAGGCAAGAAGGAAGTGTCTCATTGTAGCCTATGTAACACCTATGAGTGTGGCGCCACTTCGCGGCCACTAACGAACGGGGAGTAAGCCTTCCATTAAGCCAATGGAAGACAACCTATATTTCTTTTTAGAAAATTAGTTTCGTTCGTAACTTAATCGACCGATTTTTTTCGAGGACTTGTGGTGCCCCCAAAGCGCTTGGTGCCCTAGGCACGTGCCTTATTTGCCAAATGGTTAATCCAGGCCTGGTCTTAGTTAGCATGAAAATAATTTGTAGTTCCTAGTTAGTCATTTAGGGGGGTGGTCGAAGGATTAAGCTCTTGGCTTCCGAACCTGAGGTCGTGGGTTCAAATCTCGGTGAAGACGGGGATTTGAATTTCGGCATTTTTAGGGCGCCCCTGAGACCACCTAACACTAATAGGTATCTGACTTTAGTTGGGGAAAGTAAAGGCGGTTGACCATTGTGCTGGCCTCATAACACCCTGCTTTTTAACCATTGGCTAAAAAACTGATGTCCTTAACATCACCTGCCCCCATAGATCGCAAGGACTTAGTGGGGAAACATTTTTACTACTAGTTAGTCAATTGTTTATCTCAAAATTTAAATGCCAAAACAAAAAGCTGGTCAGAATTTTTTATTCTATGACAAAATCAGAAGCTCTGGTAGGGATGTCAATCCCCCACCACAAACAATACTTAAGTCCTTCAAACTTTTATCTACAACCAATGTCTAAAGCTGAGCATTTGTGTTTCAGAAACAAATAAACAAGAAAGAAGGCATCCTGGCAGTCGTCTCTAAAAAGATGCAGAGTTTTGACAGTCAGATTGACTTCTTGAATGAAAGGTTGCGCTTTTCAGAGAAACAGTTACGTAAAGTCATTGACCCAGGGGTAAGTGTCAGAGGCTCAATGTCAGGTCTAACCACTAACCAGAGCTGAATGTCAGGTCAAAAGAGGTTGTGATTGTCTGATGGCAAACCACGGATAGCTCTAAAGCAGTGATTCCCAAAGTGGTCTATATAGACCCCCCAGGAGTCTACGAAGACTTCCAAGGGGTCTACGAAGGTGAAAAAATAAATTGGGGGTCTATGAGATGGCCAAGGAAGTCTACGATAATGGATTTCATTTCATTTGTGACTTTAAATTTCACTCCCATTAATGTAATTATCCCTACACTAATGTATAATTTGTACCTTAGTTAATCTTTTAAATGTTTATCCTGCTATTCCAACGAAAAATAGTTGTATTTAATTTCAATACTTATTTAAAGATCTTAATTTTGTCTACATATAAGTTATGTTTAACAAAAAGAAATGTAGATTGTACACCGTTGATTATTTAAAATTGGGATTCATTCCTTCCTTGTCAAACAAGAGGTTGCCTAATTGCCTTTTTATGACGTTATGAAACTAATTACGCTGGAGAATAATTTGATAAAAAGATAAACGTTTGAAAAAGATAAGTTCAGAATAGACCCTCAAAATCTCTCTTCGACATCACAAAGAGAAGATGATGGTTTGTGAACGCATTACACTATCTCTTTATTTATAGTCAAATACGGAAAACACTTTAGTAGGTAAACATTGATTTTACCTGGCGTTGAAGTAGTTTTAAAAACTATTTTACACAAATCTACATCTGATATTATTAAATGAATTTCTTGCAACAATACAGTTGAAAGGAACATCGGTGGTATAGCATTAAAAGCTTCTTATGTAATTCTTTTCAAACGACATAAACAGTTTGGGATCAGGAAATTAATTAATTAATATTTAACGTTTCAAGGACTACTTTATATAACAACAAATTCCTATATCAAACATAATATCCGTAGCAACGGATGATGAGCCTACAAAAAAAAATTATTTCCAGTGTGTTTGATGATTCCAGAAGTATATATCTTGTTATTTTAATTGTTTTAAATTTAAATTTTATCAATAAAAATAACATCTGTATAACTTGAATTGCAGCTTTAAATTACTTTTTCACTCTGGGACTCACAACATTAAGAAATTAGGTTTAAAAAATGTTGATGAATTTGCAAAAATGCAATACAAGTTAAGCAGGGGGTCTACGGAAAATCATAAACCATGGCGAGGGGTCTACGAGACAAAAAAGTTTGGGAACCACTGCTCAAAAGGAAGACTTTCAAAAGTTTCAAAAGGAATTGATAAATAGACGAAACAAAATTTAAAATTAAATGGAAGGGTAAATTTTTTGAAACCACTATCTCAAATTTTAAATAAATATACAAGTATATTAAATGTGCTAATCTGTCAACACAAATTGGACATGTGTTTTATGTCTATTCAAAACAAATTACTTTAACACAGATTTTAAAAAAGACTTTAACTCAGACTTTAACACAGATTTTAAAAAAGACTTTAACTCAGACTTTAACTTCAACTTTAACTCAGACTTTAATTCAGACTTTAACTCATACACAAACTTGAAACAACATAACAATGTTAATGTATTTAGAACCACCTGAGAAGACTGCTTAGATTGAATACCACAGAAACATTGTGGCTTACGTAATAAAGTGCTGACTAAAAGTTCTTTAAAAAGGTCTATTCACTTTAAAGCTGCGCTAAAACTCTGCCATAATAAAAAGTTGGACGTCATCTGTACGTTTAAGCTTTTTACAACCTCATCGAAGTGATAGTCACGTCTAAATGTGGATTAGGTTTCCGTTTTCCGAATGATATAACACTAGTATCATAATAAACTGAACATCCTTAACGCTTTATCTTTTACTTATCGGGGGGTGGGAGTGCAGTAAAAAAAGAATATGGGGTTTGGGGGGGGGGGGGGACATCTTATCAAAGATTTAAAAATATATATTTAAACACTTCACTTGTTGAGATTTTCAGCTAGACCTAGAGACCGTTGGAAGACTACTAAGTTATTGAGCATATGCTTAGTATCGATACAAAATTGTTGCTGCCAGTTTGTAGCTTCAGGAAGAGGAGGATTGAGAGAACGCGAGCACGCTACTCTGCCTCTTGTGGCGCTCGTGTGGAAACGGCCATTAGGGGAAGTGGTTAGGCTAAATGGATAGCAACACAAGACTCCCGTGGGGATGCCCACAGGTAGACGAGAGTCCACCCATTGCACGGGCGGAGTTGCAAAAGAGTCCCCACAAACCTGTCACAAATCCATGCGCCGTTCCTCAAGGGACCGTTACATAAATGGCGAGTCCCCCACGGTTAGCTTGGTATAACGAAGGAAAATGGCGGAGGCTCCCGGTGTCCTCGGCCTTCGGCCATGTACAGCCAAGCATGCGTCGGGGGCCAAAGGCATTGGAAACACAATGCTTTACATAGGCATTGACTCGGGTCTCTCTCAAACAGAACTGTATTCCCACAGGTTGTTTTTTTTTACTGTTTGGCGTCCAAACAGTTTTTTTTTCAAACTTAGAGCTCGAAGAGCCTTCGGTTTAGCTCTTAAGACGATCAAACGGATAGAGAGAAAGAAGAAATGGTGTGGATGAGATTAATCGTTATAATGGGCCTCAACATGACCAGCGACATCGCAAACCGTGAGCAGTGGAAACCAATAGATTGTTTCCACTTCTTACAAATCTGTGACGTGTGAGCCAGCTATTTGTCTCCACTGCCCACTCGCAGCGATCTCTTATCAAATATTTTGACAAGAACTTTTGATTTTGTTATATTCATAATTTTAGTTTTTGTTTTACTTACGGAAAAAAAAACAACAACAACCTGGCCCTCTCGTAAGCAGTATCTGACACTCTAAGCAGTATCTGACACTCTAAGCAGTATCTGACACTCTAAGCAGTATCTGACACTCTAAGCAGTATCTGACACTCTAAGCCAGTCTATGCAGTATCATTAGTTATGTAGGTCATAAGGTTTCGCAATCATGTCTTTTAATAGCAGAACAATGGAAGACAATGACGTTACTGCGAACGTGTCTGCTATGAGAAGGATGACATGGCCAGGTGAAAATGACATTTAAAACACTTCAAATCTATTTATAGCAAGTTGAAAGAAAGGGTTCATAGCGCTGTTGTCAGTCACAGACTCTGTTTTTTGTCTACTCTTAGCACGCTGAAACTTGTGCAAGAACAAGAAAAATCTAAAATACTTTTTAAAAAACGCAAAGCTTATAAAAGAGGAAGAACTCCAAACTTACAAACAATCTCATTATAATGTATAGGTTATTTCACCTTTTCTATATTAAAAATAATTAATTACCAATAATTACTTGACTAATTGGTTGATTTTGTTAATTGATTTGTGTTTTGTTAGGTACAATAAATAATTGTATACGGTTTCAGCTTGATCCGAGAATGGGTTATGGAGGAATAACGTGATCAAACTTTGCAACAGAATTGATATATGGTTTGTAAAAAAATTGTAGCAACTTTTAAAGTTGTCGGTTACTTTAGTGTAACATCATTTAGCTTTATGTGTGTGCAACAAGGAGATTTATAATTGTCAGTAAGTCATGGTGGATAAGTTCCTACCATCTTGGCTTTCAATCTGAGGGTCTTCATTTCTAATCTGCGATGTTAGGACGCCCTTCTATTCAGCTCTAAGGGGACACTATTGTTTTGGGGGGTGGGGGTGGGGAGGGGGGTAAAGACGGCCATTGTGCTGGCCACATGATACCCTCTTTAAAAAAACTTTCCCCATAAAAATAAAGATGAAATTATCATCAACTACTACCATTGACATGGAAGTTTAAAAAAATATCGCCTTTTACTTTGCTTGCATTTTATTATATTCTTCTGCTGTCACTGGGACTGTGTCACGGCTAAGTGGGAATGGCGATCAGTAATTATATGTGAGGCCATGGGCGTAGCCAGGGAGGGGGTTTTGGGGTTCACCCCCCCCCCCTTTTCAACCCCCCACCCCACCCCGGGGGGGGTCGGAATTTAGTGACTGATTTTTTTGCTTTGATTTTGTTTATTTTAGGTGAGATTTTAATACTAAACCATCACTTGCCCCAGCACAACCAAAGGGGTTTTGAGTTTTTAAAACCCCCTACCAGGGGGTTTGAGTTTAAAAACCCCTACCAGGGGGGTTCGAGTTTAAAACCCCTACCAGAGGGGTTCGAGTTTAAAAATCCCTACTAGGGGTTTTGAGTTTTAAACCCCCTACTAGAGGTTTTTGCAGTTAACTCCCCCTCTTCTATACAACAAAACAAAAAAAAATGCAAACGAAAATCCCCTAATTGTAAGAGCACAGTTAAGGAAGATTTTAAAACCCCGTCTAAAATTTACGATAAACACCCTCTTTAATATAAAAAAAGCTAATTACGCACTCAAAATGCTATGAGCGTAGCTAAATGGGTTTTGACTCAGTTTTGAGTTTAAACCCCACTTCAGCGGGGTTTGAAGGTACAAAAATACCTCTTTAATAATAAAAACAAAGCAAATTATACACTAAAAATATTATGAGTGTAGTCTAAGGGGTTTTGAGTTTAAACCCCCCGCCAGGGGGGATAAAAAATACATCTTCAGTGTAAGAAAAAAAGCAAATTACGCACTCAAAATGATATGAGCGTTGCCGAAAGGGGTTTTGAGTTTAAACCCCCATTCAGAGGGGTTTGGTGCTAAAAATACATCTTCAATATAAAAAAAAAAGCAAATTACACACTAAAATTATTTTAGCGTAGCCAAGCCAATCGGGGGTTTTGAGTTTAAACCCTTCTTCTACAGATAGCTTTTTTTTTTTAAATTTAAAACCCCTCCAGATGGTTTTGAGTCTAAGATCCCCCTACGATAAAACTTCTCTTTTCGATATAAAATCTAAAGCAAACTACAGTCACTTAATTCCAAGAGCGTAGTCAAGAGAGGTTACACATTTTTACCAGTGGCAGGGCTCCATTAATAAACTGCAGTGAATAGTCATCTACCGAAATCGAAAAACACTAAATGTAGCTCAACAAAGATGGCTAAGACAGATTTTAGGAGTCAGTTATAGAGATCGGGTCTAAATCAAGGAAATCCTATGCCGAACTGGGAGTCGACCCCTTAGTAAGATTGTGAGAGAACGATGCATGAGGTTTGCGGGACATGTTCTCCGACAAAATGAATTACGCGTAAGAAGAGTTGCAATGACATCCTAGTACAACTTGACGCCACTCATTCATGAAGGTCCTCATGGTAAGTGGGAAGAGGCTTCAGACATTACCAGTGACAGATTTTTATGGAAACAGCTTGACGTCAAATGCTCCGAACGACGTGGGAGGGTCTAAGTCAGTAACAATAGCACATTAGGTTTTTGAAAGAAAACTTTTTAATACCAGGAAAATACAGTGTAGATACCTCAGAATAAGCATTTTGTTGGCTGGCTTCGCCCCGCGCTGGGGAGCTCCTAGCACTCCCCCAGGCCCCTTGCTAGTAATAGCTGGAAGTCTTCAATTTTATGGAAACAGCTTGATGGCAAATGCGCCGAACGACGAGGGAGGGTCTAAGTCAGTAAGAATAGCACATTAGGTTTTTGAAGTAGAACTTTTTAATAGCAGGAAAATGCACTGTAGATACCTCAGAATATGCATTTTGTTGGCTTTCAATATCAGAAATAGTGCTTGGCGGCAGGGCTTGGCCCCGCACTGGGAGGAGCTCCTAGCGCTCCCCCAGACCCCTTTGCTGGTATTGTCGGGGAATCTACAATTTTTCCACTAACTCATGGAAGAACCTATTCTAGGGCACAATAAACGTCTTCCGAAAGAATGAAGGGTCAGAATGTAATAAAGATTATGTACACACACACACACATAAATACATTTTTTTTCGCGTGGGGGGGGGGGGGGGTCGGGGGGGGGAGAAAAAAATTCACCCCCCCAAAAACCCCTCCGAAAAAAAATCCTGTGTGAAAAAAAATGTGTGAGGCCCATCTCTCGAGTCTTATTATCACGGTTTAAAGATATCACTGTTAAAGAGCCTGATGTCACTGTTTGTAAGTTTCTTTATTGTTAGTTGAATTCGTTGTTGATCTTTGCCGCATTGTCAGGGGCGCTGATCTCTTGTAACTGTGATGCCGAGGATTCTATAGATGTATATCTCTAGATCTAAATACTATCTTAGAGATTCAATAAATAGTTTTTTTTTAAAATTCAAATACAGAATTTTAATTAAAAACTTGGAATCACTTTGTACAGAAATAGAACTGTATCAGATACTAACTTTGTTTCAAGAGTACAATAATGAAATATTCAATTTTACTACTAGATTTAATACAAACACAAGACTGATCTCTTCAAATTCTAACTCAAAACTAAAATACATCTTAACTCTACAAGATTTACATCCAGACTGAAGTATGCTAATGGCGTCCTTTCTGACCTCTAATTTGACACTTGGCTTAACCGATGAAATTATTTTCTTCAACCAATCAAACTATTTCCTATCAGATGTCATAAATGTCATATAAGTGATAGACAGGTGTCTGCTTACGTCATAGAAAAATTCCGTGATTTACAGGCATGGATATGTTAAATTAAATAACCTTGACTTGGGTTTATTTCAAATTGATACGTGTGACACTTATCAAGCCCTTTAAGTATTGAATTATTCTTCCTTTGTAATGCTAATACAATACTGACTGTAGACTTTTCAAACGTAATCAGGTGATGTATTTGTTTTATGTCTTGTTACAGTCGAAGCTGAATGTGGAGAATCGTCGAATAATGACCTATTTACGAGGTCAGGTCGCCTCACTACAAGGCAACCAGAAGCGAATAGAGAATGACGTATTAGGTCAGTATAAAAAAAAATATATTTATATGTATGTATGTGTGTGTGTGTGTATAATCTTTATTACATTCTCACCCATCATTTTTTCGGAAGACGCGGATTGTGCCCTAGAATAGGTTCTTCCTGGATTTAGTGGGAGAATTGTAGACTCCCCGCCATTGCTAGCAAGGGAGTCTTGGGGAGCGCTAGGAGGTCCCCAGCGCGGGGCGAAGTCCCGCCGCCAAGCACTATTTCTGATATTGAAAGCCACAATGCATATTCTGAGGTATCTACAATGCATTTTCGTGCTATTAAAACGTTTTATTTTCAAAAATCTAATGTGCTATTCTTAGCTGTTTCAAGCTGTTTCCACAAAAATATGTCACTGGTAATGTCTGAAGCCTCTTCTTACCTGCTCTGAGGACCTCCATGAATGTGTGGCGCCAAGTTGTACTAGGATGTCATCGCAACTCTTCTTATGCCTAATTCATTTTGTCGGAGAACATGTCCCGCAAACCTCACTCGACGCTCTGTCACAATCTTACTACGGCGTCGACTCCCAGTTCGGCATATGATTTCCTTGATTTACACCCGATCTCTATAACTGACTCCTAAAGTCCGTCTTAGCCATCTTTGTTAAGCCTTATTTAGTGTTTTTCAAACTATTCACTGCAGTTTTTTAATTGAGCCCCGCCATTGGTAGAAATGTGTAGCCTCTCTTGAATTCGCTCTTGGAATTATGTGACTGTAGTTTGCTTTAGATGTTAGTGAAAAGTGAAGTTTTATCGTCAAAATCATCTGTTTGGGGTTTTAAACTAAAAAATCTCTGGAGTTATGTTTTTTTTTAAAATTCAAAACCCCATTTAGCTACGGTCATAGAATTTAGTAACTGTAGTTTGCTTTAGAATAATATTGAAGATAGAGGTTTTCCACCTCAAAACGCTCTGTAGGGGGATTTTCAACTCAAAACCATCTGGAGGGGTTTTAAACTTTAAAAAAAGCCATCTGTAGGAGAGGGATTTAAACTCAAAATCACCAATTGTCTTGGCTACTCTCAAATAATTTTAGTGTGTAGTTTTTTTTTTATATTGAAGAGGTAATTTTTAGCATCAAACCCCTCTGAAGGGAGGTTTAAACTCAAAACTCCTTATGGCGACGCTCATTGCATTTTGAGTGCGTAATTTGCTTTTTTTTCTTACTTTGAAGATGTATTCTTTAGCTTCAAACCCGTTTGCTTGGGGATTAAACTCAAAACCACTTTGGCTACGCTCATAGATTTCTGAGTGTGTAATTTTATTTTTTATATTGAGGAGCTATTTTTTAGCTTCAAACTTCACTGGAGGGGAGCTTAAACTCAAAACCCCTTTGAAAACACTCATAATTTGCTTAGTTAATTTTTTTACTTTTGAACCTCACTGAAGGGGGGTTTAAACTCAAAACTGAGTCAAAACCCATTTAGCTACGCTCATAACATTTTGAGTGCGTAATTTGCGTTTTTTGAAGAGGTATTTTTTAGCTTCAAACCCTATTGAAGAGCCGCTGGGGGTTAACTCAAAACCCCTTTGGCTACGCTCATAGAAATTTGAATGTCTAATTTTCTTTTTTTATATTGAATAGGGGGTTTATCAGAAATTTTGGAAGGGGTTTAAAAATCAAAATCTTTCTTAACTGTGATTGTGAAATTTGGGGGATTGTCGTTTGCATTTTTTTTTGTTTTGTGTTATAGAAGAGGAGAATTTAACTGCTAAAACCCCTAGTAGGGGGTTTTAAACTCAAAACCCCCTAGTAGGTTTTTTTAACTCGAATCCCCCTGGTAGGGTGTTTTAAACTCAAACCCCCCTGGTAGGGATTTTAAACTCAAAAACCCCTGGTAGAGGGTTTTAAACTCAAAACCTCCTTTGCTGTGCTTGGGCAAGTGATAGTTTAGTATTAAAATCTCATCTAAAAGAAACAAAATCAAAGCAAAAAATCAGTCCCTAAATTCCGATCCCCCCCCCCCTGCGTGGGGGATTTCATTTCATTTCAACCCCCCCCCCCTTCCCGGCTACGCCCATGATATATGTATCCAAATAATTTGCGTTTTGTGGTTATCCAAATCATTAACAAAATCACGAACCTAATTGCTGGCAAAATCACTGACCAACTTACTAACTAAATCATTTTATTCGCTATCCAAATTACTGACAGAATCACTAGTAAAATCCTTATCACTAATCAGGTCACTGACCATACCAGTGACAAATTTATTCAAGAATCTCAGAGCAGAAGGTTTAGAATAATCACTGTGGTTTCATGTCAATGTTTACTGACTGAAACAAAATTGTCTATATTTGGACACTCTGATGCTAGAGTTTTGTTTTTAATATTACTCTATTTTTGCAGTTGAAATTTCCGATAGATCTCATCTTTACAAAGAATTAGCAAGCCTGAAAGTGTCCAGGAAAGCGATTGTTGATAAGGTGGTCAGCCTTGAGATGGCCATCAGAAATTTTAGAACCAGTATCAGAAAACTTGCCATTGAAGGGGTACGTCAAATATTGCTGCAATTATTTCTGGAAATTATTTTAATTTTTAATACTTTAAGTTAAATATGAACAAGAAAATAAATGAAATATTAAATGAATTGTTATTCCAAATCATAGCAATGATCTTTGACTTGCTGAAAGAAAGGTCGTGGGATCTAGTCCAAGTTATGATCAGGACCTGTATCTGGTGTGATACTTAACCTGTAACGACCACTGTTCTTAAAAATTTCCAAAACGAATCACGAGCCAATCCATTATTATTTCATACGTTTTTTAGCGGCCCCGTAAGGGAAATAACTGCTATTTGTTTTGTGTGCTCTGTCTCTCTGTGCGTCCATCCCATGTAGATAGCAAAAACTAGAAAAAATACTGAAAATCCAATATCATGTTGCAATTGTTGTTTTTTTTCTTCATAAAAATGCGTCATTCTACATCTTTTCACTATTTATAGACTCTTTAGTAAGGGAGGTAATTTTTTTTAGCATATTTAAGCATATTTATGAAAACGGTTTTGGATTTTTTTGTCAAAAAATGTATTTCAAAAATTTTATTGCTAAATTAAATACTTTTATATCATAATATTTATTTACATTTACATATTAACTGTGTAATAATAATAACATTAATAAATCTCTGTTTCCTGTCGTTAGTTGAACTAACAATACAGCAGTATCGGCAACACTTTAGACAAGGCAACGTCTCTCCATATTGTAACCTACTTCATCTGTATATTTATAGTTAGTAGTTTGTAGTTCATAGTTTCTGACATTTTTTCTGATATTGAAACCTGCCTTTTTACATGCCTAAGCTGACCACTTCGGGGGCCGATTCTGAGTTTGTGTTTCCACACAAACTTTCTTTGTAACCTTGTTTTCAATGTGCTCCCTGTTTATGGGTCAGCCCGGATAGCACTGCGTCATGGGTTTGAAATGACCGTTAGGTATCAATGATTTGAGAATGTTCTCAAGTACACCTAGATCAAATTAAGTCTAATAAGTGCATGACATGTTTTTTTTTATCCAAGTGCTAGGTCACTTATTCAGCAGTTGCCAGATAAACAAATGATTGACCTATGTTTGTGACCTATGTTTGTGACCTATGTTTGTGACCTATGTTTGTGACCTATGTTTGTGACCTATGTTTTTGATCTATGTTCTTGATCTATGTTTGTGATTTATGTTTTTGATCTATGTTTGTGAGTCTTGTGACATATGTTTGTGACCTATGTTAGTGTGTCTTATCTTACAGCCTAAAGGAAGATTGGTGACCAACATCTTGAACCGCCAGGTGGCAGCACTTAGGAGTCTGAAGAAGCTGCGAGACACTCAGGTGGAGATCCAAAACGCTCTGGTTAAGTACAAGCTGACCATGATGAAGACTCACGAGGATCTGTTGGAGCGAGACAGGAAACGTGTCTTGAATGAAATGGCACTCAGAAAGCTTCAGAGTAAACTCTTGGAAGTGTACCGCAAGATGGAAACTTCAGCTTCAACCAGTGTAAGATTCTTACAGCATTCAAACATGGTTCAACAAGCTTTTTCTATGGGTTCAATTTATGACGCATTGACTAGTCTGTTTCTATTATAAGCGGATTATGAATTCTTTCTTAGAGTATGGTCAGTCTTGTGTAAAAATCTATGTTTCGAGCTTTATGTTCTATTTCAGAATAGTAAAGCGTTTCCAAAAAAAAACAAAAAACTATAACTATCTTATGACTGTATATTGTTAGACCCATTACTATTATTAATGAAGTCACACTATCAATAAATGATATAGCAGCTAGTAGCTATTTGACCATTAGTAGATGTCCTTTGGGGCACCACTCACCACACATCCCCTGTCCACTGTATTTCTTTAATACCTTTCCGTCCTTGGCCTCAAACACAATCTCTCGATGGAAGGCCCGTCCTCTCTCCGATACTTTTTCCCCCACCACTCTCTCCGTCCGCCTCCTCCCCCCATGCCCGGCACTGCTCCCCTAAAGGTCCACGCAATTTTGTGAATGCAACCAATTCATCACATTTGCTGAGTCATTAACAGGCAAGAGCAACGCAGATGACATTTGTACAAAGTGTTTTTTGTATTTTGAGGGAGAATGGGTACTCATGAGACAACACTTCTATTTATAGACTATAAGGGAAGTAATGTGGGGTATAATATCATGACAATGCACCATTTTGTACAAAGCTTCGATCAACTCCCTCTGTCTGTCCGGTACAAAGCTTCTATCTGTCCGGTACAAAGCTTCGATCAACTCCCTCTGTCTGTCCGGTACAAAGCTTCGATCAACTCCCTCTGTCTGTCCGGTACAAAGCTTCGATCAACTCCCTCTGTCTGTCCGGTACAAAGCTTCGATCAACTCCCTATGTCAGTCCGGTACAAAGCTTTGATCAACTCCCTCTGTCTGTCCGGTACAAAGCTTCGATCAACTCCCTCTGTCTGTCCGGTACAAAGCTTCGATCAACTCCCTCTGTCTGTCCGTTACAAAGCTTCTATCTGTCCGGTACAAAGCTTCGATCAACTCCCTCTGTCTGTCCGGTACAAAGCTTCGATCAACTCCCTCTGTCTGTCCGGTACAAAGCTTCGATCAACTCCCTCTGTCTGTCCGGTACAAAGCTTCGATCAACTCCCTCTGTCTGTCCGGTACAAAGCTTCGATCAACTCCCTCTGTCTGTCCGGTACAAAGCTTCGATCAACTCCCTCTGTCTGTCCGGTACAAAGCTTCGATCAACTCCCTCTGTCTGTCCGGTACAAAGCTTCTATCAACTCCCTCTGTCTGTCCGGTACAAAGCTTCTATCAACTCCCTCTGTCTGTCCGGTACAAAGCTTTGATCAACTCCCTCTGTCTGTCCGGTACAAAGCTTCGATCAACTCCCTCTGTCTGTCCGTTACAAAGCTTCTATCTGTCCGGTACAAAGCTTCGATCAACTCCCTCTGTCTGTCCGGTACAAAGCTTCGATCAACTCCCTCTGTCTGTCCGGTACAAAGCTTCGATCAACTCCCTCTGTCTGTCCGGTACAAAGCTTCGACCAACTCCCTCTGTCTGTCCGGTACAAAGCTTCGATCAACTCCCTCTGTCTCTCCGGTACAAAGCTTCTATCAACTCCCTCTGTCTGTCCGGTACAAAGCTTCTATCAACTCCCTCTGTCTGTCCGGTACAAAGCTTTGATCAACTCCCTCTGTCTGTCCGGTACAAAGCTTCGATCAACTCCCTCTGTCTGTCCGTTACAAAGCTTCTATCTGTCCGGTACAAAGCTTCGATCAACTCCCTCTGTCTGTCCGGTACAAAGCTTCGATCAACTCCCTCTGTCTGTCCGGTACAAAGCTTCGATCAACTCCCTCTGTCTGTCCGGTACAAAGCTTCGATCAACTCCCTCTGTCTGTCCGGTACAAAGCTTCGATCAACTCCCTCTGTCTCTCCGGTACAAAGCTTCGATCAACTCCCTCTGTCTGTCCGGTACAAAGCTTCTATCAACTCCCTCTGTCTGTCCAGTACAAAGCTTCGATCAACTCCCTCTGTCTGTCCGGTACAAAGCTTCGATCAACTCCCTCTTTCTGTCCGGTACAAAGCTTCGATCAACTCCCTCTGTCTGTCCGGTACAAAGCTTCGATCAACTCCCTCTGTCTGTCCGGTACAAAGCTTCGATCAACTCCCTCTGTCTGTCCGGTACAAAGCTTCGATCAACTCCCTCTGTCTGTCCGGTACAAAGCTTCGATCAACTCCCTCTGTCTGTCCGGTACAAAGCTTCGATCAACTCCCTCTTTCTGTCCGGTACAAAGCTTCGATCAACTCCCTCTGTCTGTCCGGTACAAAGCTTCGATCAACTCCCTCTGTCTGTCCGGTACAAAGCTTCGATCAACTCCCTGTGTCTGTCCGGTACAAAGCTTCGATCAACTCCCTCTGTCTGTCCGGTACAAAGCTTCGATCAACTCCCTCTGTCTGTCCGGTACAAAGCTTCTATCAACTCCCTCTGTCTGTCCGGTACAAAGCTTTGATCAACTCCCTCTGTCTGTCCGGTACAAAGCTTCGATCAACTCCCTCTGTCTGTCCGGTACAAAGCTTCGATCAACTCCCTCTGTCTGTCCGGTACATAGCTTCGATCAACTCCCTCTGTCTGTCCGGTACAAAGCTTGGATCAACTCCCTCTGTCTGTCCGGTACAAAGCTTCCATCAACTCCCTCTGTCTGTCCGGTACAAAGCTTCGATCAACTCCCTCTGTCTGTCCGGTACAAAGCTTCGATCAACTCCCTCTTTCTGTCCGGTACAAAGCTTGGATCAACTCCCTCTGTCTGTCCGGTACAAAGCTTCGATCAACTCCCTCTGTCTGTCCGGTACAAAGCTTCTATCAACTCCCTCTGTCTGTCCGGTACATAGCTTCGATCAACTCCCTCTGTCTGTCCGGTACAAAGCTTCTATCAACTCCCTCTGTCTGTCCGGTACAAAGCTTCGATCAACTCCCTCTGTCTGTCCGGTACAAAGCTTCTATCAACTCCCTCTGTCTGTCCGGTACAAAGCTTCGATCAACTCCCTCTGTCTATCCGGTACAATTTTTGTGCACGTTATTTCTCCAACTTTAAATTCTCGGATCAAGTTGAAGCTTTACACGACTATACAGTGTACCTAACATAACATGAATCAATAACAAAATAACCAATTAATTAATTCATTAGTGGTACATAGTTACTTATTAATATTGAGAAATGGAACTAAAAATACAGTATTGAGATATGTTGCTTTAAATATGGAATTTTTACCCTTAGATAAGCTTTGTTTTTTTTAATGTACTTTTACATTTCACTTTTTGTTAACACCCTCCTGATAGTTAGCACTTTTTTTTCTAAACACATTTTGGAAATCAGAAGCTGTTTCAAAGAAGTGCAGACATAACGCATACTTTTCTCGATACTCTTGTAAAGGTTTCCTCACAGGAAATGGTGCAGCTGCTGAAACAGCAGAAGGACACCTTAATGAAAATGTCGCTTATCCAAAAGATCCAGCAGGATCTACAGAAAGAGGTTCTGAAGTTCAGACAGACAAAGAACGAAGAGCTGAACAGGCTGGAAGAAGAGAGGAAGCAGCATCAGAGAGACCTCCAGCAGCTTGAAGAGGTTAAGAGACAAACCATAAACCTGTATGAAATGCTGCAGACTAAACAGGTAAGTCACTGGTACACCCGTTGATGAAACTAGGAAATGTATTGACAAATGTATTGGATATATTACGTGGTGCCACACCAAGATTGCAACAGAAATTTAAACAAGAAATGTTTTTAAACTTTCGTTTGTAGTAGCTAAGAGATAATGTACAGAAAAGTAAAAGATGCTAGGGGAGATAATTGGTTGATCAATTTCAAACAATTGGAGAACTTTTGATTTCTGGGATTTGGAAAACCTGTTAAACAAGCCATTACGTTTCGAGCCTTAAGTGTTGTCGATACTTCTGACTCTATCATTAAATCTGAATTATACAGTGTAGAATTAGTTATTTAGTTGGTCTTTAACCTTTTCGTCATTTCCTCTGGAAAAATTAAGTTATTTTAAGACGAATTCTTTTAGTTCTTTATGCAAAGACAGACCCCCGACCTACTACCCATAGCACGTATAACCTCTGAAAATATCCAAAAGTATTCATCACCCCATACCGTTGTCGCATTGTACATAGTATGATTGTACTACTTAAGAAACTGGTAACTATCTTTTACTTATCACATATCTGACCTCCCTCAATCACAAAGCCACTTTGGATCATCTCATAAGAAAACTATTTACTTGTAGGATGCCTCGGCATTTGCTATGGCCAGAATGATGTAGCCCAATCTCCAGCCATCTGATTTGTCCAAAAGAACGGCAAGTGCCGATACAGTTCAGGATTAGCGGTGTCGCAGGCTCTTCCAGTGTGTAGCCCCATGTTGCAAGCTGCCTGAGGGTCGTCGGCTCTTGATTTTTCCTTAGAGTTGACTGAAGCCTTTTCCTTGTTTCGGTATAGCTGAGAGCAGCTTGATTTGAATTCAGAATTTTCTATCTCCTAGGGGTTGGTAGCTAGCCAAGGATAAATAGCCTTCCAGCGCCCTCTGTCCGAAGTTTACTGGTTTATTAGGTGCTTGTTACTCGCCTTTGCCCCCTTTTCTGTCAGTGATGCAATTTACGCCGGACCCAATATCTTTCGTTTACCCTGCTGATAAACTGGTTAACATGTTGGATGCTGCTGGCAAAGTGGTTAACATGTTAGATGCTGCTGGCAAAGTGGTTAACATTTTGTATGCTGCTGGCAAAGTGGTTAACATGTTGTATTTTGCTGGCAGAGTGGTCGTCACAGCTTTCCTATTATATAACTCTATCTACTTATAATTCGATAGAATCTACCTTAGGTCTCGATACGTCTAGGTGTCCCTGGTTCAGTTCTAGTTAACGAAATAAAACAATTAAACCACTAGATCAAACACATAAACTTTAATCAGCTTTACTGCATATCACACACGCTGGTCTCTGTCTGACAACAAAACACACTTCAGGTCATTCGCGCAGATTGTAAAAATAGATTATACACACATACACACATTCATCCGTGACATCTCGCTTCTCCTAAAATTATAATCAATTTTTACAAAGATCACTAAATAAAACGATTATAAAACAAATAGTAAACATTACACCACAATACAACAAAAATGTTCGTTTGATAGGCCACAAAGGCTCTGGGTATGCCACACAGGCGTTTATGTATCCATACAGACTTAAACATAGTCACAAAGATCTTGATGTAGTCACACATACTTCAATGTAGTCACACAGACTAAGTAATAGACACACAGTCTTAGTAGAAGACACACAGTCTTAGAAGATGAAACACACTGTCTTAAAAGATGAAGACACACAGTCTTAAAAGATGAAGACACACAGTCTTAAAAGATGAAGACACACAGTCTTAGTTGTAGACAGAAAGTCTACCATCAAGCAACAAAGTCTAAACTGTTGAAGACACAGTCTTTGATGAAGCAACACATGCTTGTGAGAAGACACGTAGGTTTATATCTATGATAAGCGTGACAGAATGTCCGCTACGTTTCCTCTACCTGGAATATGCTGCACTTCGAACTGAAAGTCCTGAACCATCAGGGCCCAGCGAGTTACCCTGGAATTCACCGACTTACGTGTGTTTAAACAGTGTAAGGGTGCATGATCTGTGCGGAGTACGAATGTTCTGCCCAACAGGTATCTGGCCAACTTGGTTACTGCCCAAACAACTGCCAAGCACTCTCTTTCTACGGTGCTGTATCGTTGTTCTGCTGAAGACAAATTTCTACTGACGTACATAACGGGATGTAGAATGCCCTGTGATTCCTGTGCTAGGCATCCCCCGATAGCAACAGCAGATGCATCAGTAGCTAGTATGAATTCCTTCTGACAGTCGGGTAGACGCAGGATCGGCTCCTCAAATGCCTTCTGTATCTTTTGCAGCGATAATTCACAGTCATGTGACCATCTGATCACGTTGGGTGCTCCCTTTCTGGTCAGGTTTGTGAGTGGCTCAGTTATCTCTGCAAAATCCGCTATAAACCTTCGATAGAAATTGCAGAGTCCCAATAAACTACGGACCTGTCTCTTGGTTGTTGGCTGACGAAGATTCATAATCCGTTGTCGCAGTTCAGGTTGTGGTTTCAGTGAGTGTCCTCCAATTACATATCCTAGAAAGGAAATGTTCTTGCAACCAATCTCCACTTTAGATGGTCTCACGGTTAAACCGTTTCTCCTCAATGTATCTAGAACCATTTCTAGATGTTGTAGGTGATCTGACCAAGTAATGTCATGAATGCAGATGTCGTCTAGGTAGCACAGTACATGGGGTAGATTAGACAACACCTTTCTCATCATTCTGCTGAACGTTGCTGGTGCGTTGACAAGCCCGAAACTCATGACATTAAATTGAAACAACCCAAAAGGACTACTAAACGCTGTAAGTGGTTTAGCTTTATCTACTAAAGTATCTGCCAATACCCACGGGTCAGGTCTAGCTTTGTAAAAAATGTTGCGTCTGCCATTTGAGGTAACAAGTCTTCAGGATTGGGACATGGTTCCGAATCAAGCACAGTAACTTTGTTTAGCTTCCTATAGTCAACACATATTCTTACTGCGCCTGATATTTTTCTAACCACCACCATAGGTGCCGTGTATGGTGACTCTATTGGGGATATAATGTCTAGCTTCAGCATCAATTGAATCTCTTCTTCCACTTCCTTAATATACCCTAAAGGTACTGGATACGGTTTCTGTTTCACTGAGTTCAGTGTCTTTGAGAATGATGTCGTGTTTAACTACTGCAGTTCTCCCTGGTACATCTGTCAATATATCATCATATCTAGTCAGTACTTCCTTCTTTCACTTGCTTCGTTTGCTCTACTGATAGTGACTCTTCAATTTTGCAATCTGTCCAAGTTTCTGATTGCTTTAAAGTTAATACAGATAGTAATGATCCAGTCAATTCATTTTCGTCTTTCTCTGGTTCATTAACTATCGCACAACTGGAACGAACTACTTCATCAGTGTTAGCATTACTTTCCTGTGACTTTTCACCAAACTCTCTTAACATGTTGATGTGAAATGTTTTCAGTTTTCCTCTCATATTGATTTGGTAATCTACTGCAGTTATTTTCTTGACTACTTCAAATGGTCCTTGCCACTGAACAATCAGTTTACTGTCTTTCCTTGGAAGTAGTACATACACAAGGCTTCCGCCTTGAAGTTTTCTTTTGTTTTATTTCTGTTAACATTGGTTCAGTGTCGTGCTAACTGTGATTCTAATGCTTGCTTTGCAAGTTGACATGTTGTTACCACTTTCTCTCTGAGTTCGACGACATGTTGATAGCTTGTTCTAGATTCATTATCAAGATTTTCTTTTGTCAACAAATCGTTCAGCAAACTAAGTGGACCTCTCGGGTTTGCTCCATACAATAATTCGAAAGGTGAAAATCCTGTACTTTCTTGTGGAACTTCTCGGTAAGCAAAGAGAACTGCTGGGATGTACATGTCCCAGTCTGCTGGTCTGTCTAGTGCTACTTTGCCTAATAATCGTTTCAAAGTCCCGTTCCACCTCTAGCAAACCGAATTGCTTTGGGGCCTGTAAGGCGTTGTGAAGGTTTGACGAATTCCTAACTGTTTCAGAAATTGATGTGTTAACTCGGACGTAAACTGAGTCCCTTGGTCACTTAGAACTTCTTCAGGGAATCCTAAGCAAGAGAAAATGTTGAACAATTCATGAGTTACATTTTCTGCAGTTATTGTCTTTAATGGCACGGCCTCTGGCCAACGTGTGCATAAGTCAACCATCGTAATGATGTATCTGTATCCTCTTTTAGACATAGGGTTTATGGGACCCACAATGTCTACGGCCACTTTCTGAAATGGTCTATCTTGCAGATCTGTGACCTGTAATGGGGCTTTTGTATAACGATCTCTGGGCTTTGTACTGGCACAAGTGCTGCACGCTGAACAATATTTTTTCACATCTTTAAATATTCCTGGCCAGTAAAAGTTATTCAGAATTCTTTGTCTTGTTCGTGCTGTCCCCATATGACACACAAAAGGTGAGTCATGACCTAACTCCAAAATTCTTTTTCTTTCGGCGGCAGGAACGACTAGCTGTAGTTTCTCTTTGTTATCCTGTCTCACCAGAAGTCCATTTTTCACTTTAAATTTACTAGTGGGACGCTTCGCCAATTCAAAAAGTTTAACCAATGTTTGGTCCTCCTTTTGTTTCAATGCATAACTGGAAGTTACATCTGATTCTGGCTGTTCAATCTGACTATGTAGTATCGGTTGTCCCATGTTTTCTATTACACCAGATTGAGATCTAGTTACCGCATTTGTAACTTCTGACATTGCTGACCTTTGCCACTTGTAGATATCTGTGATGGTAGGCTCAGTTATGCCAGTCAGGTTTCCTAGAATCAAGTCAGCTGTAGGCCTCTCCAACACACATGCTTCAACTTTCCCAGATAAAAATGGCGTATCAATGTCAATGACAGCTGTGGAATATTCTTCAATTGTTCCTCCAAATGTCATACATTAGACTTTCTTACCGGTCAACTGGTGAGGGTCCACATGTAGTCTCTTCACTCCAATTGTGGTCGCTCCTGTGTCTCTCAAGACCCAAATAGATTTCTTCCCAACAAATCCAGGATACAGTTTTAGTTTCCCAGCGTCATAAGTTACAGCTCCAGCCATCTGGATCTGATCAGATTCATGAGGGAGTTTTTCACCATGTTGATAGTCTATGCAAACTGACGCATAGTATGGATGTCCAGATGGTCTTCTCCTGTTGCTGGTTTTAGACTCCTGACTTCTGCTTGAGCCCGTAGTCTCATTTCGTCTTAATGGACTTTTGTTTCTACATTGGGCTGCTAAATGTCCCGTTTTGAAACACTTAAAACATTTTCTTTTCTCACCCACACTTCTTTTCTGCAGACGGTCCTGTATCCATTCTTGTTTAAAGCGACTTCTGTTATCATTAGTCTTTGCAGCAAAGTCAAACTTGCTAGTTATCAAGTCTTCCTCTCTCTGAAATGTCTGCTCTGGATGTGCAGTAATATATTGCTGACACAACTTCACTGTTGTTGGCACATCTTTCGGTTTCCTTTCATGTAGAAAAGCAACTAGTTGAGGATTGCAAGATGTGAGGATCTTGTCTCTGATGAACAGATCAATGAGACCTTTGAATGTCTTTTCAGTATTAGACAATTCTACCCACCGCATTAAGTATCTTGTAATGTCCTCAACAAATTCATGGATTGCCTGGTTTCTCTCTAGTTTAGCTTTATGGAACTTCTCTCTATACCCATCATCTGTCGAGTTGTACCTTTTCATCAATACTTCCTTCAACTTGCCAAATTCCTCTAAATCTTTCTTAGAAAAGTTGATACAAGCTTGCAGTGCCTTTCCCTGTAACAATGTGTATAGATGACTTCCCCACTGAGTTTTAGGTATTTCTGTAGCTTGAGCATGCACCTCAAATCTCGCCAAATATGCATCCATTAGATCCACGTACTCATTAAAAGGTGTCAACTTTGGTTTCCATACAGGTTTTATATGCTCTTTGATTTCTCCTTTCGTCTCTCTAAGCTCCAACTCTCTGACTCTCAATTTGTGTATTTCTACATCTGCTTCTTTCTCTTTAGCTCTTGCTTCTGCCTCTTTATCTCTCTCCACCGCCTCTCTTTCTTTAGCTCTTTCCACCGCCTCTCTTTCTTTAGCTCTTTCCACCGCCTCTCTTTCTTTAGCTCTTTCTTCTCTCTCTTTAACACGTTCCTCACGCTCTCTGTCTTGTTTCTCTTTCTTTTCCAGTTTGACTTCTCTTTCTTTCACCCACTCCTGTAGAGTTGTCCCCGACAATCCCATCTCTTTTCCAGCGGCTATTATCTGTGATAATTTGTCTGACTTCCTTGTGTATGCGTGTAGCATCAAATATAAACAATACAAATTACTTTATCACTGTGTTTGACCTGGTTTTGTCTCTGCTGATTGACTTAGTTGACTTCATTGTTTTTTTTTCCCGCCGTTGCACGTGAGCGCACACACTTCACGACTTCACGGCTTTCTTGGTCCTTGACCTTTTAACAATTGCGAACCGCAGTTCTGCCTAATGTCTTCCAAGACTAAGTCAAATAACTAGATAAACGAGCCTCCAAATATGTCACAGCTTTCCTATTATATAACTCTATCTACTTATAATTCGATAGAATCTCCCTTAGGTCTCGCTAGGTCTAGATGTCCCAGGTTCAGTTCTAGTAAACGAAATAAAACAATTAAACCACTAGATCAAACACATAAACTTTAATCAGCTTTACTGCATATCACACACGCTGGTCTCTGTCTGACAACAAAACACACTTCCGTTCATTCGCGCAGATTGTAAAAATAGATTATACATACATACACACATTCATCCGTGACAGTGGTTAACATGTTGTATGCTGCTGGCAAAGTGGTTAACATTTAGTACGCTGCTGGCAAAGTGGTTGACATTTTGTATGCTACTGGCAAACTGGTTAACATGTTGTATGCTGCTGGCAAAGTGGTTAACATTTGTATGCTGCTGGTAAAGTGGTTAACATGTTGCATGCTGTTGTTAAAGTGGTTAACATTTTGTATGCTGCTGGCAAAGTGGTTAACATGTTGTATGCTACTGGCAAACTGGTTAACATGTTGTATGCTGCTGGCAAAGTGGTTAACATTTGTATGCTGCTGGTAAAGTGGTTAACATGTTGCATGCTGTTGTTAAAGTGGTTAACATTTTGTATGCTGCTGGCAAAGTGGTTAACATTTTGTTTGCTGCTGGCAAAGTGGTTAACATGTTGTATGCTATTGACAAAGGTGTTTATACAATATGATGTGAAATAAAACATTTTTTTATGTATTGAAGATAACAAGCCTAACCAAAGTGGCAAGTGTGATGTGCTTTTAGCCAAACTGGCAAATATGATGTGTTTTTAATTTGTTTTCTTTTCTAAAATGCACCAAAGACAACACACAAATAACAAGTTAGGCATTTGAAGGATCTAGTCAGACGGTTGTATACAGGGCCGCCGCGAGGGTTGTAGCCGCCTGCGTGCGAAGTTGAAAAATCCCCACCCCTTTTTTTTTTAGAAAAAAAATTCATTAAGACTGAGCTGGACACTATACCTAAAGCGCGCTTTGATTTAAATCCATTTTTGTACCATTCCTTTTTCTTTTTATATTCGCATCGTTGTCGTATCCCCATTCCCTCTAAGATGTTTTATTTTCGATTTTAACTTTGCATTTTTGTAAAGAATGTAATGAAAAAGAAAAGAAACTATGTTTTAATTATAACACACTTTTTTGGTTTTATTTTTCATTTATATTTTTAACATTTTGTACTGAATTCAAATTTAGGGAATGAAATTTCACTAAAATGAGTCAGTTTCACAAACCTATACATAATATGTCTAGGGTCAGTTTCTTCATGGAGATAGAATGGAATATGCGGCAGGTTTTCGCTCAAGTCAGCAAAGGGTTTGATTCCGGGCGGGACTCGGCGCTAAGCGTCTTCTGGCCTTTTTCTCTTAGTAAGAAGAGAGAATTTTAAAAAGGCTAATATTAATGTGTTTTCTTTCAGAACGCACCATTCATCCTAATAAAAACAAATCGAGGGCCATATTAAATCTAATAATAAAGAGGCAGCCCTGGCCAATAGTATTATGTGAAGGACATTCTAGGTAGGAATACATGTTGCGCACGTACGTCTATAATGGGCGTGGCTTTTTTAGCAATATTCTTCGTGTTAAGTAAGACGTCTCTGTCGCGGAGGTTTTTTGTCACACAAAAGTCGTCACTATTAAGAAATTCGACTATTCTGAGACAAAAAAAAATACAGAAGAATCGCACTAGCGGAGACGTTTTAAAATGTTTTCTTGGCCCATATTGTTGCACAAGCGCATTGCAAAAAGCGGTCTAGATTAAAACGATCTTACTAGAAGATAAAACGCCGTCTCCTACTTAAGAGATTTTAATTTTTACTAATATTCAAATAAATTACACTGAAAATAAAACATTTTTTCGCCGCCCCCTCTCCTCGTGTTATTAGTTGGTCGTTGACTTGTCACTACAAACAGCTAGTACAACTGAACCAATGAAGGCGTTTTATATTTGTACTAAATAAGCTTTAAATAACTTGAACAAACTTCTTATGTGAAAAAAAAATATATAATTGCTATTACAATTTTCACAGATTTAATTTGAGATAGAGATCTAATATTAATGAAATTTACTGATATTTAAATGAAATCTAGCTCGCCACAAAATAACGTCTATACTCTTTCATGTCTCAAGATTGTCTGGCGTTTTACATTTGCATTATGCTAATTTCATGAATAACCACCAATCAATCGCTTAACTTCTTCTTGACGCCGCCTAGGAAACACACACACTCTATATCCGTGACCTCCGTGATCCCGTATGTCGAAGGCGCCGCTATAACACCCCTTTTGTCAGGAAGTTGCGCCCCCCCCCCCCTAATTCGAGATACAATGTGACAATGTTTTAAAATTGAGTTTCTAATTGTTAGATCTACTTACAGGGCGGGCTATTCGACTCAAAACAAATATTACAAACTACCCGGAAAAATTCAAGGTCAGGGAAAGAGTCGGCGCTTATGAAAAAACCCGTGGGAAACCCTCGCGTGCCGCTTTGTTTTTCTTCTTAAGTTTCCAAAATAACTTCTTAGTGTACAAATATGGTCTCTTTCCTCCCCCCCTCCACCCCAGTTTCCAAAGGATAATGGAATCAGTAGAATTTGATAAAATATTTAATAATTTTTTTTTTAAATTATTAAACCAAAAATTAAAAGTAAAATGATTCTTGGAAATGATTTGGCCGCCCCGTACATTCGGCCGCCAGCGTGCAATGCACACATTGCACAATAGGTAGCGGCGGCCCTGGTTGTATATTCATTAGAATAGGCTCCAGTTATGTTCTCAGTGTAACAGTCCGGTCTTCTTCTTTCATTAACCAACAGAAAAAAGAGGACGAGTCAGGTCGTCTGGAGGACATCACGAAAACTCAAGATAATCTTGTGAAAACTTTATCTGATTACAAGTAAAGTAGTGCCTTTACAAATAGTTCATACGCTATTGTAATACTATTTTTTATGTAGTTATACTGTTTAAGAAAAAAATGTGTTTAAATATTTTTTGGGTTAAATTTGCATTTTTATTTTACTTTCAAAATTTTACTTTTAGAAACTTGGGATTACATTGACATAATGTACCATAAGAAGAGACCTTTCTAACATGTAGATACAGTTGGACATTATTAGAGATCTTTAAGTATAACGGAAAAAAAACTATGATCTTATCTTATAAAATACAGACGTTACTTCAAATAGAAGATTACGTCCTACGCATGCCCCTAGGTAAATCTAGTCATGCATGTTTATCAATGACTTAAAGTCATTGGTTATCCTGGCTGACTCTAATCTCAGACAACCCATTCCATGCTCTAATCTCAGACAACCCATTCCATGCCCTGATAACGCTAACTTTCTGGTGTACAAAATAAAGGAAGAGTTATTAGCTATGTTTTTTTTTAGACGGTGCTTGTCTATGATACTTTAGGTGCAATTTTTAGCCCTGCAGAATCCAAATTTTCTTAAAGCTCTTTCGTTTATAGCACATAATCATTTCAATAAGAAGGAAGCAGTAGACTGTCACTCTAGGATTTGAAACTAACTGGAGGCGCGGTGGCTGAGTGGTTCGAATCCTGGTGAAGGCGCCTCTGAATCCACCTAGCTTTAATGGGTACCTGACTTTAGTTGTGGAAAAGTAAAGGCGGTAGGTCGTTGTGCTGGCCACATGACGCCCTCGTTAACCGTGGGCCACAGAAACAGATGACCTTCACCTCAATTCTTTTATATTTAGATGCCAACAGTTGGTGTTCAGTTTTGGCGTCCTTGACCTTGAATAGTTGATCGTGACCACAAGTTCAGGTCATTATTGGAAGTATTAGTTTTGCTACTGAATTTCTCCATAAGATACCGACAAGAAACACTTGGTGACTTAGTGGTGACATTAGTTATAATTTGTCATTTTATTTTTTCTCAAATTATCTTAAAGATGTTTCTTTTTTTTTTTATATTTTAGATCAACGCTCGCGAAGACCCAAAATGAGCTACAAGCCCAGAGAATGAGACAAGCCCAGGAAGCTTCCAGCACATCACAACTCCGTCAAGAGTTGCGGGACTTGCATCGCTCTCTGTCCTCAGTCATTGGGGTAAGACAGCCAATGAGTTGGAGATTTACTTGCAGTTCTCTTTCTTGCGTACATCCCCATATGAACAATGCGGTTTAGGAAGAGGTGCACGATGATTAAGGATGAGGTGCACCACGGTTTAGGATGAGGTGCACGACTGTTTAGGATTAGGTGCACGACGGTTTAGGATTAGGTGCACGACTGTTTAAGATTAGGTGCACGACTGTTTAGGATTAGGTGCACGATGGCTTAGGATGAGGTGCACGACTGTTTAGGATTAGGTGCACGATGGTTTAGGATTAGGTGCACGACTGTTTAGGATTAGGTGCACGATGGCTTAGGATGAGGTGCACGACTGTTTAGGATTAGGTGCACGATGGTTTAGGATTAGGTGCACGACTGTTTAGGATTAGGTGCACGACTGTCTAGGATTAGGTGCACAACGGTTTAGGAAAGAGAGTAGACACTTTTCCCTTGCTCCTTCCTTCTTCTTGAAAGCCTCATACTGTTCTAGCCTCTCTCACACATGTCTGATCCTAGTTTTTAAAAGATCTGATTGAAATTAAAGAATTTATTATTGTTATGTAATAAATAATATTTTAATGTCTATTTTGTTTTAGTGTTCAAACAATAGGTTTACATTTCGAGAAATCCAAAAGACTAAGTAATTTTTAAATAGAACTTAAAATAACTATGTTCATTAAAAATAGGGTTCTAGTTTTTTTTTCTTGTATGTAGGTGAAGCTACTTTTAAGTAAGATATATATATAAAGGAAAGCAATAAGCGTGATCAGTCAATAAGTTTCAAACTTCATGTTCAGTCTCTTTTTTTGTGTGACTCTATTATAGATATTAAGATATACTGCGTGTTTAATTGTGTGTGTTTAATTGTGCGTTTAATTGTGTGTGTTTAATCGTTTCATGATTTCTACTAGAAAAATTAAAGTGTTTTGTTTCGAAAAGAGACATTTCTTCAAGGAAACAAAGATTTCCCAGCGTTTTTTTAAAATTTGGTTGATAGGATTTAATTCCCTATTTGTAAGAAGCATACAGGGCATATTATAGTATCGTTACAATAATGATTGTGGCTCATTATAACCAATAAACTCTTCACTAAAAAAATTTACTGTAATTTTATGTTACGTCTGTATCTTGAGCATGGTGGTCATTAAATACACTTTACAATCTAGTTTCAAACATTTGTTTTGTTGTTTTCACAGGAACCAAATGAACAATCAATAGTCGCAGATACTGAAGATAGCAACTAAAGGACTACAATCTGTTGTGATGACATCTCGAGCAAGTTCAAGGCTATTACAAGAGCAGTCGCCTCGCCATTTGTTTTTTTTTTTTAATTTATGAGTAAATCTTCATTCATATTTTTAGTTTATTTGTCCAGATTTCGCTGGCCACTACATACTGCTTGATTGTATGAATATCAAACAGATGTGGTTAAATTGTCATTGTCATGGCAAAATTTGATTGATTTTTTAAAAAGTGGCCACAGAAGTCGTACTTCTGGTGAAACATTCTGGCTGTAGAACAAGGAATAAACCTTTGACAGTCACATGGACAATGGGACACGGCTGACCTCCACTAGCCTCCATGTGTGTAAGGACAGAATTGAGTATTATGGTTGTCGGCCCTGTAAATGAAGGAAGCTACTGCTTCAAACACATTGTAGTACAAGAAAGAAATGTTGAGAGCGAAATCACTTTACCTTCAAAGGAAACTTTATTTTATTTACAAATACCTTTTATAAAGAGATATACCCTTCCCTCAAATTTATATAGACTTCATGATAATTTATCTTTTAGAACTTGTTGTAGTGTTAATTGAGTGTTTTGAAATGTTTATAAGTGCTATTATTGGTATGTTTTAATGACTGATATTTAAATAAATAATTTGACATACAACTTTGCTTATGCATCGTCCAGGAATTGTTTTTGAGTTAAACGCAATGAGACTTTAAATCCTATAGACTACACCTACTTCCTGCCTAGTGTACCGAAGGTCTACATCCATTGCATAATGAATGAATGACTTTATTCTTTAGAAACACAATAGTTCTGACAGAACAACAACCCTGATTTTATATCTAGTCTGTAAATAAATCCACCGCGGTCTGAACAGTTCATAGGCAGTCATTCGTAAGTACAGAATACGTTTGAGAGGTAGGACGTGTGAAGTCTACAGCAAAACGTTTTGGTTCAAATCCCAGTTCTATGAATGTTCTTCTAAGTAACATTTCTTTCTGTTCTCGCTGTCTATGTCTCTATGAAAAAAGTGAAGTTCCCCTCTCTTAGACTTAAAGATTATCTGACTGTTAACGAGTGTGTCCTGTAGCCAGCACAACGACTAATGTCACGTAAGTCTTAATTGCTCTGGTTGGACTCGGGAGAGCCCTGAAAATCTCAATATAATAATAAGGCTTGTCTTCGAGTCCGAAGATTAATGAAAAATGCAGTATTTCCCCCTGCTGTGACCTATATATATTTCTAAAGCATATCATAAGTGAACAGCAAAACTTCAACTGATGTGCAACATTGAGACCGCAAATGAACGTTTTTAAAATACTTTGAATAACACACGCTGGACTTGGCATATTTATACACTGTAAGACGTCAAATAATAGATGCACATTTGATCACTCCCCGTCTCGCGCTCTGTGTCACGAGATTACACAGACAGTGCAGCCATGACGTCAAGTTGTCATTTCCGTAATGCTAGTCACTGTCACCTTGACACCTGTATCAATGACCTTTAAAAACCATTTTACACAACTTCTATGTGAACATTTCATTGTCCCTTGTTCTTTATAATGAACATTGTACAAACAAAATATAAGCACTTCAACCGATTCGGACCAAGGTATCACACATACAACTCATATAGAAAAGGAAAACGATGAAGCCAGTGGGTCTCAACACCTACAAGAATAATTTCAGAAAGACAGAAAGGTAAAACAAGCTTCAAATTTCCTGGCATCAATATATTACGCAAACCACAAAACAGTTGAGATAGTCTAGTTATTAAAACACTAGATCTTGATATCTACAACATATATAGAAACTAATGCGATACAAATCGAGAACAGCCTAGTTGCAGATTGTTGATAATCTAGGTGTACATTTACTCTGTGTATGCAACCCAGTTGTACATTTTTATTTTAACACTAAATGAACACTAAACGAACACCAAATGAACATTTAATCAATTCTGGAAATAGGCAGATGAAAGAGAGTGAACGAAGGATAGAAAAAAATGCAGGAATTCACACCCTCAACCAACTGTCAGCCACGCCCCTGAGTGAGTCACCAGGGCTCGACTTAGGCAACTGCAATCTATGCGCTCGCAGTGGGCCCCGCACTTTCATAGACCCCTCGCTAATTCTAGGTGTAAATTATAAAATGATAACATTTTAACTTATTATTAAAGGATTACCGCGGCCTCCGAATTTTCCTGGAGCTATTGGAAATCTCCTGAAATTGCAAATTATACGAAAAAGTCATAAAAATCTCCTGAAATTATGAAAAGCTTTTGAAAACTGTCATTTCGGGGTGTCATTCAATTTGGAAAACGCCAATCCTACTCGCGATTAAAAACAACAACGGTTTTGTCAGCTTTAATTTAATAAAAAATGTAATAATAAGGCGAATTTTAACCAAAACAGGAAGTTCAAAATACTTATTTTACTTTAAGTCACTGGCATAAAAATATAGATTTAAATATAGATCTAAATCTATCTCGACGATAGACTATATGATCTCGACCTCTTAGTCGATAGTAAGTCTACATCTAAAAGACACATCTAAATGTTTTTTCAGCTTTTTTGTTGTAAAACTATCATCTACTGTATATGGCCCGTAAAGTCAATGTGACCGTGATTGTGTACTTAGTAAAGTATGAATAAAATGCAAAGACGAATTTAGTTTCTAATACCAAATATTAATTTTCACTTATTTTCCTTATCCCTACCCAGACTGGGCCCCGCGCACTCCATTTAGCACAGGGCCCCGCAATCTGTAAGACTAGCCCTGTGGGTGACCTTGTGGTTTCGACGATGTTCAACTTTAACCTTGACCTAAAGTCTTTCTAACGAGAACATGCTGACCAAAGAAAACTGTCAAGCAGCATGTTGAAGACATCAACATTTTATTGAAACAGCGAGCCGTGTTTCTCGCGCTGGTCAGGTAAGCAGACAACCTTTTTTTCTTTTCACCTACGTAACGTAGGCCAACACTGTTTGATTATTCTCTTCACCATTCAACATCCAAACATGTTTATGTTGTGTGTTTACTTCTCACTGAATTAGACCAGAACGTGTAAAGAACCAGTGTTGTCGACGGGGGGGGGGAGGGTTTCATTCACGGAGGCATATCCATAAATAGCAATCTTTTTGATGTATCCGGCATGGGCGTTGCCAGGGGTCGGGTCGGGGCTTAATCACCCCCCCCCCAATTAAAGCCATCGCGGGGGGGGGGGGGGGGGGGAGAGTGAATTTTTTTGAGTTTTTTGCTGTAATGATCTTTATTGTAGGTGAGATTTTAATACTAGTCCATCAATTGCCCTGGCGCTACCAAAGAGGTGGGGGGATTAAAATCCTCCCCTAAGGTGTTCTCTTCATTCAAATACAAAATAAAGCAAACGATAGCCACCAAATTCCATGAGCGTAGCAGACACACACACATATACATACATAAATACAAACTAACACACACACACAAACATATTTATATATATGGGGAAGAGAAAAAAAAATCACTTAATCCCCCCCCCCCCAAAATAAAATGGCTACTGCCATGGTATCTGGTGTACAGAATTCGGAGGTGCTGCTAAAGCAAAGTATTTTTTAATTAGTCTTCTAATAATTTGTGTCAATTTCAGCTCAATTTTCAAAAATCTTTTACAGATAGCACAAAGTAACAGCAACAGTGATTTATCTATTTAGTAATCTATCTAGTGATCTATCTATTTAGTAATCTATCTAGTGATCTATTTAGTAATATATCCTTCAGATTGTTTAAATCAGAAAATGTTTAGTAAAAATCGACACTTGTTAAAAATCTTTCATTCTGTCGTCATTATCTTATAAAATACGAATGCTACTTCAAAAAAGAAGATGATTGCGACAGAGATATACATAACTTTGCTTTTCTAAATTTAGTGTAGTTCCATGGTTTAACTAGAACCTAGCAAGTCACTGACCTACATAAATCAACATGAAAGATGAAACAATGGAAATGGAAGGTTCCAGCAGTAGTCTCGCTTTCAGCCGAAAGCGTAGTAAGGGATTAAAACATTGGGTCACACTGTTCCTCGTGGCTGGACCTAGTTTGGCCATTGGCCTGTTGGTTGGTAAGTTTGCAATTGGGGATGAGAAGATCGTGTCTACAAAATATGTTGCTGAAGAAGTCACGGGCTTCAAAGAAAAAGTTGAGGACAGTTCTGTTTCTCAGCTCATTATGGACGCCATTGACCCAAAGAGAATTGGAGAAAATGTAAGGTCAGTATTCCTCTTATCTCTATCTCTCCATCCATCAATTGTATCTTTCTATCTATCTATCTATCTATTATCTATCTATCTATTTATCTATCTATCTATCTATCTATCTATCTATTTTTCTATATATATATCTATTTATCTATCTATCTATCTTTCTATATATATATCTATTTATCTATCTATCTATTTTTCTATCTATCTATCATTTCTCACATCCAGTCTGTCAACGTATAAATTGTTTTACATAAAATCACTGAACAATAAATTCTAAATATTGTTGTTTCTAAACTGTTGCTGGGGTTTGAGAACAAAGCGAAATAAAAAGCAGTAAATAACCAAATGACACGAACCCGGTGACTAGCCCTCTATTTGGTCGATAGACAATGTCACCAAGACTTAAAAGTTTTATTGACGAAACTTTATTTCAGTTAATTAACTTTTCTCCTGTCCTCACTGAATAACCGAGTTTCTTTACCGGAGTTTTCTACAATCTCTTTTCGTCTATCTAAAGACTTATCTCTTCCTGTCTATCTAAAGATTTATCTCTTCCTGTCTATCTAAAGATTCATCTCTTCCTGTCTATCTAAAGATTTATCTCTTCCTGTCTATCTAAAGATTTATCTCTTCGTGTCTATCTAAAGATTTATCTCTTCCTGTTTAGCTAAAGATTTATCTCTTTTCGTCTATCTAAAGATTTATCCCGACTTTCTAAATCTTTCAAGATCTTTCTTTCTGCTGCAGTTGTAGCAATATTTAAATATGTAGTGTTTCTGTAGTCCATCCATGTTGACTGTTGAGCAGCAAGCCTCACAGCCTCTTGTTATGCCTCTTTTTCAGACTGTTGAGCAGCAAGCCTCACAGCCTCTTGTTATGCCTCTTTTCAGACTGTTGAGCAGCAAGCCTCACAGCCTCTTGTTATGCCTCTTTTTCAGACTGTTGAGCAGCAAGCCTCACAGCCTCTTGTTATGCCTCTTTATCAGACTGTTGAGCAGCAAGCCTCACAGCCTCTTGTTATGCCTCTTTTTCAGACTGTTGAGCAGCAAGCCTCACAGCCTCTTGTTATGCCTCTTTTTCAGACTGTTGAGCAGCAAACCTCACAGCCTCGTGTTATGCCTCTTTTTCAGACTGTTAAGCAGCAAGCCTCACAGCCTCTTGTTATGCCTCTTTTTCAGACTGTTGAGCAGCAAGCCTCACAGCCTCTTGTTATGCCTCTTTTTCAGACTGTTGAGCAGCAAGCCTCACAGCCTCTTGTTATGCCTCTTTTTCAGACTGTTGAGCAGCAAGCCTCACAGCCTCTTGTTATGCCTCTTTTTCAGACTGTTGAGCAGCAAGCCTCACAGCCTCTTGTTATGCCTCTTTTTCAGACTGTTGAGCAGCAAGCCTCACCTAGCTGGACACCAAAACGACTTCGAGCTGGTGAGCCTAATGCAGAAACACTTCCACGATCACGGGCTGCGCGTGCAGACCACGCCCTATGACGTACTGCTGTCCTATCCGAGCGAAACCACGCGCAACAGTGTCCGCGTGCTGGACGAAGCTGGTCAGTTGGTCTACGACTCCAAGACAGACGAGGTGGATGTATCACACATTGAGGGCGCAGTCCCAGGGTACAATGCATTCGCACCGCAAGGTCTTGTAGAGGTGAGTTGAGCTCAGCTACAGAATTGTCACGATGGATGAGTGGCTGTCACGTTGAGTTGATCTAGTGACTGTTGGGTCCCTTTTTTTGGCATGATGTGGGTCAGAGAAAAAAAAGAAATAGAGCATAGGAACACACTCGATTGTGAGATTTGTGGCCGAAAGTCTAAGTACGCTTGAACCTGGTTTGGCTACCTTTTAAGGGGTTCGAGGTTCGACACCCAACTCGAGCAGAGCTGTGTTTACCTAAAGGCAGCAAGGAAAACCTTCTCCCAGATACCCTCCCCCCCCCCTCTCCACAAATGAATGAAATCGAGGAAAGAAGGTATGAAATCTTTCTCTTTTCATTTTATTGAATGGTCACAAAATACTGGATCTATTTTAAGCCTCTTAGGAAGTACCCGGATAATGACGTCACAGCACAAAGTAAAGCGGACCGAGAAATTTCACTTTTAGCACTTGTAAAGTATGAAATTAAACTTAAAATTAGACACAAAACTCGTGTCCAGCTACTAGATATCAATGAATGTAATTTTATTTTTGAAATATAGCACTATTGTTTTTGTCAGATTCTTTTTTAATCACCCTGTGATTTGCATGGCGCCAAATTATTCCTCTCCTCCGTATCTGTTGTTACCTTGTCTTTTTATCTTGTTATGAGCTTGTTGTTATCAGGAGTGCATATTGTTTACTAAAAAAAAAAAAAAAAGTGTTAACAACATTTTTAATCAATCATTAACAAAGTCATCTGAACAAAAGTTTCTTTTTTTTTTTTTTTGAAGGGTGAGATTGTTTACGTTGGATACGGCCGCCATATTGAGTACGACTACCTGATAAGTATTGGCGTGAACGTAACTGGCAAACTAGTGTTAGTGAAATATGGCAAACTGTTCCGAGGGTCAAAGGTGAGAAGGTTACGTATCATTCGTCTAACATTGTTCATCTTCTGATACCATTTAATTTTCGCGTGAATTTTTTCCCAATGAGGCGGCCGATGCTTCTAGTTTGAAAGTATATTCATCAATCCAATGTTTTGTAGGCCTAGAAGTGTAGAAGATGAGCCTTGATGAAGTCATTAAAAAAATGAATTTAAAAAAAAAGTCAACTTAGTTACATTCATATTCGAATCAAGACATTTCAAATCTGTAATCACTTGTACTTAATGCATCAGATGTTTCTATGGCCGTCTGTTGATGAGAATGCCATGAAGACAGAAAAACTGCAACCGTCTTTACTTTCTGGGGTGTTTTAAAAATCCCGAAATTCAAAATCCCAACCTTAACTGCGATTTAAACCCGAGAGTACTCGGTTGGGAAGCCGAGCGTCTTACTACCTAACCACCATGCCTACGCATCAAAGACTTCGACTAAAAATTTCAAAACAGCAGACGATATTACGATATTAATTAAACAAGGAGCTATTTAAATAAAGTGTAAATAAAGAAAAAAGTGAAACCCCCCTCCTCTGTTTGTTCCTAAGTCAGTTAGTTAGCCAGCATACTTGCATTGACTACTCTCAGATACAGATGGCGACAGCATACTTGCATTGACTACTCTCAGATACAGATGGCGACAGCATACTTGCATTGACTACTCTCAGATACAGGTGGCGCCAACATACTTGCATTGACTACTCTCAGATACAGATGGCGACAGCATACTTGCATTGACTACTCTCAGATACAGATGGCGACAGCATACTTGCATTGACTACTCTCAGATACAGGTGGCGCCAACATACTTGCATTGACTACTCTCAGATACAGATGGTGACAGCATACTTGCATTGACTACTCTCAGATACAGATGGCGACAGCATACTTGCATTGACTACCCTCAGATACAGATGGCGACAGCATACTTGCATTGACTACTCTCAGATGCAGATGAAGCCAGCATATTTGCATCGACTACTCTCAGATACAGATGGCGACAGCATACTTGCTTTGACTACTCTCAGATACAGATGGCGACAGCATACTTGCATTGACTACTCTCAGATACAGATGGCGACAGCATACTTGCATTGACTACTCTCAGATACAGGTGGCGCCAACATACTTGCATTGACTACTCTCAGATACAGATGGTGACAGCATACTTGCATTGACTACTCTCAGATACAGATGGCGACAGCATACTTGCATTGACTACCCTCAGATACAGATGGCGACAGCATACTTGCATTGACTACTCTCAGATACAGATGAAGCCAGCATATTTGCATTGACTACTCTCAGATACAGATGGCGACAGCATACTTGCTTTGACTACTCTCAGATACAGATGGCACCAACATACTTGCATTGACTACTCTCAGATACAGATGGCGACAGCATACTTGCATTGACTACTCTCAGATTCAGATGGCGACAGCATACTTGCATTGACTACTCTCAGATACAGATGGCGACAGCATACTTGCATTGACTACTCTCAGATACAGATGGCGACAGCATACTTGCATTGACTACTCTCAGATACAGATGGCGACAGCATACTTGCATTGACTACTCTCAGATTCAGATGGCGACAGCATACTTGCATTGACTACTCTCAGATACAGATGGCGACAGCATACTTGCATTGACTACTCTCAGATACAGATGGCGACAGCATACTTGCATTGACTACTCTCAGATACAGATGGCGACAGCATACTTGCTTTGACTACTCTCAGATACAGATGGCACCAACATACTTGCATTGACTACTCTCAGATACAGATGGCGACAGCATACTTGCATTGACTACTCTCAGATTCAGATGGCGACAGCATACTTGCATTGACTACTCTCAGATACAGATGGCGACAGCATACTTGCATTGACTACTCTCAGATACAGATGGCGACAGCATACTTGCATTGACTACTCTCAGATACAGATGGCGACAGCATACTTGCATTGACTACTCTCAGATACAGATGGCGACAGCATACTTGCTTTGACTACTCTCAGATACAGATGGCACCAACATACTTGCATTGACTACTCTCAGATACAGATGGCGACAGCATACTTGCATTGACTACTCTCAGATTCAGATGGCGACAGCATACTTGCATTGACTACTCTCAGATACAGATGGCGACAGCATACTTGCATTGACTACTCTCAGATACAGATGGCGACAGCATACTTGCTTTGACTACTCTCAGATACAGATGGCGACAGCATACTTGCATTGACTACTCTCAGATACAGATGGCGACAGCATACTTGCATTTACTACTCTCAGATACAGGTGGCGCCAACATACTTGCATTGACTACTCTCAGATACAGATGGTGACAGCATACTTGCATTGACTACTCTCAGATACAGATGGCGACAGCATACTTGCATTGACTACTCTCAGATACAGATGGCGCCACCATACTTGCATTGACTACTCTCATATACAGGTGGCTGTATAAGATTTGTCAAAATATCTAGGTCGTAACTGGGCCCGCGGTAGTCGCCTGAGATCCTACACTTGTCCCTTGACTTCGGACACGTAGATAATGTCTCTAGACATAAATAAATGTCCCCACGTTTTGTCCTTTTGACTTTTCAATCTATGTTGTCATTTCGTTCAGGTAGCCATCGCTGAATCGTACGGAGCCATAGGCGTCATCATTTATTCAGATCCCATCGACCACACGGGCATCAAAAGTGGCGACACGAGGTTGTATCCAGAGACCTGGTGGCTGCCTTCTGACGGCGTTCAAAGAGGAACTTTGGTATCCACAATCGGGGATGTTTTAACACCTGGGTACCCCTCGAACAGTAAGTTAGAATGCGTTAGATGTATACAAATACTTGACTTTGAACCAACGAAAGCAACTACGAATACCCCAAAATTCTTTAAAGTTCGCTCTATGCACATTACCAAATGTTGTAACAAAAGATTGGACCAGAACAAAAAAGAAATCTTTCGCATAAAACATGAAATCTCGAATGACTGAGTAATGTTTACAAAATCTTTACACAGATTTGGCTTACCGGCAACTTGTGACAGAAGCAAAGCCAACATTACCTAAGATTCCGGCACATCCGGTCAGCTATGGAGCTGCCTATAATATTTTCAGGTGAGGAACAGACAATAGTTAACAGTAAACAGTTAATGGAAAAACATTCAACAGAAGATATATAGCAGAAGACATATAACAGAGAACAAATAACAGAAAATACATGACAGAGGACAAATAAAAGAAAACAAATAACAAAACACATAACAGAGGACATTTCTCAAGCTTAGAATGCATAGTTTCGTGCCATTCAATAGAGAAGCTCATAAAACTGCAGCTAATGGTTTCTTGTTGAGTTCAGACGGTGACCAGACACCTCGTCATACGAGACATTTCATCATTGCAACATTTCATCATTGCAACATTTCATCATTATAGCAATTCATCATTTAGGGTTTGGGTTAGGGGTAACTTGCTCAGTAGGTGTATTTTTCATATAGAGTTACTTATTAAAACGGCGAGATTGTTTTTTTTTTGTAAATTATATTTATGTATAGGTCTACTTGCTTTAAACAATACAAAATAATTACCTCACTTTTTAAATCATTGAATTCAAGGTACATGGCCGGTTTTCCAGCTCCTAGCAACTGGACAGGAGGACTTAACATTACATACAGACTTGGGCCAGGTTTTTCCCAAATAGGCTAGTAAGTTCTAGTGTCTGGTGTCTTGAAATTAAAAGTATGCACGAATCTGGATGAAACTCAGAATTAAAGTCCAATTTTCTAGGTATCAATACAAAGTGTTTGAGATTTTAGCATTATTTTTTTTTGAGATTCTATTCTAATTTTAAATTCAGCTAAGAGACTTCAGTTGTGATTAAAGTGAATGAATAATTAGAGAGACTGACCTATATCATCTAAACTCCATGATGATAAAAAATGGCAGATCGATCATGGGAGTGTTATGAACTATCATAGACATATGTATATGTTTCACTTTATTATATTTTTCAATAGCTCTTTCTTGACATTGGGCGCGTCATTTTTAGCCTTCAAATAAGGTTGTTGTTTTTTTTTCTAATAAAGGCTGACTTTACCCATATCAGGATAACACTTTTTTACATTACCGCTATATTATTACATGTTACATTTTTATAGTTTGTTATGGCATTTAATTTTAATTTTATTGTCATCTAATGTGTTACACTTTTTGTCATTTAAATAAAAATTGAAGATACTAAATATTGCTCATTTTATGATTTTTACAATAACTATTTGTTAGATAAAATGACCAGATGATGAAAATAACGGGATGAAATGACCGGGGGATGAAATGACCAGGGGATGAAGTGACCAGGGATGAAATGACCGGGGATGAAGTGACTGGGTATGAAATGACCGGGGATGAAAAACGATGAAGTGACCGGGGATGAAGTGATCAGGACAGGTGTTGAGTTTAAATCCAGGATCTCGAAGCAAGGCTGGAGAAAAAGATGTTCTTGTGCAAATATGTATAAATATATGTACATAAATACTTTCCGCCATACACTAGCCGGTGTTGCTACAGTATAAAGTTACTGTAGGCCTACTAGAGCGTCTGTAGCCCACTCAGCTTTCGATGTGACTCTATCACATACTCTCTTTATTCAAGGTAGAGAGGAAGCATTATCGCCCTTCCAATCCAAATTAAATTTACTGTTGATATATAATTTGATGCCTGTGTTAAACCACCACTACGTGGCCTGTGCTATTTATATTAGTAACTAGATTCTAGTTTTTATACAAATGTGGGCTTTCACTACAAAGATTCATTCGGGAAATGCCTGGGTGGCGGGGGATATCTGTCGATTGCTGGGAGAAGACGATCGCCTCTACCCTTCCCCTCTCAATGGATCCGCCACTGGTTTGTTAATAACGTAACTAAAGTGTACGAGCTCATACAATGAAAGTTAATGTGATTTGAAGAAATAGTGTGTTATTCATGATCTTTGATGCCCCCCCCCCCCCCCCACCGTAATTTGATCTGATTGCAGCAAAGTTCAATTGAATGTCACTAACCGCTATAAACGAGTAACGGTTGAGAATGTGTTCGGCATCATCCAGGGAGACGTGGAACCAGGTCAGTTGATGTTCAATACCTAAATGACTATAATTAGAGATTACTACAATATCCGTAGTGGACAGTAGATCAAGTATTAAATTGGGGGCGAATACATTTGAATGGGATAGGGGACAGCTTACTACAATAACTTCACTTTAATATCAGATAGATGGCTGTTAACACCATATAGGTGTGTTTTACATCAGATAAGTATGTGTTTGCATCAGATAAGTATGTGTTTACATCAGATAGGTGTGTTTATATCAGACAGCTATGTGTGTTTACATCAGATAAGTATATGTTTGCATCAGATACGTATGTGTTTACATCAGACAGGTATGTGTTTATATCAGACAGGTATGTGTTGTTTGGAAATCATCGGGATGCCTGGTTATATGGTGCAACTGATCCTGTTAGTGGGACAGCCGTCTTGATGGAGATCGCAAGAGTGATGGGAGATCTGGTCAAATCTGGTAAAAACTTGAATATATGTTTGAAATAACTTATGTCAATTTGTATATCTATATATGAGAATATCTTGATTTTAATTAATTAGAAGTATAATAATAACTAACTCGGTGTCTCTGTGTTTGATTGCATTCAGGTCGTTGGAAGCCAAGGAGATCGATCATGTTCTGTAGCTGGGGAGCTGAAGAATTTGGTCTTGTCGGATCCACAGAATGGGTTGAGGTAGGTGCAATCTTGCACCAAATGAGTTGAGGTAGGTGCAGTCCTGCACCAAATGGATTGAGGTAGGTGCAATCTTGCACCAAATGGGTTGAGGTAGGTGCAATCTTGCACCAAATGGGTTGAGGTAGGTGAAATCTTGCACCAAATGGATTGAGATAAGGGAAATCTTGCACCAGATGGATTAAGGCAAGTCAAATTTTGCACCAAATGGGTTGAGGTTAGTGCAATCTTGCACAGAATAGTTAGAGGTTAGTGAAGTCTTGAAGCTAACAATTTAATTTAGACAAAAATTAATGGATACACTGCTGAATAGTACTAAAAGAATTATGGAGTGGGGTACGCCAATATTATGTGTACATTCGAACTTGAAAGAACTATTGTCTCAAAAACAGGTTGATATAACTAACGCTTAAGTTGGCTTAGAAGAACTCCCAACCAATAAAAATGTACAAAGTTTCTGTACAAATCATTTCTCTGATCAAATTTGTATATATTTTGTATATGTTTTAATATTTTTAAATATTATAACGATTCTCACTATCCAGGCTCTATGCAAACTGCACCACGCGACGCTACCAACTCCAAGAATTTGACAACTCAGTTCTCCAAAATAACGTAACACTTGAATGTCCATTAAATCACAGCCAATATTGTATAATTGGCCAAACGTAACACTGTAGAAATGCTTCACCGTTGATAACCGTACTGCCGTATAAGCTCTAGCACCGCTGTACTGGCCTCTCCGCCTCGTCCTGGACTTGCATTGGGTTTGACGGTTCAGGACTGATTTCACACAACGGGATCGTTGTGTTGAAATAGATCGTAAAATGACATAGATCGCGACTTCTTTTGTAGGTTTACTCACGAAATGTTTGGACTCTACTAGGAAACGAACCGTTGTAAAGCGCCGTACATAAACGCACTGCGATGAGCCGTACTTAATTACGCCATCTTGATTGTGACACCGAAGGAACATCGCTCGAAACTTTCGGATGTCACATGATCATATCCAACGAGACTTGCCTGAGTACACAACACAGATCTTTTCCGAAACGTAGCCATGTCGTCACTCCAAGCGCTAGACCGCTTGTCTAGCACTGGTCTGTGTAATTTGTGTTAAATGTTTGCTTTTTGTAAAAGGTTTTACATGTTTGGGATGCTCCTTCAGAGTTAAAATTTACTTCCTAGTCCAAACCTCCCCCAGGAAGATAGGGGATGGCAGCGAGCAGGGTATGAACCTGGGACCATCGACAAGTCCGAACGACTGTCCAGCACGCATACCGCACGACCAGGCAGCCATCCGAAGCTGACTACACACACACAAATTACCCATAACGACATCACACATTATAAATATATATTTCAAGACCAAAGACTTCACTTCTATTTTATATATAAGTCATGTAAAGGACATATTAGACACTCTTAGTCTACTAAGTCACTGGTTTTCCTTGCAACCTGATCAATGCTCTAATAGCACTAGGGGAGAAAGAACATGTATAAGACTTTGTCCCGGCGTTTGGAACAAGAAATGTGCCTTTTATTTTTTATTTTTTCAAACTATCTTATTAGGTTCAATTTGTGCATTTGTCCGTTATGGATCCAATGTTCTAACCGTGTTTGTACTTTGAATCTTTTGAAAACAGAACTACGTGGCGACGTTACGTGAGCGGGTTGTGGGCTATATCAACGTTGACTCTGCGGTCTCAGGTAGGAATCACAAAACACAATGTCTTGAAGAGAATTACCTCCTCACCCTCACCCGTAAATCTCAATAGCATTAAATGAACTCTTTGTGTCTTATATCACTAGTACTTTTCTTACTTGGATAATGGTAGCTCAATTAATGTGTACACTGATTGCTCAAAGAATTGAGATCAGTTCTTTTAGAGTTAAAGTCTTAGAAGATTGCCTGGTAAACAGCATTCGAAGTTTTGGGCTTATATATTTGACAGACAAACGCAAGGATCCCTTCACTCCTTTAAAGAGAAATTCTGGGATGGCTTAAATACATTGTTGGAAATGATACCCTGGCAAATCACATTGGAAGACTCGATACCCTTACAAAAACACACTGATAGAATTGATGTACTGCCACGAACACATGATTGGAATCGATACAATGGTAATAACACACTGTTAGAATCGATACCCTTGCAGGATTATCCTTCAGGTTCATGTGCAAGAAGCAATCAGAGACAGGATCGTCCTAAGAAACGCTGGATAAGTACAACTACTGATCTCTTGAGATGATTCTGGCGCAGCTTTGGTCATGGAGCAGTGGAGAGCTCTGAGTCCGTTCACTTTTCAAGTACCCTCCCCTCTCCCTTCCCACAATACAACATATCAACGAAATAAAAGGAAGAAACTCTTCTGGCCATTAAGAAAACGTTCACCCTAACATGGATATTAATTTGTTTTCGATACTAATCTCATAGTTGTTTCTTGTTTTCTTCTGTGGAGAGCTAGCTAGGAAAACTAAAGTCCCCACAGCACGGTAAAACTATGCATCACTGTTAGGCTAAACAAGAAACAGCCTGTCTTCTTTTCCACGTCAGCCATATTGATGTCTACTATTTTACTTTATTGCAATGTATATCTCACTGACCCACTTGACCCCCTTCTCTCTTACTTTGTCAGGTAATCACACCCTGAAAGTGGCCTCTACCCCCCTGTTCCACAATGTCATCTATCAAGCCAGCCAAAAGGTAAACATAGAAGACATGAAAAGATCAATAAATAAGACTTGAATCCTTGACAGGGTTAGAAGAAACCCCCAGCAAAAACTCCACACATATTTCCAATACTGGAGCACAATTTCTTTTTAGTTGCTAGTAATAGAATGGGTACATCGGTGCTGATGTTTATATAGAAAGTCAATATATACATATATAAACAACACTAGTTATACTTTGTTGAGAGACGGAGAATTCTTATTACATTTCAAAATAGCTGGTCCGGATTTAATGTATTATACGCCCTGGGCATGTTTTTATGGAGGTTTATCATCTTTGGAAGACCTTAATGAAAATGCAATTAGTTATTAGTTAATTCTAGAGTTAGAACATTTAGAGACACGTATACTTTGTTCTCATTTACTTTTTATATACTTTATATACAGATTAAAGTTATTAGTTGTGTGTATAGTTTGTGGAAGCCCCCTCCCCTTTTCCCCTTTTTTGAGGAAGAGACCCTTGGCAGCTGCTGTAAATCCGGTTCTGTAAATAAGTCTCCAGTAGAGCAAGTATCCACACGACTAGTTGGGCTAGCCACAGAGCACCATTGTTGCTCATTAGCCTCGAAATTAAAATATTTTGCCATTCGAGCGTCTTCAAACGGATGTAGAGTATTGTAGACTGACCTAAGAATGTCCGTCTATTGACAAATGTTTTAAAGCTACAATCCCTCAGACTTGCAGGGAGAAACAAAAAGCTTAATGAAATCAATATTTTATTTCATGAGTCACGTTCCATCTAACAACAGATCGTCTGCCACATCTCCCCGAGACGTCTGCTCGGTAGAATTGAAAAGAGAAAAGTAAAGTGAATGGTTGAGTCAATGAAGATCCATAGAGAATATTTTGGAATTATTGACTTTCCCTATAAGTAATTATCATTCTTTGGATTTATTAATAGGTCCCGAACCCAAACCCGTCAGAGGTGCAGGCTGGTAGAACGACTGTCTACGACACTTGGCTCAATGTTACGCCGTACTCTGATGACCTGTTTCAGAGGAATCCTGTACCACGGTTAGTCCTTTGGTCATTAGCTACTTATCGAAATTAAGTAAATTTCACCTAACAATATCCACTGAGGGTAGTGCCGTAGGAGAACTGGCGTAAAGGGCCGATTAACTAATGGGAGAACACTTGGTGTTGATAGGTGTGTGAATTGGGCTGTAGCTCCAGACTTGAAGTTAACTTGAACGCAAACTTTGGGAAAAGCTCATCCCCAGACACACACTTTAGAACGCATGGGGCATTGAAAGAAACTCGTGCATTCATTTTGAGAAGACGCAAGTCAAAAAACATGTCACAATTACTTATAATTAGTGCCTACTAAATTTAGTGTCATGGCACTATTTTTTTAGTGAACGATTGTAATAGTACATACACCTACAACTTTTTAATTTGGGAAGGGACCACCGTCATAGTCTTGAACCCTGGCAAACGGGTAATTTGTTACGCCACTGACTTGTGGATCGGAGCATTTAATAGAAAGTAGCCATTTCTGATACACCGCTCAACATTACCCACCACCACCCATAATGTCTGCTTAGGCAAAGGATCACGTGACCAGCAGCCATCATGACTCTCTTTAAACGTGAGTCATGTGTGTGTGTTGAAGTGGAGTAAATGTGTGTGTGTGTTAGGCAGTCCTAGGAGTGCATTGGGTGTATGTCTCTAATGTATGTTTATGCATTAATGTAAGTATTTATGATGTGTATGTATGTAAGTATTTATGATGTGTATGTATGTAAGTATTTATGATGTACATGTATGTAAGACCTCACTTAGTTTTCCTAATTCAAAGTTCAGAATTTCATCACTTGGTTCCGGAAGTGACTACGTCGCGCTACTACAGATCGCTGGAATTACGTCCGTGGATTTGAGATACACTTACAGCACGGTAGGTAAAAGATAAATGAATCAATAAAGCTTGAATTCCTTACCAGCAATAGCAACGTAGAATTCTAAATATTTATTTTAGTAAACTTAATAGTACCCTCACCGTAGGTGTAAACACTATCACTATCGACTATAAACTTGGAATGATTTATTGTCCTATAAATCTGTTTATGTGTATCTGTAGGACATTTACGACATCTCCTACCCGCCGCTTTATCACACTGAGTACGAGAGATTTGACTCTATACAGCCTCACTTTGACCGTGACTTCCAGGTCAGTATGTATGCACTTATTAGTCAAAAGTTTTAGAATTGATCCCCTGATAGTCATTTGAACGAAGATTCTTGTAAAAGTTGGTGACAAGATAAAATTAGTTGGTGACGTGTTTAGTTATATAACGGCTTTGGCTCTTCTCGGGAATGAGATGAATCAGCCATGTCCGTTTTTCAGCAGAGACCAATCGTTATAGAAGGCCTGAACACTGACCTGCAACATCGCAAGCTGTGGGCAGTTTAGACCAATATCTCGTTGCAACGTCACAGGACTGTACGGCATGGCAACAAGCTATTGGTCTATACTGCCCACAGGCTGTGACGTCGCATCTGTGTTGATGCCTTCTATAACGATTGGTCTCCCATCAGCCAAAGCCGGGCATCAGCCATAGCCGTAACGTTGTTCACTCAGCGTTCCCCCTCTCCACGCAGCTGTTGGATCCTAAAAAATGTCTGAGACGGCGTGAAGGTCATCGGCTCCTGAGTTTTCTTCTCTGGTTCATGCGCGAAAAAAAAGAATTGCGTTAACTATGTATTTATCCTACTTTTTAACCTAGGTAGTAAATACTAGTAATATCGTCTCTAAGGGAGGACAGAGTTAGGCGAGAATGGAAAAGTCAAATATCAATAACAAGCATAATATAAAACAAGAGAAATATAAAACTACTAATGAAGTGTAGTTGTATCCATTAGTTGACTTGGTGATGGGCAGCACAAGGTAGGCAAGTCAAAACGACCAACCGCTTTTATTCCCCCCCCCCCCCCCCCAACTAAAGTCAGGTACCCATTAGAGTTGGGTGGACTCAGGAGCGCCCTAAAAATCCCTAAGTTTGAAATCCCAATCTTAACTGAAATTCGAACCCAATATCCCAGGTTAAGAGACAAGCGCTTAACCACGCAGCCACCCCGCCCCACTTTCAAAACTCAATACAATTTGGAAAGACAAAGGCACAGCCCTCGAGACTAAAATCAGACTGATGCGCTCCTTGATTATGGGCACTTTTTTTCTGCTTGCAAGTCTTGGACACTGACAGCAGAACTAGAGAGCAGGATTTTAGTCATGAAATTGAGATACAATACAAAAATCCCAGGTGTCACATGCAAGGACCGCATCACAAAAGAGGAGATTCGGATCAGGATCACCATTTCAATTGGCTACATTATGACCTGCTGACCACTGTTTAAAAAAAATAAGCAAAACTAAAAGTCTATAACTATTTACTTAGACAGCTTTAACAATACTACATAAAGTTTTAGGTGTGCATGTTTGTGTGTGTATTCAATGGCTAAGTCGATGATTTGTTTTCTCAGTTTCACGCAGCACTAGCCAGAGTGGTCAGCGAGATGACCAGGTCATTGTCAGACTCATTGGTGCTGCCTTTCAGTGTCAGGAACTACGCCGACGGCTTAGAAAAACTCAGACAGAACCTCCACATCGACTACGGCCTACAGCTGAAAGAGAAAGTAGCCACGTACGGTAAGGATGTTTCATTTCGAATCACAGTAACTGCTGAATGGTCAGATAACATAGACATGCAAGATTAAAATAATATTGCAATATAAAAAAAGTTAATTGTCAAACATTATTTTATACTATAGTAAGTCTAAAAAAAATATCCCTTTTATTTAAAAAAAAATGTATATTTACACAAAAAGTTTCATTTTATAATCTTATTAAAAATTTAATAAAATGAAAATTCATTAGAACAATGGATGCATCAATCGAAATTCTAAACCACTAGACCTATCGCCCTACTTGATACACACAAAATGAACAGCCATCTTGTATTTCACTTTGCTTTATGTCATTATCTCTCTTCGGTCCTTACAAAGGAGAGCTCTTCATATGGGAATTAATGTACTAAGTCTTTTGTAGTTGCACTGGCCTGTTGCAAGTTATAAGACCTGATGTACTTTATAGTCAGCCTACATTAATAACTAGAGAGACAGTGCGAGAAGAGAGAAATAAGAGCGAATGAGATTGAAAGAGAGATTGAGAAAAAGAGAGTGATAGAAATAGAGCGAAAGAAAAAGGTAAAGAAATAAGTAGGAAGAATGAGAGGGAGAAAGAGAGAGTAGAAGAGATATAGATATCAATATATCTGAGGCATTATTACATGTATATCTGAGGCATTATTACATGTATATCTGAGGCATTATTACATGTATATCTGAGGCATTATTACATGTATATCTGAGGCATTATTACATGTATATCTGAGGCATTATTACATGTATATCTGAGGCATTATTACATGTATATCTGAGGCATTATTACATGTATATCTGAGGCATTATTACATGTATATCTGAGGCATTATTACATGTATATCTGAGGCATTATTACATGTATATCTGAGGCATTATTACATGTATATCTGAGGCATTATTACATGTATATCTGAGGCATTATTACATGTATATCTGAGGCATTATTACATGTATATCTGAGGCATTATTACATGTATATCTGAGGCATTATTACATGTATATCTGAGGCATTATTACATGTATATCTGAGGCATTATTACATGTATATCTGAGGCATTATTACATGTATATCTGAGGCATTATTACATGTATATCTGAGGCATTATTACATTATATCTGAGACATTACTACATGCCTATCTGAGGCATTACTACATTTTATCTGAGACATTACTACATGTATTACTGAGGCAATACTATATGTAATACTGAGGCATTACTACATGTGTACCTGAGGCATTACTACATGTATGTGTGTGATTTCCAATATGTATCGCTGGTATTTCTGCAACATCTTGTGCCAGGATTTCGGTCTTGGAGAGGCTTATTGTAAGCCTAAACACTTGACAAGCAGCTGCCAGACCATTCACAAGCCTCTGCAATTCTTCTTGTGTGTATGATATGAGTGCCGCTTCATCGGCCAACAGCATTTCCCTAATGTTCGTTTTGGCTTTAAGGCGCAGAAATACCAGCGATACATATTAGAAATCACACACTTACAGTGGTGCAGGAATTCACATATTTGGGAATAACAATAGCCAGCAACCTAGATTTAGACACTGAGCTGACAAAAAGAATAGGAAAGGCTTCTGCAGCAATGGCAAAACTCTTAATGGCGTTCTGAGCACACTTCTTTATGGGTGTGAGGGCTGCGCAACTTACATGCGTTAAGAACACAGATTAAATAGCTTCCACTTACGCTGCCTGAGACGCATAATTATGTGCATCTCCTGGAGGGATCATGTCTCCAACCAGGACGTTCTAAAACGGGCCAATATGCACAGCATCTATGCTCTTCTTACACAGAGAAGACTAAGCATGTATTATGCAAAAACTTTCTCTCTCAATTGAAACAGTAGCTTTGCCTTTCTTTGAAATAGCAGTTTAAACAAAAAAAAAAGCAGTATCCAATCAAAACTAATGTCAGACAATGATGACCTTAGGATATTTCCTGCCAATAATCTGTCTCTCAGAATCTCTGCCCAAACTGCATAGCGAAGTGTAGAAGGTCTGTTCCATTGGAGTTGACAACTTCTTGCAGTGACAAACGTGCTGAGAATCTGGCCCTCTGCCCGGGTTACCAGACACAAGCTCAGGCACTGGAAGACAATAAAAAGGACAAAGCTTACAAATGATACAAAACAAAAAAGAAGGACCAAATCAAACGTTTAAAACTAGAATCTGTTCTCACAAGTACAGCATTAGCATTTTGTCTCCTGTACGCTGATTATCAAAACGCCCTTTTCAACTTTAATATTACGCCTCGAAATACAAAATAAACGCTAGCAGATCTTGGTATTTTTGAGTAACTTGTTTCTTTTAAATATCCTTGAAAAAAAAACACCTGCTCAAGAAGTAGGCTATAAAATAAATTGTCATCTTACTTGCAGTGACATACCCAACGGTTTTGGGCTATCTCCTCCCCCCCCCCCCCCCACATACTTTCGATGATTCCTGTAGTTCTCATGTCTCGCTTGCAGACATCTCTGTAGGCTAGTCTTGGGCGGTCCTTTGTCTGACTCCCTCTGCAAGCTCAGCGTTTAGGGATTCTTCCATCTGACATGCAGGTGACATGTCCGAGCCAGCGTAGTCTTCTCTGTGTCAGAAGAGCATAGGTGATGTGCCTTTTTCAAAAATCTCTTGTTCTACGGAAAGGTCGTCTTGAAATAGTTGAATTCATGTACTACCTCCAAGGATTAATCGATATTATGGCTGGGGACATTGGATCGGGTGGTCAAATAACATTAATCCTCGCTATGCTTATTACCAGCCCTCAATCTTTGTAGGCTTTTGCAAAACGGAGCTTTGAAGTTCCTCTAAATTTAGCAGATTACAAATTACTAGATATATCCTACAAATTATGGACATACTTTTCTTACTATATGAAATCAAAGTCTTTAGTAAATGTAATCCTTATCTTGTGTAACTTCTTGAAGTCAATGTTTCGATGTATTGAACACATCTTCTCTATGTTTTAAAACAATAATACTAACTTGTTCGTCTGTCTCTTTAGATCTCTTGAAAGATGTCGTGGAAAACTTCACAAGAGATGCGCTGAAGTTCGAGACTGAGATGCTAAAAGTAGATACAACAAAGTATGTCACTAAACCTGAATTGACAGTGAAATAATACATTAAATTAGGTCATAAAACCTGAGTTGAAAGTAAACTAATACATTAAATTGCAGTCATTTTTGTTTAATTTTTCTGCTAGTGATTGTCTCAGGTCTCCATTATGAACTCTTGTGTAGAGATTTCATTTCAGATTACTCCAAGCCCAAGCCCATTGGAGAGTTTTGAAAGCTGACCTACATTTCTTTCAAGTATCTCCAAACGGTTCTTTTTAGTTCATTATTTAGTACACAAAACATAATATCCATTGCCAAGTACCCTTGACCTCTGCCCAGTGTCCAGTACCAGATAAGTGTGTGTATTGTAAATTGGGAAACTCGACCCCTAGCAAGATAACTCTCTCCTACAGTCAAACATTTTCATTCATTATAATTCATTTCAGCTTTTTATTGAATGAAAATTATTCAGTTATTAAACACACACACACACTTGCACACACATCTTTTCTTAGCTCAACATCTTTACAAAACTGATATCAACTCTGTCTGTCTGTTCGTCAGTTTTTTTCTCCCACACCCACTCTCGGATCAAGTTGAAACTTTGCACTATTATTCATTGGCGTAGAAAAGATATGAATCATTAAAAATAATGAACCAATTAGTCAATGGGCTATGTTGCGGAGCATAAAAATTATATATGTGTCAGATGCGAATAGCTCAATTTTTCAGTAAAAGAAATTACAAAAGTCATTTCTCTATAAAAAAAAAGTTACGAAGGCTATATAATTTACAACCACAGACCTATATATACTACAATAAATATAGGTTTTTTATTTCTAGTTACGATTTACTTAGGTAGGTGCTGTTTTACTATTACATACCAAGTATTAGAGTTTAGAAAAATCCAGGTTTGTTTCTTGTGCAACGCTATTAGCTAACACCTCATATCATCTCTCCATTAGTATATTTAGATCTATAATCTAAAAATCGAATAGATCTAGTAATAGTATAGATTCTATTTTGAGACTAGAGTGCCGAGTCTATCCTATGCTATGCCTATAGTCAATTTTTTATTAGAATAAAGTCTAGATATTACTGAAGACTAAAGTTTAGTCATTCTTAGATTACCGGTATTAGATATAGACATAGATCTAATAATAGGCTACCTTAATACATTTACTATATTCTATACTTGATCTACTAGACTAGAGATCTATCTATAATCTAGTCAATCTAGATCTATACAACATTCATTATAATACTTCTACTTATTTAATAAGTTAGTACTTAGTCTAGATCTAAATCCATTATGGATTATTAATAGATTTAATTTTCAATGCCTAGACCTAATAATAAAATTGCTAATGATGTCTAATGACTGATTATTTTTATTTTTTTAATTGTAATAGGCCTACTAGATCTAGGATTAGACTCAACTTAAATCTAGTCTAAAATAATGACTGTCTAAGACTCTAGATGATTGAGACTTTCTCAAAAAGGTGTTGTTAATAATACGGCATGTCGGCTGAAAGTAAGCTGTATACAAAGTATCTTCTATATATATAATTCTCTTCTTCCCTCAAGATTTGTGTCGAGTGGCAAGAAGTAAAGGAAAGATCACTCTGCGGATAGTCCACGAGAAAAAATGAGGGGGGGGGGGGGGTAGAACAACTCACAAAATAGCAGGGACCGTTGCAATATCACTCTTTTTTTTTAATTTTTACCTCACGTAAAAAAAAGGGGGAGGGGAAATAATCTACTCTGTAGTAACTATCGAGGCGACAGAACACGATCAAGACTTTGGACACAATGGAAAGATCACTCTTTTATTTTTGCAACTCGGACGGAGGGAGTTATCCTAGGTAATTTAAGAGGCGAAATTAAATGACAATTTTCGTCTATATATTTCAGGAGATTTGTATGAGTTTTCAAAATGATTTTAATAATTTCCGGATATTTCCAGGACTTTTTCGTATATTTTGCATTTACAGGAGATTTCCAGGAGCTCCTATTAAATCGACAGTTACACCTAAAATTAGCGCGGGTCCTAGAAAAGTGCGGGGTCCACTGCGTACCGTCACAAAAATATATCTCAATCTTCTTTCATTAATTTTTTTTTGTCAGGTTTATTGTTAGTTAATAGATTGATACAGGATCGAGTCATACACAGGGCCTAAGTATACAAGCAGGATCTCGAGCTTTGCATAAAGTTATTTTTTAAATACAAAGTTTTTATGGGAGAGGCAATATATTGTTTGAAGTTTGTGACTTCTTAAATTCAGGCTAAAAATATCGCATCCTACATTTTTACACTTACAATTAGAAGAGATGAACTGACTCATAGCGTACCTTGTGTACATTTGCAAAAACACAAACTCTCTTTGCAATCTTATCAGTGAGACTTTCAAAACTATTAAAAAATATTCTATTATTATTCCTTTTTAGAATTAGGATATAAACAAAAATTTGCCACGTGACTTTGTGTCTAACAGAAAAAAAAAGAAACTTACGTGTATTTATGCGGTTATTTTTAGTTCCCTAGTAATATAAAATATATTGAACTGACACGTACATTCATCATAATACAGCCATGTGATTTTTCGTGTATGAACATAGCATTATTTAGGACCAATATTTTACAAAGGCTGCTTGGAGAAATCAGGTATACCCATTTGGATAAAACACGACCCCTTTACTCAAGAAAAATTTAAGAAACTAGAACAGACACAAAATAGACAGTGACATTCGTAAGAAACTAATATTCAAAATTGATTAGAGTAACACCTTTTTAACTAATCATTTAAAGTTCAAAATCACTACATTTTTTTTCAACAATTATTTTGTGTATGAAATTGTGTATCGGAAAATGCCGGGTACTTGAAATAAGCTAGTCCTTAAAAAACAACACAGATCTTGGGTAAAACACTCATCAAATAAAGTACTGTAAATGTGTAGTTTCACGCGCTAGTTTCAGGTCTTCTCTTTTTATAGCCTCTATCGGGTTTGATCCCAACAACCCGTATTTTTGTGCAGAATTTTTTTCTCTATCAGGCACACTTAAAATTATAGCATAATAATGTCAGTTTAATTTAAAAAGAACTGAAAAATGCAAAGATATATATGGAAAAAAGCCACTTCCGGTCCAATTTGTGATTTAACTTTTTAATCAAAGAAGCGAAACGGACTATTCCAACATAGCCCATTGGTAATTTATTATTTTCTTAGATATGAAATAAGGGAAATAACTTCTACATCATTGAGAGGTATAGTGTTTTAGTGCGAAGGTCTTCTCCTTAGATAAGCTTTGTTGTTTTTTAAATGATTTTTTTTAACTATATTTTTTTATTCAAAAAGGGGGGGGGGGGGGCTGGGGTTTCTCTCAATGTCATCAAGACATAAGTAAGGTTATTAGTCGTAGTGATTTGACCCAGTTTACACTTCCACACACACACACACACACACTTCTACCGCTGGAAAAAAATTCAGATCATCATGACTTTACTAAAGCAGTGTTGAACTAAGAGTTGCAATATGTCTTGAGATATACCTTGAAATAAGAGTTGATATCAGAGGTGAAACTATTTATCACTTCCACAGGACACTATTTCGTTAAAATAGTTTAGTGTCGGGAAAATACTTTGCTTTGTTAAAGTAGCTTTGTAGAACGCGTGCCCCATGAACAGCCAAGTCCAGAAGAAATCGCAAAAATTCTTTTCTAAAAAAAAAAAAAACAGACCATCGCTTATCGCTAGTAGTATATCATCTGCTGCTAATCAAAGTCTTGTTATGATGTTTCAGTCCGTACGCACTACGAAGTTTGAATGACAGAATCCTGTTGCTAGAGCGGGCTTTCCTCAGCACAGAAGGCTTACCGAGGAGACCAACCAAGAAGTAAGTTCCGGTTAGAGTTGTCTTTTCTTTGTTGTTTCTGCGACTAGAGTGAATGGTAAAGCTGTCAGCAATATGCCGGACTTTTGGTTCGGGATTCAAAAACATGGAGACAGTCGCACAGAGTATTTTAATAGGAAATACAAAAGAAACGAAACTGGGAATATTTTGTCAAGAGTGAACAATCCAGACACAAGACAAACTGACAATCTCTTTGCAGAACTGCTTAATCTAAGAATCGCATTTGATCTAAGATTTGATCCCCTCTATAAGGGTAGTCATTAGACTCTTCCAGTTTCGACTGATCTCGGCTAGAAAGACTAGTCACTAGACACGCTCTAACGTAAAGATATTGGGCGTGGGACAAACTCAAGCACAGAGAAGAAAAAAAAAAAGAATAATCTGCTGACTTATTCCTTTAATTACTCTTTGCACGTTTATCTGGTAGTGTATGTTAATTAAAGACTCTGCTAAGTCATTAACTTCCTGGCTGATTCAGGCAATCCATTGCATACTCTTATGGCACTGTGGAGGAAAGAGCACTTGTCAGTGGCGTAGCTAAGGATTTTAGGGGCCCCTGCATTTTGACATTTGACATCATGACATGAGCACTGGCGGATCCAGGGGGGGAGGCGGAAGGGGCGATCGCCCCCCCCCCCACTCGGCCGACCCCCCCCCCCCCCCGAAGGGGGGAGGCGGACGAATTTTAGTATAGAATTAAACACAATATGTATACGAATTTATTACTTATGTTAATAATATATACTAATTATTTATATTTTAACTTTTTTTTAGATTATCTCGCCCCCCCCCCTTCTAGTATGTAGGCTGATTTGGTGGGGTCGGGAGGGGGGGATGGCATCAATCAGCCCCCCCCCCCCCTTTCAATAATCTTTTGAGTGGGGGGCGGTCCAATTTATGTATGGAAATCAAAGCTTGCTAACAATTTCAATTAAATATCTATATGATTAAAACTTGTTATTGGTGTTTTAACTAATCTTTATATTATGTTGTTCCCCTGTGAGCCGATTTGGGGGGGGGGGGGGGCGAATACTTCTACTGCCCTTCCCACATAAACCCTTTGAGTGGGGGGGGCGGTCCTACTTTTATGGGGAAATCATAGTTTGTGAGCAAAATTAGTTAAATTAAGATATAAATTTTATATTATGTCGCTCCCTTTCTGGTATCTTGGCCGATTATGTGGGGTGGGGTGGGGGGAATTGCATGTACTGCCCTCCCCACTCTAGCCCTCTGAGTGGGGGGGGGGCGGTCCTATTTTTATGGAGAAATCATAGTTTGTGAACAAAATAAGTTGAATATCTATATAATATAAGCTACATATTGATATGTGAACCCATTGTATATTATGTCGCACCACACTCTAATATCAAATTATATCATTAGTAAATATAAAATGAAAAAGGGTTGTACCAGTTGGGAGGGGCGATTTATGCAATCGCCTTCCGCCCATCGGACAAAACAATACTTTTTTTTTGTTTTATAGTTAAGATATTACCATTTTTTTTTTTAGATCTGTCACTAATATTATTTATATATGCTATAAATTAAATTCTTATATCGAGTCACCCCACCCCCATTCTTTAATGCCAAATGCAATCATTAGTAAATATTATAAAAAGGAGCGAGGATTAATCGTTTTCACTCTAGCGCCCCTCTTTGTCCAGACGAAAACACGATGTTTCAAAACAGACAGGTTAAATATGGCGACAGAGTTTATGTCATTTCATCATTTTTTATCATAATTTTTTAACGAAAGACTTTGCTTTGGAAAATTTAGAATTCATACCAAATTTCTCAGTAGAAGAGTAACGATTGAGATGAGTTCTGAACCCAAATATTCTTTTCCAATCCGCCTTTTTTTACTCAATCTGCAATTTTTCTAGTTAAATTTGAGACTATAGCTCACAATTTATGCTTGAATCCTAAAAATGCAAAAATATTTAGAGTAGAATCTAATTGGCCCACCTCATTTCTCCTCCCACTTCAGAAATTTTTTGTTAGAGCTTTAGATTATAGTTCTGCAACAAAACAAAGTTACAAACATGCCTATTGAAATAAATGTTTAACTGACAAAGGAGCTTTTTTTTAATAAATATTATTTTTCGAACTTTTTTTTAGCGGCGATCCTCAAAGCCTTAATCTAAATATGTGGGGTATCTTCTAATAGTTTTATTTGCAATGTAGTAAAGGCCTATACATTCATATTAGAATAGTTTTCAAGTAAAACATTTTTAAAAGTTTCTTTTAATAGGATGAATAATGAGCTGTAGATGTTATTGAAATGCGTTTCTGCAGTGAAGAATGCAAGAAAACGCTTTTGGCGTCGGGGCTTCGCCCCAAACTCCACTAATGAATAATGAGCTGTAGATATCCGGAGAATGCGTTTTTGCAGTGAAGATCGCAAGAAATCGCTTTTGGCGTCAGTTCTTTGCCCCGAACCCCAATGATTACTAATGAGCTGAAGTTATCAGGAGAATGCGTTTCTGCAGTGAAGAATGCAAGAAAACGCTTTTGGCGTCGGGGCTTCGCCCCGAACCCCACTGATTACTATTGAGCTGTAGATGTCAAAGAGAATGTAAGAAAACGCTTCTGGCGTCGGGGCTTCGCCCCGAAACCCACTGATTAGTAATGAGTGTAGATGTCATGAGAATGCGTTTCTGTAGTGAAGAATGCAAGAAAACGCTTTTGGCGTCGCTTTGCCCCGAACCCCAATTAGGAGGCTTACAGTGCTCCCCCAGAACCCCAAGCTATCAAGAGAAAGGCCTCAGCATGACTGTTTATATATATATATATATATATATATATATGCTGTACGCACGTTTATGCATAGGGTTAGGGTATACTGGGCGTTAGGGTTAGGGTTTGGAAAAAAATCGCCCCCCCCCCCACTCCGAAGTTCTATATCCGCTAGTGGACATGAGATAATGTCTTAATTCCATTTGGTTCAGTATATAAGTAAAATTTTTAAAAAATAAAAATTAAGACTCCTTTAATGAAAAATACTGTTGTTTATTAGCGACAAATTTCAATTCATATCGCTTCACGTGGTGCTTTCTATGCAGCAAAGGTTACTTAAACATCATCTAGATTATTCTAGATCAATGCTGTCTAGTATTTGTGACTCCACGTGAATAGCAAGTTTACATGGGAGTGACGTTATATATATTATTTAATGTAAAAAAAAAGGACAATCATTTTGGGGATTTTCTAATTAGGACCTCTTTCCTCACCCTAGCAACGCCACTGGCACCTCTACAAATTAGTCCAAGCATATACAATAAAATTTAGCGTACTTTTTTTTTTTGTGAGTATTTGATAAGGTTGTGTTTTTATATTTTTAAAGTTCCCGTTCAGTTTTAAGTATTATTTGCTAGTTTAATGTTTTACTCTTCTGTCCTGAAGTGTCTGTAAGTTATTTAATTTTATTCACAGAGATACTCTAATCAGATGGGAATTTCCTTTTTTTTTTAATTATTATTTTATTAGAATATTAACATGACCTTTTTCATACATTACTTTTATAGGTGTATCATGAGATATCAAAAATAGTCATACAAATGAGAGAAGAAAAAAAGCATGCATGCAATGTAAGAGACAAATTATTATGATTTATTCTATGATTTAGCTTTTCTCTTCCAGGCATGTTCTGTTTGCTGAGAACTCTTATGACATCTACACCGGAAGTAGTTTCCCAGGCCTTGTTGATCTGCTGTTCAAGATAGAACATAACCCTGAGAGATGGGAGCAAGTCAGACGCCATTTCTCCGCTATTTTATTTGCCATCCAATCAGCTGGCGCCACGTTGCGTGATGTCACTGGTTTTATGTCCGAAACACTTTAATCTGCAGTTGTTGTTGTATTTTGTTTCGTTAGGTAATTATTGTTACTTTTGTTTTTGTGCTTTGTAATGGTATTGGTGAATTAAAAAGTGTAAATATTTTATTGGCAATAAATGTATTGGTTATGTTGAGTGTAGAATTTAATGATTTGTTGTATATATATTTAAATAAAGTTTTCTTTAAGAGTTTCTGGCTAGAAAAAAACATTTCTTTTATTGTCCATTAGAAAGTTTCATATATGGCGGGAAAAAAAACTATAAATAGCTAGCTTTTGGATTTATTAGGTGTGTTTTTTTTTAATACGGTACATTTCTTTCACTTTTTTAGCGCTGCAGAATCAAATTTGTGAATCTCTACTGTCTGTAGTGTAATTGTGTTTTCGTAGTTGGCAACATGGAAATTCTATTTAGCGTCCTTGACCTTGTTTAGTTCATCGTGGAAACCCCCCCCCACCCCTTTCCAATGTGAGCTGTTGGCTTTCAAACTTTTAAAAACGAATTCAATGAACTGAGAAATTATGTTAACATATTCATATTCATTTTAATTTAAAAAATCTTTACATTTATTAATAAAACTTCACAAAAACAGAAGATTAATTTTAAATTTAATCCTGCTTCCTTGTTACAAAAACAAGATGGATTCGTACACTAACGACACACACAGTCACATTTGTTGAAAATGTGGAACTTTTCTCGAGAACACTCAGACAATTCACGAGCAGTAGGACAAAACGTGAACAGTCAGACAAAAGGTGAACAGTCAGACAAAACGTGAGCAGTCAGACAAAACGTGAGCAGTCAAACAAAAGGTTAACAGTCAGACAAAAAGTGAGTTTTACCATCTGATTCCACAGGTGTATAGAGAAACATTCAAGTTTTACCATCTGCTTCCACAGGTGTATAGAGAAACATTCAAGTTTTACCATCTGCTTCCACAGGTGTACAGAGAAACATTCAAGTTTTACCATCTGCTTCCACAGGTGTACAGAGAAACATTCAAGTTTTACCATCTGCTTCCACAGGTGTACAGAGAAACATTCAAGTTTTACCATCTGCTTCCACAGGTGTACAGAGGAATATTCAATTCAAGTTTTACCATCTGCTTCCACAGGTGTACAGAGAAACATTCAAGTTTTACCATCTGCTTCCACAGGTGTACAGAGAAACGTTCAGGTTTTACCATCTGCTTCCACAGGTGTACAGAGAAACATTCAAGTTTTACCATCTGCTTCCACAGGTGTACAGAGAAATGTTCAGGTTTTACCATCTGCTTCCACAGGTGTACAGAGAAACGTTCAGGTTTTACCATCTGCTTCCACAGGTGTACAGAGAAACGTTCAGGTTTTACCATCTGCTTCCACAGGTGTACAGAGAAACATTCAAGTTTTACCATCTGCTTCCACAGGTGTACAGAGAAATATTCAATTCAAGTTTTACCATCTGCTTCCACAGGTGTACAGAGAAACATTCAAGTTTTACCATCTGCTTCCACAGGTGTACAGAGAAACGTTCAGGTTTTACCATCTGCTTCCACAGGTGTACAGAGAAACATTCAAGTTTTACCATCTGCTTCCACAGGTGTACAGAGAAATGTTCAGGTTTTACCATCTGCTTCCACAGGTGTACAGAGAAACATTCAAGTTTTACCATCTGCTTCCACAGGTGTACAGAGAAACATTCAAGTTTTACCATCTGCTTCCACATGTGTATAGAGAAACATTCAAGTTTTACCATCTGCTTCCACAGGTGTACAGAGAAACGTTCAGGTTTTACCATCTGCTTCCACAGGTGTACAGAGAAACATTCAAGTTTTACCATCTGCTTCCACAGGTGTACAGAGAAACATTCAAGTTTTACCATCTGCTTCCACATGTGTATAGAGAAACATTCAAGTTTTACCATCTGCTTCCACAGGTGTACAGAGAAACATTCATGTTTTACCAGCTGCTTCCAAAGACCTTTAGTAAAACATGAAATTAGTTGAGACAAATCGTCATATATATTCATGAGGAAAGGAAGAAACCCGTAAAAAAACTATGACTACGCCTATGGTGAAAATAAGTTTTTGTAGTTATATGTATTGCTAGTTTCACACTTTAAAACAACCTATAAAGGTGACTAATAATTCAACCGATACCAAACATAATAATTAATTACCAATAGGCAATTAATTAATTCCTTAATTTTTTTTTATTGATTCTTGTTGTGTCTGGTAAAAGAAATATTTAAGTAAAATTTCAGCTTGATCCGAGATTGGGTGTGACAGAAACGTGTACAACATTTTACCAGACATACAGACAGACAGAGTTGATAGAATCTTTGTAAAAAATGTATTCTCATTCCATTTCTTACTTAGCACTTTAGTTCTATTTGATTTGAACTTTTAACATTTGTAATGTGTGTGTTTCCATGTCTACATCTGTCAGTCAATATTCGCGTGTGTTGACATAGAGAGCCTACATATATTTGCACACACATATACCTTCTAGAATTGTTTTTTTGGCCTTTGACCTGAGGCATGTGCACCTCACCTATATATCCGGTTTAAAAACAAAACAAACAAGACATGCATATTATTCTGCACATCTATCCAATAGACAAAGTATCATAAAAGCAACATAACAACAGAACTGTCTTGACGTGTTGTGTTTTAGTCTTGCACTTTCAAGGTAAGTATTTGCTTGGCTACACACTATAATAATAAAAGAGACGCCATATTAAAATATTCTCACACTCTCTCTCGTCATTAAGTTGTAAATAAAAATAGTCTAGGTAAATAAAAATAACTAAAGATTTATACCATAGTTTATGTCTAAAGTGATCCGGTCCAGGGCTTGGTCAGGTATCTGTAACACAAACACACACACACTTTGTGGGACTGCTGGAAAAGAAAGTGCTTGTCTGATTCCACTACAGGTAGAAATGTAGACTTGACCAAGCTGTCTTGTCAATAGGTATGTCAAAACAAGTGAAGGGTACACGCATTGTTGTTACTCTTGACCTTTAGCAGGTCAGAAACCTGGACTTTTATTTGTGTTCAGTTTCATCAAAAATTTTGCAAGGTAAGTTTTTAAAAACCTGGTCACATCAGATTTTTGAGAGAAAAACAAACAAACCAAACAAACATTAATAGGAGGGGGAAAAATGAAAAGCTCTAGTTTTGTTGTGTTTTGTATTTAGTTGAGAGATGTTTTGATGTGTGATGCTCATGTTATGTAATGTTTTACTTTGTTATGTTTTTGTTATATAATGTTTTTGGTGTGCCACCTGTTGTGTTGTGGTGATGTTTTATTATGGGGTGTTTTATGTTGTGTTGATCCTTACATATAGATTAGAAAAAGATGTTGTACATCAATTTTAAATTAAACAACTGTGTTTAAAACAGCTTGACACTAGCGTAATCCAACTGTCTGTAAAGAAATAGAAAAGACTGTCACGTACACATTACATAACGCGAGTCAAGCTAATCATTTTTGAAGCTCAATCTAGAACCTGCACACACTGGTGACACTGCAGGATATAAAACAAACAATTTACTTTTGAGTTCTTTTGATTTTGACTAGATCTTGTCGTGTGGTTATAGACTCACACTGATGGTGTGATTGGCTACTCGTGTGGTCTCACACTGATGGTGTGTTTGGCTACTCGTGTGGTCTCACACTCATGGTGTGATTGGCTACTCGTGTGGTCTCACACTGATGGTGTGGTTGTCTGCTCGTGTGGTTTTACACTGATGGTGTGATTGGCTACTCGTGTGGTCGCACACTGATGGTGTGGTTGGCTGTTTGCTCGTGTGGTCTCTCACTGATTGTGTGATTGGCTGCTCGTATGGTCTCACACTGATGGTGTGGTTGGCTGCTCGAGTAGTCTCTCACTGATGGTGTTGTTGGCTGCTCGTGTGGTGTCACACTGATAGTGTGGTTGGCTACTCGTGTGGTCTCACACTGATGGTGTGGTTGGCTACTCGTGTGGTCTCACACTGATGGTGTTGTTGGCTGCTTGCTCGTGTGGTCTCACACTGATGGTGTGATTGGCTACTCGTGTGGTCTCACACTGATGGTGTGATTGGCTACTCGTGTGGTCTCACACTGATGGTGTGGTTGTCTGCTCGTGTGGTTTTACACTGATGGTGTGATTGGCTACTCGTGTGGTCGCACACTGATGGTGTGGTTGGCTGTTTGCTCGTGTGGTCTCTCGCTGATTGTGTGGTTGGCTGCTCGTATAGTCTCACACTGATGGTGTGGTTGGCTGTTTGCGCGTGTGGTCTCACACAAATGGTGTGGTATGCTGTTTTCTCGTGTAGTTTTACACTGACGGTGTGGTTGGTTGTTTGTGTGGTCTCACACTGATGGTGTGTTTGGCTACTCGTGTGGTCTCACACTGATGGTGTGATTGGCTACTCGTGTGGTCTCACACTGATGGTGTGATTGGCTACTCGTGTGGTCGCACACTGATGGTGTGGTTGGCTGTTTGCTCGTGTGGTCTCTCACTGATTGTGTGATTGGCTGCTCGTATGGTCTCACACTGATGGTGTGGTTGGCTGCTCGTGTAGTCTCTCACTGATGGTGTTGTTGGCTGCTCGTGTGGTGTCACACTGATGGTGTGGTTAGCTGTTTGCTCATGTGGTTTTATCCTGATGGTGTGGTTGGCTGCTCGTGTGGTCTCACAATGATGATGTGATTGGCTACTCGTGTGGTCTAACACTGTTTGTGTGATTGGCTACTCGTGTGGTCTCACACTGATGGTGTGGTTGTCTGCTCGTGTGGTTTTACACTGATGGTGTGATTGGCTACTCGTGTGGTCGCACACTGATGGTGTGGTTGGCTGTTTGCTCGTGTGGTCTCTCACTGATTGTGTGATTGGCTGCTCGTATGGTCTCACACTGATGGTGTTGTTGGCTGCTCGTGTGGTGTCACACTGATAGTGTGGTTGGCTACTCGTGTGGTCTCACACTGATGGTGTGGTTGGCTACTCGTGTGGTCTCACACTGATGGTGTTGTTGGCTGCTTGCTCGTGTGGTCTCACACTGATGGTGTGATTGGCTACTCGTGTGGTCTCACACTGATGGTGTGGTTGGCTGCTCGTGTGGTTTTACACTGATGGTGTGATTGGCTACTCGTGTGGTCTCACACTGATGGTGTGATTGGCTGTTTGCTCGTGCGGTCTCACACCGATGGTGTGGTTGGCTGTTTGCTCGTGTGGTCTCTCACTGATTGTGTGGTTGGCTGCTCGTATGGTCTCACACTGATGGTGTGGTTGGCTGTTTGCGCGTGTGGTCTCACACAAATGGTGTGGTTGGCTGTATGGTCGTGTGATATTACACTGATGGTGTGGTTGGCTACTCATGTGGTCTCACACTGATGGTGTGATTGGCTACTCGTGTGGTCTCACATTGATGGTGTGGTTGGCTGTTTGCTCATGTGGTTTTATCCTGATGGTGTGGTTGGCTGCTCGTGTAGTCTCTCACTAATGGTGTTGTTGGCTGCTCGTGTGGTCTCACACTGATGGTGTGGTTGGCTGCTTGCACGTGTGGTCTCACACTGATGGTGTAATTGGCTACACGAGTGGTGTCACACTGATGGTGTGATTGGCTACTCGTGTGGTCTCACACTGATGGTGTGGTTGTCTGCTCATGTGGTTTTACACTGATGGTGTGATTGGCTACTCGTGTGGTCGCACACTGATGGTGTGGTTGGCTGCTTGCTCGTGTGGTCTCTCACTGATTGTGTGGTTGGCTGCTCGTATGGTCTCACACTGATGGTGTGGTTGGCTGTTTGCGTGTGTGGTCTCACACAAATGGTGTTCTTGGCTGTTTGCTCACGTGGTTTTATCCTGATGGTGTGGTTGGCTACGCGTGTGGTGTCATACTGATGGTGTGGTTGGCTACTCATGTGGTCTCACACTGATGGCATGATTGGCTACTCGTGTGGTCTCACAATGATGATGTGATTGGCTACTCGTGTGGTCTCACACTGATGGTGTGATTGGCTACTCGTGTGGTCTCACACTGATGGTGTGGTTGTCTGCTCGTGTGGTTTTACACTGATGGTGTGATTGGCTACTCGTGTGGTCGCACACTGATGGTGTGGTTGGCTGTTTGCTCGTGTGGTCTCTCGCTGATTGTGTGGTTGGCTGCTCGTATAGTCTCACACTGATGGTGTGGTTGGCTGTTTGCGCGTGTGGTCTCACACAAATGGTGTGGTATGCTGTTTTCTCGTGTAGTTTTACACTGACGGTGTGGTTGGTTGCTCGTGTGGTCTCACACTGATGGTGTGTTTGGCTACTCGTGCGGTCTCACACTGATGGTGTGATTGGCTACTCGTGTGGTCTCACACTGATGGTGTGATTGGCTACTCGTGTGGTCTCACACTGATGGTGTGGTTGTCTGCTCGTGTGGTTTTACACTGATGGTGTGATTGGCTACTCGTGTGGTCGCACACTGATGGTGTGGTTGGCTGTTTGCTCGTGTGGTCTCTCACTGATTGTGTGATTGGCTGCTCGTATGGTCTCACACTGATGGTGTGGTTGGCTGCTCGTGTAGTCTCTCACTGATGGTGTTGTTGGCTGCTCGTGTGGTGTCACACTGATGGTGTGGTTAGCTGTTTGCTCATGTGGTTTTATCCTGATGGTGTGGTTGGCTACGCGTGTGGTTTCACACTGATGGTGTGGTTGGCTACTCGTGTGGTCTCACACTGATGGTGTGGTTGGCTGCTTGCACGTGTGGTCTCACACTGATGGTGTAATTGGCTACTCGTTGTGTCTCACACTGATGGTGTGGTTGGCTGCTCGTGTGGTTTTACACTGATGGTGTGATTGGCTACTTGTGTGGTCTCACACTGATGGTGTGGTTGGCTGTTTGCTCATGTGGTCGCACACTGAAGGTGTGGTTGGCTGTTTGCTCGTGTGGTCTCTCACTGATTGTGTGGTTGGCTGCTCGTATGGTCTCACACTGATGGTGTGGTTGGCTGTTTGCGCATGTGGTCTTACACAAATGGTGTGGTTGGCTGTTTTCTCGTGTAGTTTTACACTGACGGTGTGGTTGGTTGCTCGTGTGGTCTCACACTGATGGTGTTGTTGGCTGCTCGTGTGGTGTCACACTGATGGTGTGGTTGGCTACTCATGTGGTCTCACACTGATGGTGTGGTTGGCTGCTCGTGTGGTCTCACACGGATGGTGTGATTGGCTGTTTGCGCGTGTGGTCTCACACAAATGGTTTGGTTGGCTGTTAGCTCGTATGGTTTTACACTGATGGTGTGGTTGGCTACGCGTGTGGTCTCACACTGATGGTGTGATTGGCTGTATGGTCGTGTGATTTTACACTGATGGTGTGGTTGGCTACTCATGTGGTCTCACACTGATGGTGTGATTGGCTACTCGTGTGGTCTCACATTGATGGTGTGGTTGGCTGTCAGGTCGTGTGGTCTCAGACTAATGGTGTGGTTGGCTGTATAGTCGTGTGGTCGTGCATTTATTAAGGTATTGGTCTCAATGAAAGTATACACGGTTTCAGTCTACTTCTGGCTTCGTCTTGTAGACTCCAAATGCTCTATTACTTTCAGATAAATTTCAGTGTCATTTTCAAGAGCAACAAAATATGTCTATTCCATTGTCGTGTTAGGTCCTCCCTCGGCGTTCAGCTCCCATACCTCCACAGAGACAGCTTATAGGTGACTTTCATAGTCTCTTCCCATTTTGTGCTCACGGATTTTACGACATCTAAGAAGGTGCCTCATGTTAGACGTGAATGGCCTTGCTTTCACGTTCCTCTTTTCGGCTATTATGTTATAGCTGACTTTAATTACGTGTGGAATAGAAATTCTGCTCAAGTTTTTATTACAAAGCTCACTCTATCTGTCTGTCTGGCAAAAAGTTTGGACACGTTTTCTCCCACACCCAATCAATAAAATAATTTACCAATTAGTTAATAAACTATTGGTAATTAGCTATTTTGTTTGGTATCGAACAAGGGAAAACAAATTACTTGACTGATGTCTGAAATATAAGTTGAATTAGACCTCTTTATACTTCACTTTGAAGTTAGAAATTAACAATAGATAACAATAAAACCTTCTATTTTCATAAGCACTTCTCTGGTACAACGGTTAGTGTGATCCTTGAAGAGGCTTGTGCCCTAGAGTTCGAATTAAAGTCGTTCACTTGTTTTGTTAATTCTTTGGGTTTTTTTTTATTAACGCATTTAAAAAAGCGATCACGGTAAAATTTAGCCAGGTACCCCTTTCTTTCTACCCCCCCCCCCCTCTCATTTTCCCCACTAGTATGAAATAGCGCTAAACAAAAGCAATTGGTAGAAATATTTATAATCACACAGATTTATTATTGTTAGTCTAGATCTATTACAAATTGAATCACATGTCTGATCCAAACTATCTGATACGTTTCTGATATCTGATTCCTTTGCAGAATTTTGTCAATCCACATTTAAAGATGAGTTCCACCAGCACTGAAATGTTGAGCACTGAGGATATTTTCAGAGAAAAATCCAAGATGAATCTGACAAGACTGATTTTATTTCTAGTCTTCTCAGCTGTTGTCGGGTTGGTCATTGGTCTTCTGATTGGCGCCTTTGCTATCTGTGATAAAGACAACAGGGACGGATTATTTCTGAAAGATGTGCCGGACACGCTGGTCAGTGAAGAGAATCCAGACATCTCGGACCTGATCTTGAATTCAATAGATCCAGAAAGAATAGAGAGTTATTTAAGGTAATGTGACCTAATTGCAACTCCTAATTAACTGGTCTAATTAGGACACGGTCTGGACTGACAACGTTACGAACAAAAAAAAAAGAATTATTTATTTTATATTATTTTTTATTTCTTACTTTCGCTCTTTGTCGGCCATTGTTGAAACGTTGGTCAAACTTGTAATGTTCAACTTGGAGAGCCTTCAAAGGACACGTGACATTTATACCGCATACAATCCATTCAGAGATAACAAACGTACAGGATCGGGCATGGGGAAAAGTTTTTTTGTAAAACTGAAACAATAGGCAGTTTCTTTAATTTTTTACAAAGCTTATATCAACTCACAATGTCTGTTTGGTAAAAAGTGTGTACACGTTATTTCTCCCACACTCATTTTGGGATCAAGTTGAAACTTTGTACTATTATTCATCGGCATAGACCAGGGGTCGGCAACCTTCTGAGTCGGAAGAGCCAAAAAATACAATTTACAAAATTTCAAAGTTTTTAAAGAGCCACAAAAGTTGTTTTCTCGCCTGCCAACTATAAATAGTACTGACACAATCTATTTATTCTTCACTAACAAACAATTGAGCAAACAAATTCAATGGGAGCGATGGCTTTGCAAGGTTTTAGAAAGTTTGGAGACATTTGGGGCTCATAACTTGTTGTTAGTTTCAAACACAACTCTACATTTTCATTTATTAGTTGGCTTCATACTTTTCTTTTAATTATATTCCTGCAAGATAACGCTTGCTCGCAAGAATATGTCAATCCAAAGATAGTCAGCATTCCTAATGCCAACTTCTTCACCACACTTTTTAGAAATCTGGAAGAGTATTCCATGCGTAGAATCAACTCGCGGCATTCCTTTTAAAGCTGTCCATTTTTGTTGCGTTAGTAACTACATTTCTGTACCTCCAACACTTCCAACTTGCCTTTTAACTCTGAAAATTTTCTACCCCACAAAGCTTTACTTTTTAAATCGAGCAATTGCCTTTGATCCAGCATCAATTCCAAATACCTTTATGTAGATTTCGTTACTATTTGTGTTGAGATGGTGTACCAGGAATGCTTGCATGGTTTTGAACTGCTCAAATCTGTCAAGAAATTCATCTTTAAATTTTTTATAACTTTGCTAAAGTAATTCGTGTCAAAAGTTGCACTGATTTTTTTCAGCGATACTGCTTTAGACATTGAAAATGCAATAACTTAAAGCTTTGATTATCTTCTGTAAAAAGAATTAATTTTTCTTCAAAACAAACCAATTCTTCTAACAAAACATAGGCTATGTTTCCCTTTCCTTGCAGTTTTAGATTCAGCTTATTTAACTTCTCTGTAATATCCACCATAAAGTAAACTTTTGCAACTATTTGTCGTTCTCTAATTCAGGGTGATTAATGCATTTTTCATTTAGAAATGTATTTATTTCATTTAAGTACAAAGCAAAACGTTTCAACCTTTGGAAAGCCATCGCACCTTATTGTGAAGAAGGAGGTCTGAATACCGAGTCTCCATTTCCTTTAAGAAGTCTTTAAACTGACGATGGTAGAATGATTTTGACAAGATGCTGTTAACAATCTTGATTACCAAATTTATGACCTTAACTATTTCGGTCGGAATTGTTTTGGGCACAAAGCGCTACTTGGTGTATTATGTAATGAAATGTAAGAATTCCATGGTTTATTTTGCTTCGAAGAATCGTTGTTGTCATTTTATTTTTCTTGTCATATTTCTGGCTCCATAAGTTGCTTTTGAAATGATTTTATTTAAATCGATGTTATTGTCTTTAAGGTATTCTTGCACGTCATTTCCTCTATCTTCCCCTTTAGTTTGTCATGAGAGTGGTAGCAATCCTAGAAGTTCTTCTTTTGGAACTTCGGAAGATATATTCCTGACAAAAAGGGCAAATTGTACCCTGTGTATATGTTGCAAGACTCATCCACAGCAAGTGATAAGACAGAAGAAAGCTGAATATCTTCCACCTGCAAATATGTTACATTTGAAGACGTTTTAGCTATTCAATCTTGCACTGTTTTAGCGAATAGTGGCAAATCTTTTGTTTTTCAAGATTTTTTGTTTGTTTTTCAAATCACGAAACAGTTCTTCCGATGCATGCAGGAAGCAGCCTTGACATACTCACAATCTGTAAATTTGTTGCCTTTTGTGCAATTTCTTGTGGTAACGCAAAGTCCACCAGATTAGCGTTACTCGTAGATTGCTTCTAACTTTGAGAAGATAATCGCTTCTTACTCATTTACTTAAAACAACACACTATACGTCACAGCCAAAGCGAGTGGTGAAAAAGCCAATTTGTCTTGCGTCGAAAGAGAATTAAAACCTACATAAAAACATCCGACGACTGCGTCATTCGAGAGCTTTCAACGGACTGACGACAGTGACGACGTGTGTCACGAGGAAAGGATGTGGTGAAAAGCGAGTACAAGTTCTGCGAAATAGACTCGGTGCCTAATGCTAGTTAAACTTTTCAGAAATATTTTTAAAAATGTTTCGATAAAATAATTAATATTTGCGTATGGAACTAAAGAGCCGCAGCTTCAAAGCCAAAGAGCCGCATGTGACTCGCGAGCCGCAGGTTGCCGTCCTCGGGCATAGACATATCACGAATAAAAAAAAGGCAATTATTTACTCCTAATTAATGATTTTGTTTTATACCAGCAAGAGAAATTAATCCTTGAATATTTATAGATATGGTTAACTATGTGAGTTGTTGTCCTAGTGAACCATTTCTACCACATCCATTCTTGGATCAAGTTGAAACATTAAACAACTATTTATTGTACCTAACAAAACATGAATAAATTTTAAAATAAACTAATTAGTCAATAATTATAGTTATTAGTAATTAATTATTTTGCCTGATATCGACTAAGGGAAATAGCTTCTTTGTTATTGAGAGATATAGTTTTAAGTAAGGACTTCTTTTTCTTATATTTATATTTATAAATATATCCTTATATTTCTTTTTTTTAACTCATGTTTTTAGGGAGAAATAGTGCGTACACTATTTGTACTACACAGACAAATAGACTGACAGAGTTAATGGATGTAAGCTTTGTAATAATAAAACAAGGTTACAAAGACCAGTTTGTGTGGAAACACAAACTCAAAATCGGCCCCCGAAGTGGTCCACCCAGGCAGGCTTCAATTTTTCAGAAAGAACATCCGAATGAAATTATATCAAAGACAAATGAGAGATAAGAATGGAGAAATAAGGTTGACAGATCTTGTGTAATGCCCCAACGGTACAGCAGATCAAAGGATAGGTGCAAGTGAATGCAAAGTTAGATGTGAACCTGGCCTAACTAGTTCCCCTTTCAGACCTTGTGGTCTATAGGGCAGATGATGTAAAGTTCATCTGTTTTTGTGGCCTACGATTAAAGAGAGTGTCATGTGGCCAGCACAATGACCAACCGCCTATACTTTTCCCCAACTAATGTCAGGTACCCATTAGAGCTGGGTGGACTCAAAAGCGCCCAAAGATTCCGAAGTTGAAAATCCCATTCTTCACCAGGATTCGAACCCGGGACCCCCGGTTCGGAAGCCAAGTGCTTTACCGCTCAGCTACCGCACCTCCCCTGGCTTGGCTTTTATATGGAGCGCGCTATACAATTGTTTTGAAGAAAATGCAATTTACAAGATTACTATTCGTTTTAAGTTAGGTCTAACTTATAATGCATACTAAATAGCTTTTTCTCTTTAAAAAACTTATTGCATAAGTGATTTAAAAATTAGATTTTTCGCTTTCAGAAAAAAAAGTAGCCGTTGCATCAAAACTTTGAATGGTCTAAAATATTGTGATGTTGGATTTTCAGTATCTTTTCCAACTTACGAGATCTAAACGGAACGGACGGACAGACGGACAGACATTTCACACAAAACTAATAGCGTCTTTTCCCCTTCCGGGGGCCGCTAAAAATGACTTCAATGTGAGTTAACAACACCTTGTGTTGGGCTAATGCAAAATAAAATTGGAAGTTGCCCTTTCAAACCTTGCGATCTATAGAGCAGATGATGTAAAGCTTGTTTATATGGCCGACGGTTGACGAGGGTGTTGCGTGGCCAAAACAACGACCAAACGCCTCGACGAAGTTCAGAATCACAGTTTTCACCAGGATTCGATCTCGGTGCCGCTCGGTTCGGAGGCCAAGTGCTTTACCGCTCAGCTACCGCACCTCCCCTGGCTTGGCTTTTATATGGAGCGCGCTATACAATTGTTTTGAAGAAAATGCAATTTACAAGATTACTATTCGTTTCAAGTTAGGTCTAACTTATAATGCATACTAAATAGCTTTTTCTCTTTAAAAAACTTATTGCATAAGTGATTTAAAAATTAGATTTTTCGCTTTCAGAAAAAAAAGTAGCCGTTGCATCAAAACTTTGAATGGTCTAAAATATTGTGATGTTGGATTTTCAGTATCTTTTCCAACTTACGAGATCTAAACGGAACGGACGGACAGACGGACAGACATTTCACACAAAACTAATAGCGTCTTTTCCCCTTCCGGGGGCCGCTAAAAATGACTTCAATGTGAGTTAACAACACCTTGTGTTGGGCTAATGTAAAATAAAATTGGAAGTTGCCCTTTCAAACCTTGCGATCTATAGAGCAGATGATGTAAAGCTTGTTTATATGGCCGACGGTTGACGAGGGTGTTGCGTGGCCAAAACAACGACCAAACGCCTCGACGAAGTTCAGAATCACAGTTTTCACCAGGATTCGATCTCGGTGCCGCTCGGTTCGGAGGCCAGGTGCTTTACAGCTCGGCCAATAAGAAACGTCTCAATTTTTTTTTAATGGGGGGTCGGGGTATTTAGAAGGAAAAAAAATAAGTTGAGCAATTCTCCACAAAACCATTATGAAGTAACACCACTACTAATCTTTTGTGTTTAGAGGTACAGTTTTGAAGATATACCACAATGTGTACAAAAAATCCAATGCATACTAGAAAGGGTTTAAAAACCAACTATTAAGAAAACAGTTGAAACAGCTAAGTGAATTGAAATTATGAGGCATCACTTTTTATTATTAAGTTTAATTAGTGAATACATTCGATACGGTGACAGAGATTAGACTGGCATCACGCTGATGCAAATATTTCATCTTAATGAATGGGTAGGATAGTCTTCTTTGTTTCCCCCGTATTCTGTAGCCTGTATAATAATTTCAAATTGTATTCAACCTTTGACCTACTGGTCACTGTAAATGATTATACATGATATATTTACTACATTTTATAAATCACAATATGAGAGATTATAGTGAACCTTAATGTGGGCTTTTAAATACAAAAAAGGGGAGGGAATAATTTCATTTAACATTTACGGAGCTCACTGTCAAACGAGCTTTATTTTTGTCTTGTCATATTTCTAGACCTAGTCACAATGGCGTGTTACAATTAAAAAAAGACATACACGATATTGATCCCTGCTTTTATTTCAGGAACCTGACCAAAATCCACACATAGCTGTTGTGATATGTTCCCTAATTTATTTCAGGAACCTGACCAAACATCCAAATTTAACTGCTATGACATGTTCCTTAATTTATTTCAGGGACCTAACCAAACATCCACATATAGCGGGCAGATCACGTGACTTTGAGCTGGTCACTTTACTTCAGAATCACTTCAAATCAAACGGCCTTCACGTCCAGACCACGCCCTATGACGTGTTGCTGTCCTACCCAAGTGACATCACGCCTAACAGTGTCCGTCTGATCAACGCCAGCGGAAGCGTGGTCTATGACGCCAAGGAACACGAAAGCAACATCTCCGGAGAGCCGGACGTAGTGATGCCGTTCAACGCCTACTCACCAAACAGGCTTGTAGAGGTTTGTGACTTAAACCTTTGGGTAGTGATCAGAAAGCACTTCTTCTAATTATGTAATCAGCCATGCTAACAAATGTACGAAATCTCGCTAATGGATAAGTTGAGTTACGTAAAACATCCTGCCTTTGTTTTGAGAAGTTGTACCGGACATGTTAAAACTATAGAACAAACACGTGTATACATGTATTTAATCCAAAACAAAATATAATATGCTTTAACAGTGCAACCAAATTAAAAACAGAACTACATATCTAGGTAGATTTTTATGTCTAGAACGGTTATCAAGACTTTGGGCTAAGGGAAGCCACTCTAAATGACAATGTCTTTTCAAAGATAACTGATTAAGGATGAGTGCAGTATTACCGTTGTCCGCCTGAGGTCTATATAAGTGTCATTTTGACATCTTTTGCGCCTATCAATGGCTTTTCTTTGGCAAGTCGAAAATGTTTCTTCCACTTCCTATTCTCGGATCAAGTACAAACTTAATGCAACTATTCTTTGTGCTTGACAAAACATGAATCAATAAAACAAAGTAGAAACAAAATAGTTAATTAGTTATTGGTTATTAATAATCTTGTTTCAGATCGAAATAAGGGAAATAAATGCTACTTAATTAGAGATGTGGATGTATATACGGATTTAATCCCCTAAGTTTGTCACATTTCTCTCATACTTCCCATTTTCGGATCAAGTTGTACAAAATTATTTATAGTCGATGACATTACATGAATCAATCCAAAAAAATAACCAATTAGTAACTCAGTGATAATTAATTAAGTTTGTTTGATATAATAGAAAGAGAGATAAACCTTTCAATTTTGAGATAAATAGCAGTAATTATCGTTTTTTTTCCCCTTAGATACGTTTCTTTAAATAAGAAGTATTCTTTTTTTTTCTTTGCAGACAATGTTCTTTCAATAAGTTGACCTTGACATTGTTTCTTTTGCCTAATTATACTTCCATCTTCCTCTTTTCATAAATGGCAGTAACATTCAAATAACGCAATAACACAGCAATATAATGGTAGTCTTACTCTAATGGACGATGTCAAAAAGTAATGAAGGGAACTGTTGAATGTTGTGCTATGTAGATGTCTACTTCAGAAACTAAAGCCGACCTTACTCTAAAACTGCCAAAAGTCTTATGTTAACTTTTCGCTACACTTCCTAAATTCCTAGTCCTGTTTTTAATAGTCGCTCTCTCTAAGCAAAACTTTCCCTTTGTATGAAACAAATAAATTTTCGCGCCAAATAATTATTATTTTTAAAAAAGTAAATGGGACCTCAAAATGTAAGTGTTACAGTAATTGACTTTTAGTTAATAACAGAGTGTTTTTGAAATACTATAACAATAATTAGAGTAACTTAATGCTTGATATTACTGTTTGTTTGTTAAAGAATAGTTTGTATTCTTTATAACGACAGGGGGAGCTGGTGTTTGTAAACTATGGTAGAGTTGAAGACTATGATGACTTGCTGAGACTACAAAATATCAGTGTCGCTGGTAGAATTGTGATCGTGAAATATGGAAAACTGTTTAGGGGTGATAAGGTGAGTAAAGTGTGGTGTGTTTGATGTGGTGGGGTGCGATGACCTTGTGTTGTGTTAGAGGTGATGCAATGACTTTGTGTTGTGTTAGATGTGGTGTGATGCAATGACTTTGTGTTGTGTTAGATGTGGTGTGATGCAATGACTTTGTGTTGTGTTAGATGTGGTGTGATGCAATGACCTTGTGTTTTGTTAGATGTGGTACGATGACCTTGTGTTATGTTAGATGTGGTGCAATGACATTGTGGTGTGTTCAATGTGGTGCGATGTAATGACTTATTGTTGTGTTATATGTGGTGTGATTTAATTACCTTGTGGTGTGTTAGATGTGGTGTGGTGAGTTCAATAAATTTTATTTAGAAACTAGCTTATACCCGTGCTACGCAACCTGTTGAAATAGTTGGTATATGTTGTTTTTTGTTTTTATGTTGTCCGGACTACTTTTTCATCCTTCAGTAGAACGACCTGCATGCATCGCTCCTACCCCAACCCAATGTTCTGACCCTTACATGTTGTTAGTCTCCCTTTTTTGTCTCTGTCTCCCAAACAGCCTGCAACCAACACATTTCGACAAGGCACAAATACTTATTTGGAGACTCAATTGTAGTCCTCATGAAAAATACATTCTGGTCTGCCTGTATCATAAGGTCATACACACACACACACTTCATTCCTTCAATGAAACGCACGTTCCCAAGCTCACACTTTTATGCCCTTGAATTTCAGAAGCGCTTAAAAATAATGAACTTCTGGTTAGTTCAACTTGAATCATTTATTTTAGTCATTTTATTATTCATTGGAATAGTTAGGGTTGCAATTGTATTCCAAAACATATGTTTTAGCATCTTACAGTGGAGACCCTCCTCTCCAACTACGAACTTTTGAGTTCTAGTTCTTCAGAATAGCACAAGTTTGGTTAGTGTAACTGAGAGCACAGTGCTTATCATTGTCCAAGGCTAAAGAGCTTAGTAATCTAATCTACTAACACACGAGTTATATTGTTATCGAATAAACAACAAATTTAATTTGGTTTTATTCAATGATTTTGATTATTTTCGACCTTATAAATCTAGATCTATTTTCCTAAAAAAAAAAGATAAAATATTTAGAAATAAACTTAAAAGACTGGAGCGAATTTTGCTCATCAAAAAGAATGTTAATGAATGCTTTAAAAACAGAAATTACATATTGTATGTATCCTCAAACATTAGTACTTCGGCTTATGTAAGAACCTGTTGAGAAAGAACTTCATATTTCGTTATTGGCGTGGTACTAATAACTATTGTTATTTCGTACTTTTTCGTCCACCTGCTGACCTAATCACAGCGCCCTCTGCAGTGACGATATAATTGACTTCTTTCACAGAGGCTATCAAGGAGTTGTAATGTCCAAAATTTTAAAATAGTTCTATTTATGGGGAGTGTCGATTAAAAGAAAACTATACTTCTCATATTACACAACGATGATTACTTCCCCTTTCTCTTGAAATAAAGGATGTTAAATTACGCTGATGTCAATAAAATGGAGTTAGATAAACAGGTATTGGAATGACAAACGGGGATTTAGCTGAAAAAAAGGGATTTGCTGATAAACAAGGATTTGACTTCTAAACAGGCATTTGACTAAAACAGGGATTTGACTAAAATAGGCATTTGACTAAAACTGGCATTTGACTAAAACTGGCATTTGACTAAAACTGGCATTTGACTAAAACTGGCATTTCACTAAAACAGGGATTTGATTGAAACAGGGATTTGACTAAAACAGGGATTCGACTAAAACAGGCATTTGACTAAAACAGGCATTTGACTAAAACAGGCATTTGACTAACACAGGGACTTGACTAAAACAGGGATTTGACTGAAACAGAGATTTGACTAAAACAGGCATTTGACTGAAACAGGCATTTGACTAAAACATGGATTCGACTAAAACAGGCATTTGACTAAAACAGGCATTTGACACCGATAAATTGCGATTTAGTTTAGCTTTTTCTTTTCTTTCTTATTTTTAGGTTGACATTGCGGCTTCTTATGGCGCCATTGGGATCATTATCTACAGCGATCCCTATGATTACACTGGGTTCAAGGAGGGTGATTACAGGGTCTACCCAGACACTTGGTGGCTTCCTTCCACTGGGGTTCAGAGAGGTACAGTCTTCACTGGTGACGGTGACCCGCTGACTCCTGGATACCCTGCTAATAGTGAGTCATCTCAGCCAATGCAGAAACACTTTATTGAGTTGTGTGTTTGTCAGACTGTGTGTGTGTGTTTTTTAAGCTCGTGTGTGTATCTAAACAGTTCTAACATACCTAAAAAAAATGTGTACACCTTTGTAATCAACGTTATAAAAAAAAACTGTCAGTTCCGGAAACAATCCTCTACTCGTCACGTATACATTAGTATCCTAATAAGTTACAAGATTGTATTGGTTACTAGAAGGAATATGCTAAACAAAACATGCATTACGGAAATGTCCTATTCTCTCATGTTCTGCACTCTATTAAATTAGATTTTAGAGCTTTCTTTTTTACTACCTTAAACCAAAGCGTCACACCAGTAAGCCTGTTCTGGGTGGCCCGGTGGAAGTGTCTTAAAGTGCTTGGCTTCCGAACGAAAGAGTCTCGTTCGACTCCCCATGAAGAATGTGTTTTGGAATTTTAGAACTTTGAGGGCGCGCCTGAGTCCAACCAACTCTAATGGGTACATTTGTTGGGGACAAGTAAAAGCAGTTGGTCGCTGTGTTGGCCACATGACACCCTCGTTAACTGTGGACCTTTACATCATCTGTTCCATAGATCGCAAGATCTGAAAAGGGAACTGGCCACCATTATGTCAGTGTTTTATTTGGATGAATGCTTCTTGTATTATCATGGATGCCTCTTCTGGTATGAGAGTGTTCTTCGCAAATTAATTAAATAACTTTATCCACACTCAACTTGTTGTTGCGTATGTACACGTTACTGAGTAGTATCACCACAACACATAGACTCAAATAAAATACACAATAGTTAGCAGACGACATTTATTCTTCATAGAAAGATAACACACAATAATTGGCAATCTCAGCCATCAATGAATCGTATAACATATCTTCTACATGGTCCAAAAGGAAATTCCATAAGTGCATATCAGTACTACTTTCAACTTTAATAAAAGACACGTCTGTCTTCTTCAGAATCTCTGGGGTCTACTACTTGACCATTTGATTAACATCCCATAATTCCTTGTGGTCCCTTTGATTTTCCCGTGCGACCTCATACTCTTCATAAAACAAATAAATCTCGAGCTTCATAACCAATTCATGTCACTGGCTATCAAACAATGCTGTGACACCTGTCCTACATTGCCTTCCACAGAAAACAATATGAGCTAAGTTTCATGGCAGTCCAAGAATCCTTACTATCCGTTTTAAATCAATTAAACGAACCCGGGGCCTTTGCGACCACCAGTCGGTCATCCTGTTGCAAAACTTTGGGATTAAACAAATTAAGCAACACAAAAGCCGTTGTAAGTTTTGTGAGGGCCTTTCTTTCGTCCATCCGTCTGTTACGTTTAGATCGCAAAAAAGCTAGAAATGAAATTGAAAATCCGATATTTTTAGATCTTGTAAAGTTCTGGCTCATTAGTAAACAAAGTTATTTTTAAAATTATTATTCAAGCATTTTTTTTAAACACATCACTTTTTTTTTTATATAGAAAACTTCACGAAGGTAAACTATCAAGAATGATGTTTTTGCCTATTTTATAAACTAATATTTGGCTTTCTTAAAAAAATAGACTTCGTTCTTGTGTTTCGTAGGCTAATCTAAGTATTATTTTTATAAAAAGAAAGCAATTAGTATTATATATATATATATTTCTTCTATCAAATCCCTCTCAAAGATCTGGCCTATCGCTATGATGAGGACAAAGTGGATCCACCTCTGCCTAAAATTCCTTCACACCCTATCGGCTATGGAGCCGCCGCCGAAATATTAAAGTAAGTTTGTACGGTAAGTCTGCTTATGTCCAGAATGTATATAAAGAGAATGTACATTTAGCGAACAGTGGCAGAAGTATGTGGTGGCTTTGAAAAAACAAATCAGCAGTTGGTTAGTAATTTTTTTAGTGATTTTATATGGAATGATCTTATTTGGGATTAAACAGAGTGCCTTTATTCCCATTTCCTATTAGAATCACTAAATCTATTAAAAGAGCCCACGTAGTGACTAGCTGACTCTATGTTATCTATCTAGATATAATTCTCTTCTTCCCTCAACAGTTTAAACAAGAAGTAAAGGAAAGATCACTCTCTTAGTTCTGCGGAGTCCCCCCACGAAATAACAAAGGGGAGGGTGGGGGGGGTATTCACACGTCGCTACGGATGGCTGCGCGCTGGACTGTCAAACCCTACCCGCTACCATCCCCCTTCGTCTTACGGGAGGTTTAGACTAAAAAGTAAATTATCTTCAACTCTGAAGAATCATCCGAAATATGTAGAACATTTTACAAACAAACATTTTACAAACACTAAATAGCAACGCCGGACTTACGCATTGTGAGGCCCTATTCGAAGCGGATATCGCGGGGCCAAATTTGGGTAGAAAGCGGATAATAAGTGAAATTAAAGAGTTTGTATTAGAAAATAAATTCGTCTTTGCATTTTATTCATTCTTTACTACGTACAGAATTACTTTACGAGCCTTGCGTGTAGCAAAGCATAGAGTGTATCATAATAATTCTGTTTCCTACATAGATCACGCTCAATAGCAACAATTACCAAATGTTTTAATCTATCTTTGAGAATTGTTAACCTCCTGGTAAATCGACAAGAGGGCGCGAGAAATTTGTTTTAAGTTAAAAAATGGTTTCATTTATTAATTTATACACCTTGAATTAGCGCGGGTCCTATGAAAGTGCGGATCCTTTAAAGTGGGGGCCCACTGCGGTCGCATAGGTGGCAGTGGCCTAAGACCGGCTATCCAAAATAGCGGCGTATGCTCATTAAAGGAACGATATCAGATTCTGGGTTTTTACATTGCATTTAATTGTTTTGGTCAATCAATTATAATCAGACGAAATTTGTTCTGCAGGCACTTGAAAGGAGCATCAATACCAAACTGGAAAGGAAGTCTGAATGTGTCGTATAATACTGGGCCAGGATTTTTGCAAGTTGGAATGTAAGTTTAAATCATGCACGTGCATTCTACATAGAAAATATCTACACAAGACAAGGCGATCCCTTATCACTGCAAGTAAATGTAGTCTATCTCTAGTGCAGACATGTGAAACTTATTAAGGTGTTTGGTCCACATAAAAAACCTACTATGAACTGAAGGGCCGCAGCCCAAAATCAGTTGGAAAACATAGCATACTAATTTTATGTAAATTACAAACAATACAATAGAATACACAAATTAATGGAATACCTGTCCCTTAGCTAAATTAATGTAATATACTATATAGTACTATGATTACGCATTATTTTCGTTGTCCTGTGATACAAGTTTATTAATGTCTGGTTGAAGTTTGTTTACCACTGACACTTTCATCATTGATGACAAAATTTTGATCAGATAATCTCGAACGGTGAGGTGTTTTTGTACCGTTCATTATGGAAAAGAACTGCTCACTGAGACAAGTGCTTGCAAACACAGCAAGAATTCTTGCTGCACTGAAAATGAGCAAATTTAAAATTAGCATCAGTCTCTCTTATTTTTGCAAGCAACTTTGCACCAACACCATTTCTAACACCAATCATGGTTTTGTGCTCCATCCGTTGCTAGACTAGCTAGCTTTACCAAAGGTAAATTGTACAGCAATATCACATCCTGTAATTTCTCAAAAACATCCTCACTTGTTGTAGTGTTATGCTTAGAAAAGAGCTTAAGTAGTTCCTCATGTATTTCAAAATTTCTGTCACCGGCACTTATGAATATAACCAACTGTGCTACACCCGTTACATTAGTTGACTCATCGAGAGCCAATTAAAATAATTCAAAATCAACTATTTCATTTTTTAATATTTCACGCAAGCTGACTGACATGTCATTTATTCTATCTGTCACAGTGTTCCCTAGTTAACGCTATTTCTTTGAATGCTTTCACCTTTTCTGGTCAAATTACTTCCGCACACTCCTTAATAAAATCACCTTCACTAAATGATTTGCTATGGCTTGCAATTAAGTTTAACAAAATGTAGCTGGCTTTCACTGCAGACTCACTCTCGTTGTTCAGTTTAACAAATACTGTTTGTTGCCTTTTTAAACTATTTTTCAATTCAAGTAGCTTGTCATCCCTCATTTTCCAGGTGTAAGCATCATACGCCTTTTTGTGATTAGCGTAATGTCGTTCGACATTGTACTCTTTGGGCACACTAATACAGGAATTGCATATTAAGCAGTGAATCTTATTTGATACCGATGTGTAGAAATAATTGAACTCCCATCTTTCTTGAAACGATCTATTTTCGTCCTAAAATTTTTCTTTTAGTAACAGTTGCTGCTGTAGTTACTGATTCTTCATCAGTATTTAAATCCAGTCTTGTGACCGCAGACAGTACTGAATAAACTGAATATATAGGGGGCTAGGGTTAGGGTTAGTAGTAGTCAATGAAATAAAATAGAATGACAATATTAAACACTGATAATTTTTCTGTAAGTCTAACATATTGCTTATTTATGATGTGATTATTAACAATTAATAATAATGAAAAGTTAACAAATCAACACTAAACTTGAAAGATAACTTTAAAGATAATTCGAAAGAAATAAACGAAATTACCAAATCTAATTTAATTTAAAATAAATGTTCAAAAAATTATTTGTTTCAAACAATTTGATCATTAAAAAATACCTAATAAGGTCAACGAAGCTGATTGTTACGTTTTAGTTTGTTTTGTTTCTTTGCAGTAACTATTTTACCTGAAAATGAGTGTTGAATTAAAAAAATAATTTAATTACTTAATATTATTTTGATAATTCTTGAGGTGGCTAAGAGGGCTGCATGCAAAGTGGTCTCGGGCCGTATGAGACCCACAAACACTATGTTTAACAAGCCGGCTCTAGTGGCTATTTTTTGTTGTTTTGTACTGATGTCATTTATAACAAATACAAACCATATATAACAAATTATTTTTTTTTAAAAAGCAAATCGAAAGTAAGAGTTTCGCACTTACAACTTTATATGTCAATTACGTAGAAGTTATTTCCTTTATTTGATATGTTTAAAAAAATAATTACTAATAATTAATAGACAAATTGGTTATTTTTTTAATCGGTTCATGTTTTGTGAGATAAAAGGTTTGTTTAAAGTTTCAACTTGGTCCGAGGATGGGTGTGGGAGAAATAACATGTGCAATTGTCTAAAAGTACGAAACCCTACATATTTAGCCGCATTTTTAATACTGGAGGATTAATTTCCCTTGTTGGTATCAGACAAAATAATTAATTATCAGTAATTAATTGACTTTTTTTTTTCATTGATTTTAGCTTTGTCTACGCCAATGAATAATTGTGCTAAGTTTCAACTTAATCCGAAAATGGGTGTGGGAAAAATAGCGTCTACAAAACTTTTGACCAGACAGAGTTGGTGTAAGTTTTGTAATAAAATTGCAAGTGTTGCCTTTTATAATTAACATATCAAGAATCAACATAAAATGTACTTTTAAAAAAAAACATTAAGTGTAATTGTATTTTGGATCAGTCATGTAATTTAATTTTAATAGATACTAGATAGATACTAGACTAACAATAATAAATCTGAGCTATTTCAAATATTTTTTTTTACAAAGCTATATCAACTCACTCTGTCTGTCTGGTAAACCGTATGTACACGTGATTTCTGCCACACCCAATCGAATTTAACAAACGAGCATGACGTTCTAGCCTTACACGAGACCTGGGAAAATATTAGAGTGGGAAAAGGTCGTGCTGATAAGGTTTTAGAAATTGTAAACCACCTCTTTACACCAAAAAAAATTGACAATGTTTTTTTTTTATTTATTTAATGTCCTCCTTTCACTGTTTCACCAGGACACTTCAACTGAATGTGACGACTACAAATAAAAGAGCCAAAGCAGAAAATGTTTTTGGTCTGATTCGAGGAACAGTTGAGCCAGGTAGTTGTTTTTTGGGGGGAAGACAATGTGTTGCTTAGTATTGAGCTGTTTGTCACTCTCTGTACAAGTGGCATACCAAGTTAAGGGCTGGGAACGAACACCGGAGAATAGGGGGCGCCTAAAGGGGTACCAGAACATTACATAAAATATCATCTACCTCTGTCGCTACGTTGGTTAGCGTCGTTTACTTTTTATTTTGTATAATTTACTAATGATCGAACAGGCTGTAAGTTTTTATCATGCTCTGGCTATAATTCAAAAAACAGAAATGGAAAAGTGGTTTGAGTGCTGGGACAAGTCCCAAAAAGCCCGTGGAGACTGGGAGCGCATGAGGCGCTCTGACCACACTTCCCCGTGGTGGAGGCTCTCCAGGCCTGAGCAAGCTATTATAGCACAGTGCAGGACAGGCCATAGTCCTGTTGGCTCATATTTCTCACGGCTATGGTCAAATTTCAATTCACGGTGCCCACGCTGCATGGAGGAAGAGGAAACCGTGCCTCATATTCTGTTTGACTGCCCCAGACTTGCTGATCTCCGTCTCGACAGGTCTGGGAAACCAATAATTCTCGACCTGTATGGCGACATTTATGCACTACGCAAGACAGCAGGGTTTCTGTCCAGGCTTTTGCAAGAGAGGATTTGAGCCTCTCAAGCCCTCACTCTAATGGAGTTTGTGGATGAAGATGATGAGTGACTTTTCTTATGCAAATATGATTGACGTACACTACTCGGGGAATGGGGATGAGGTGGTGACCACAAACCTATCTACTACGGCGTCTTCATCGCTTAATATCATCGATACGTCGGGTAATACACTGTCATTTATTATCCAAGGACGCGCACTATTTTCATGCTAAATATTTGTAACATAAGCTCCGCCCTTATTAAATGACAATCTTACCATTATCTTACCTCATACCTTACCTATCCCTTAGTCTGTTGGACCGTTGGGGCACCATGCAAGATTCGTTTACCGTCTTTTTCTATTCCTCTGTCTTTTGCCTTAGTTAGAACCTCTTTCGATGGCAGACCCGTCCATTCTTTTATGCTGTCCTCTCATCGCTTTCTGCGTCTGCCTCTTCTTCTTTTTCGTGGTACTGTTCTTTGAGTATGCAATATGGCAATCTAGAGCTATGTATATTTTTTTTTCAATAAGCAGCCCACCTTTTACTTTGTTTGGATACTATAATCAACTAACACATCCAATAGACATCTCGAAAGAAAATGTATGTATAGGGTTTATTTGTATAATGTTGTAGACCGGGAATAAGCTAATTCATCATCAATGTAAGAATTGTTTCCCCTTTACTTTATGATCGTATATTACACACAAAAGAAAGATCCATCGCTCCTTCATGAAGCCGATGGTGGTCTGAAATTTCTCATTCATGTAATTTCTTGGAACTTTCCAATAAGTTTGCACAATCAAGTTTTTTGTCTCTTCCAGTCCATCTAATGTCTACATAAGGCGGTGCGCAAAATGTGCATGAACTTTTATTTATATATTCAACAATGAAACATTTAAGACCAGTGCGAGAATGCCCGCTGAAAAGTGTATTCAAAGCAGCCTAATTTAATTTACGATGAAAAATTATAACGGTCAAACCAGAGTTTTCAGAATGTGGTCAATTAGCTAGTAATGGTAAAATCGTTTGATCCGTTTTCGAAATACCCATCTAATGTGCATGTTCCACCCAGCCCAGGTGAGCTGTTCTGCCTCATCGTGGCACCTGGGTGGAAACGGCTACTTGAGGGGGTAGCTAGGCGAAACGAATGGCAAAACATAACCCCCGTGGGGATGCCCACGGGTAGACGAGAGTCAACCCCTTGCACGGGCGGGGTTGTAAAAAAGTCCCCACAAAACTGTCACACATCCATGCGCCGTTCCTCAAAGGACCGTTACATAAATGGCGAGTCCCCCACGGTTAGCTTGGTATAGTGAAGGAGAATGACGGAGGCTCCCGGTGTCCTCGGCCATGAGTTGGGGGCCTTACTTAGACTTAGGTCCTCCCGCGCCGTTCGGCGCATTGGGCGGCAAGCTGTCTCCATAAAGATCTGTCACTGGCAATGTCTAAAGACTCCTCCCACCTGGTGTCCACTGTTTTGAGGTCCTCCATGAAGGTGTGTCGCCAAGTAATACGAGGGCGTCCCTGTTTGCGCTTTCCTTGTTTTGGCTTCCATGTTATCGCAACTCTTGGTGTGCGTAGTTCATTTTGACGTAGAACATGTCCCGTAAACCTCATGCGACGCTCAGTCATAACCTCACCAAGTGTTCGACTCCCAGTTCGGCATAGGATTTCCTTGTTTGAGACCCGATCTGTGTAACTGACTCCCAAAATCCGTCTCAGCCATCTCTGCTGAGCCACATTTAGTCTTTTCTCAATTTTGACAGATGACTTCCATGTTTCACATGCATATGTAGCAGTTGGGATGACGATTGTGTTGAGAAGGTGTATTTTTGTCTCGAGTCCAATGGCTTGGCTAGTCCAAATGGGCTGCAGCCTTTGGAAAATGCTCCCTGCCTTTCCTATTCGGCACTCTACATCATGGTAAGCATCTCCATCATTTGTTATGATGCTGCCAAGGTACGTGAACTTGTCCAGCTCTTCAAGCCTTGAATCGCCAAGTCTGACGGGAACACCCTTTGCCTTATATCCCACTCGCATAATTTTAGTCTTATCCAAGTTTATGCGGAGGCCAATTTTGGGTGCCTCTCTGTCTAGGCTCTCCGTCATTTCTTGAATGCATTTATTTGTAGCCCCGAGTAGTGCAACATCATCAGCAAAGTCCAAGTCCGTCAATCGGAGCTGTTCATGCCATGGAATACCAAAGGCAGTCTGGTTCATTGCTCTCCTCATTATGTAGTCGATGGCTAGGAGGAAAAGGAAGGGAGATAAGATGCACCCCTGTCTCACACCTGTCTCGATTGTAAAAAACTCTGTTGTTCCTTCTTCTGTTTTAATGCAGCAACTAGATTGACTGTAAAGGTGTCGTAGGATCTGGACGAATTTTTCTGGGATACCGTATTCTCTAACTATTTTCCATAGTGATTCTCGGTGGATACTATCAAACGCTTTTTTGAAGTCCACGAAACTGATCGTTAGCCGTTGTTGGTACTCAAGACTTTGTTCTATGATATTTCGTAGAACGAAAATCTGCTCTATGCATGATCTGCCTCTTCGGAAACCTGCTTGTTCTTCTCTGAGCCTTTCATCTACAGACTGTTGCAGCCGTCTCAACAAAACAGTGCTGAAAACTTTGCCCGGGACAGAGAGGAGAGTAATGCCCCTCCAGTTGTTGCAGTCTGCCAAGTTGCCCTTTTTTGGAAGCTTTACAATCACTCCCTTTTGCCAGTCCTCTGGGACTTTTGAAGTTCGCCAACAGAGATTTAAAAGATCTGTCATTCTGTTAACGATGCACTGTCCCCCATATTTTAGCATTTCTGCTAAAAGGCCTAAGGCATTAAAAACAGCAATGCTTTCATAGGCATTGACTCGGGTCGCTCTCAAACAGAACTGTGTGTTCACACAGGTTTGTTTTTTTTTTACTGTTCAGGCTGGACGACATAACAGGTTTTTTTTTCAAACTTTGAGCTCGAAGAGCCTTCGGCTCAGCTCAGACGACAATCAAACGGTTCCACCCAGAACCCAAGAAAAATTTGCGAACTAATAGGAGGAACTGTAAAAAAAAAATCAGACACAATCTATCTATATAATTCTCTTCTTCGCTAAACAGTTTGGACGAGCAAGAAGTAAAGGAAAGATCACTCTCTTATTTCTGCTGATAGTCACCCCACGAAAAAACAGGAAAAGGGGGGGGGGGGGGGGGAGAACAAGTGGTATTCACACGTCGCTACGGATGGCTGCGCGCTGGACTGTCAAACCCTGCCCGCTCCCATCCCCCTTCGTCCTGCGGGAGGTTTGGACTAAAAAGTAAACTATCTTCAGCTCTGAAGGAACATCCCAAACATGTACAACATTTTACAAACACTAAATAGCAGCACCGGACTTAACCATTGTGGGGCCCTATGCAAAACGGATTTTGCGGGGCCAAGTTTGGGTAATAAGTGAAATTCGTCTATGCATTTTATTCATTCTTTACTACGTACAGAATTACTTTACGAGCCTTGCGTGTAGCAAAGTTATACAGCATATATTTATGTCATAATAGTTCTGTTTCCTCAATAGCAAGAATTACCAACTGTTTCAATCTATCTTTGAGAATTGTTGACCTCAAGTTTCATTAGTTTGAGGCGCGAAACGCTTCTTTCACCAGATTCCAATTACGGGTATTGCATAATGCCGTTTTTTTTTTTCATCGCGCGTAGGATTGGCGTTTTTCATTAGAATGACACCCAATTATTTGTCTATATATTTCAGGAAATTTTTTTTTAGTTTTCAAAAGATTAAAAAAATTTTCGAAGATTTCCATGACTTTTTCGTATTTCGTATATTTTGTAATTTCAGGAGATTTCCAGGAGCTCGACAGAAGGCTGCGAAAATTATGTTATAAGTTATAAAATGGTTTAATTTAATAATTTACTTCTAGAATTAGCGCGGGCCCTTTGGAAGTGCTGGGCCCACTGAGGTCGCATAGGTTGCATTGGTCTAAGGCCGGCCCTGCAAAATAACGGCGTATGCTACGCCGTGGGTCGACTAGTCTCTTATATTTATTTATTCTATAATTTTCAAACAGATCGCTACGTTTTAGTTGGCAATCACCGTGACGCCTGGATCTATGGGGCCATCGACCCTTCAAGTGGTACAGCCGTAATCATGGAGCTAGCCACAGTGATGGGATCATTGGTCAAATCAGGTAACAGTCCAGTTGCGAGCATTGACATACAGAAATCATCAAAATAAATTGCACAAAATAAATGAGTGAGAACAAAATAAAAAAGGAAACTTCAAGTTTGGTGAAAAGGAAAAGAAACGACCAAAATACCCAGACACATAAATAATTGCATTTGAGAGAAAGCGTTTAGACTATTCATTGCGTTTAGACTTTATACTCATCCAATCCATTTTTTTCTTCTTCACAAAGGTCAATGGAAACCCAGAAGGTCAATCGTGTTCTGTTCCTGGGGAGCTGAAGAGTTCGGGTTAATTGGTTCTACAGAATGGGTTGAGGTCAGTGTTTACAACTTTAAGTGTCTAGAGAATTCGTTGAGGTCAGTGTTTAGAGAAAGGATATTGTGCTGGCTATCCTTCTGCTCATGTGTATAACATTCTGTTATCAGAGACATCCTCGATTTCTTTTCTAGTGACCCAGTCAAACGTTAAGAATGAGTGCTAATTACCTTACTGAAGCAGTGCACTAAAAAGATGTAAAACCATACAAGTATTTAGCCAGTCTGTAATCCATCTAGTTCAACTCCTGCCACTCCATCCATGGCTAGACGTTCCCTGAACTTTGGGCTTTCATTTCTTTCAATGTTGCCCTCCGTCTCGGATATGTTTATCGAATGAAGGCAAATCCACAAATGGCTGGCATTTTTTGGTGTATCCGGTGTACGGAATAGGGACGTATTTACAAACTATACATTTTAAAAATCATGTACAGGTTTATTTGATTTATTTATGTACATTTTTTTTAGCTCTCTTAATTAAATCTTTATATAAAATTCTCTACGTCGCCCAACCATGCGGGACACGCACGCACGCCGACTCTTTAACCCTCGATGAAAAAGTAATGGAAAGATAACTCTTTTATTTCTGCAAGTCGGAGTTTCGCGGCGACAGAGAGCGCAGCTTAGAAAAAAATGAGGGGGGGGGGGGGAAGGGAGAACAAGTAACCTTCTCTGTATAAATAATTATTTACGTCGCCCAACCATGTTCTCTAACCCTCCTCCCGCGCCTTCCTGGCTCTCCAAGCATGCGCACACAGTCGTTTGCCCAAACCCACCCCATTTGGACAACTGTGTTTTTTAGGAAGTGTTCACCCGTCACTAAATAGCGGCGTATGCTACGCTGCGGGTCGGCTCGTTAAATAATTAAAAATGTGTTAACCAAGAGAAGATAACTGTGAAAAACCTGCTAATGTGGCGTCATTGTCGTGAACATTTTTTCCTCTTTCCAGCGACAATGGTCTAGACTGACACAAGATGGGTACGTGCTAATTAGATAAGGCCAGCTCGCTTGCAAAATAGCATCCAAACTATGAAGCTATGCCCAAAACATTTATTCCTTCAATCTTGCATGAAGGATTAGATAAATTGTGGTGATTTTTGAATAAGTTGCCAACTTCAACCCTAGAAGTTTGTCCTTCAAGTTTCTAAGATGACGTTAGTACACAATATGCTGACCTACTCATAACTTGCTGCTTTAGACGCGGCAAATCTTCTGGAACATAAGTGATTGTGTCTTACTTCATGGGCAATAGTTGAATTCATTGTTTTTTATTTGAACTTAAGGACAATGTCGGTTAGCTTTTAGTTTTGATAGAAGAACTGACTAAATAGAGTAATGCACAACATTGAGAGATTTCAAACCACTACATTTCTCAATGTTTCAGCAATATGTGGCCACTTTAAGGGAGCGAGCAGTGGTCTATATCAATGTGGACATTGCAGTACTTGGTAAGTTGTTTTTATTCAGTTTTATACATTGCTGTACTTGGTAAGTTGTATTTTGTTCAGTTTTATATTTACAATGCGTGAGGGCACACATGTTTACCAGACTGTGGTCATTATAGTTATAGTTTAAAAGGCTTGCCCTGAATAATTGTCTTTAGAAGTTACCCAACGAATTAAACAAAACGTTAAAAAGATCATATACATATATCTTCTGATGGGCATATGCGTTTCGTTTCGTTGGTTTAAAACTAGAATTATAAATTGGGCCGGAAGTGGCCTTTTTCCTTTTATATCTTATGCATTTTTCAGTTCTCTTTTTAAATGAAATAGACATTATTATGCTATAATTTTAAGTGTGCCTGATAGAGAAACACATTCTGCACAAAAATACGGGTAGTTGGGATCAAACCCGATAAACGTTATAAAAAGAAAAGACCTGAAACAAGCGCCTGAAACTACACATTTACAGTATTTTATTTGATGAGTATTTTACCCAAGATCTGTGTATTTTTTTTTAGGCCTAGCTTATTCGAAGTACACGAAATATTCCGATACACAATATCACACACAAAATAATTATAGAAAAAAAATTGTAGTGATTTAAAACTTTTAATGATTTTTTATCAGGTTTTACTCTAATCAATTTTTGATATTCGTGAGTTATGAATGTCACTGTCTATTTTGTGCCTGTTTTAATATATTAATTAATTTTTTTTTTGAGTTAAGGGGTCGTGTTTTCTCCTGATGTTTATATCTGATTTTTCTTATCAGCCGTTGTGAGACATGGTCCAAAATAATGCTAAGCTTAAAAATATAAACAAATCGCATGTGAATATATGAATGAACTTGTTTTAGATGAATAATAGTTGCTTTGAAAAAATGATCTCACACATGCCATAGGCCTTGTCATAATAGTCATAGATCTATAAAATCTATATAATCTGTAATCTATATAATCATAAATATTCATGTTGAATTCCAATTCTAACTATAGAATCAGTATAGATCTACTTCTAGAATATATATCTAGGTTATAAATATAGTAGAAATAGAATCTAAGATAATCAGAATTTACTTTAGACTGTAATTGAATCTAGGCAGTCCATATCTAGAGTCTTAGACTTTATTTCGTCGTAGTCTAGATTTTAGACTAGATTTAAGTCTAGTATACTATATAAACCTTTATATACGCTGCTTTTGTGGACCTCACCAAGGCTTTCGACACGGTCAATGGTTAATGGAGGATTTGGCCAGGCTCGCATGCCCAACTACGCTCCTATCCATTCTCCAGCAGTTTCATGTGAGACAGATTAGACACATTTCGGAAATGTTCAATCTTCGACGTCTACTATCCCATACAAAAACAAAGGAGATGGTCATAACAGAGCTTCTCTAAGCCGATAATTGCGCCCTGCTAGCTCACAATGAACATGATCTCCAGATCGCATATGCCTCTTTCTGTTTATCTATAAACCTTGGGAAACAGAAGTAATGTTACAGAAGTGACCCAATAAAACCTACTCAGCCCTAAAGTAAATGGTTGTCCCCTTAACGTGGTAGACCACTTCACATACCTAGTAAGCATAGTATCGAATGACACCTCGCTTTCAAGGAAATTGATAACCGTCTGGCCATGACCAGTACCCGGTAGTGCTTTTGGACGTCTCCAGGAGTGAGTTTGCGGAATAGATCGCTCCGCTTGCCTACAAAAAAAGTGTTTACCCAGCAGTGATTCTCTCAACCCTTATATATGGATCTGAGAAATGGGTATTATACAGAAAACAACTAAGACTACTTGAACGCTTTCACCAAAGATGCTTAAGCTCCATCATGAACATACGGTGGTAAGACAGCTCTTCAAACAGCGATGTCCTTGCGAACGCCGGTATGGACGTATTGACTAGTATAGAGTGACTTCTTATGGTCCGACAGTTACGCTGGGCAGGGCACGTACCCTGTATGAGGGACGAACGTATGCCAAAAGCAGCAGTCTTTTATGGTGACCTTAAAAGTGTGTCGACTTAAAAGAGGTGCCCCACGGAAACGCTTTAAACACCAGCTTAGGCGCTTAGTGCCATAGCAGACATAGAAGAGAGCACCTGGTTGCATGCGGTCTCAGAACGAGACAGACAGATCTGGAGGCTACGGGATGCACATTTGAGACCAAAAGGAAATCCGCTGCCGAGGACAGACGCAGACGGCTAAAAGAAAATCTTAATCGACCATAGGCGGAAAATATGTAGGTCACAGCTAGGGCTGCGTATCGACGGGAAACTATTGCATTCCTCATTAATCTGCGGACTCGATAATAAGCCTTATTATTATTATATTGGTATATTTGGTCTTGGCGTGGAAAAGTAGATCTATAAGTTGAAGTATATTCAATATTGTATAGATAGTAGATCTACTGAGTCTGATCTAGACTAGCTATAGAATGATCTAGATAGTAGATGTAGGCCTATCCTAATTAATAAACTTTAGTCAGGTAGAGCTAGATCTAGACTAGTGACAATCTAGTCTCAAGATAGAATCTAGATTTCTAATCTAGATTCGAGCTGAAATGTAGATCTAGATATAAAGTCTACTTAATGACAATGTCATTTTTTCCCAAGATTAATGATGAGTGCAGTGTTAACTATTTATTTGAATGTTTCACGAATCACATGTGCCAATGTGATGATATGACTACGTCTACAGTATACGCAGAACCATGAATGGTGTAAACGGTATAAGCAGAACGTATTGTGACTTGACGCTTTTGTATGTCTGTCTGCAGTGCTGTACGAGATGACAAAAAATATGTACATTCTAAAATTCTAAAACAACAGACTAGTCAATAGACCTATTCCACTTAATTTATTAACATAAATCTACTAATCTAATTTATAATATGTAGCTCTAGATCTACTGTATTACCAACGCATTATTACATATTTTAATATTTAAATTTAATTATACTAATAAAGAGATGTAATTTAAACCTATACAGTGTTAGCGAATAGCGTTAGGCAAAAAAACCAAACTGGGTTTCTAAAATCTGATACTTGGTGTGTAATAGTAAAACAGCACTTACCTAAATAAACCGTAAATAGAGAGCAAATACCTATATTTCTTATAGTATATATAGGTCTGTGGTTTTATATTATATAACTTTCGTAACTTCTTCTATAGAGAAATGACTTTTGTAATTTCTTTTACTGAAAATTTGGGCAATTCGCGTCTGACACATATGGAAAGGACCAATGGCGAACGCTTTTGTGCCAGTTTTTAGTTTAGAATTTATAACTCGCAATAGTTAAACTTATTAAATAAATGAAAACATCTGCAGACTCCTCAGCTAGTGGGCGATAAAACTAAATTTGACTCTTTTTTCCATATCAGCTATTAAATTTATCATTCAAGTCAACCTGCGGTAGGGGTCGGACCTAATCAGCGAACGCAATTTTCGCAGGAGTCATAATGAGCGAAAGGCCGTAAAAAATAGCGACATAGCATGTTAAAATATAGGAAATTATGCTTCAATTAGTTGTATCATCTAACTTCTTCCATGAAGCATTATAACTATTGTCCTCCTTGTGACATTAGGCCTAAATTTGTTTTCACTTTTCTCGTGCTCCACATCTCCTTTCTCTGCTTGGAACTGATGTCTATATATAGCCTACGAAACTTGTGATCAATTTTTTTCTTAATAGAAAGAAAGAAACTACAAAACTCTATCTTGCCACCTTCCTATAGGCTAGTCCATTTCGTACTACTCTCCATTTCATAAACTCTCGTTACTGCAACTATTTTTTTTTTAAGAGCTTATGTTCAATGCACTTAATCAACATCAACTCGATCTCCCCCCTACACACACACACACACGCTGATTGACCTAAAGGCAGATGGATTTATGATGTATGGAGACAGATCTACAACATCTTGGGTTTCGGGCATTGAGACGAAAGGTTCAGGAGAGATCTTGTAATTTTATACATGTATATTATATGGTAATTCTTATATTTATTACCAAATATATAGTTCGCCTTTTTTCCGATCCTGAAATCGAATATTTTCTCCTGGAAAACTCTTGGAAATCTCCTGAAATCCAAATCTCAGAATGGTGGGGGAACCCTGTAAAAATGAATTCTGCACTTCTTTTAAACATATATACACATATTAATATCATTAATTAGTAACAAGAAGTTAACCAGCCAGTTAAAAAAAAGGAGGACGGCAAAACAGAGGTTCCCCCACCCCGTATAAGATGAACTGAAGCGTCATTTCACCCTCACTGGCAAAGAGGAAAATAACTGCCAACATATGACCTCTGAGAGACTGTTGGAAAGCTGCGAGTCAAACATTTTAGGCGGAAAGAAAATGCGGGAAAATATGCTGGTTGCAAATGGGAGTAGTCATGTGAAACACGTACTGCACTCATCCTTAATCTTCGAAATCGAAGACATTGGGTTAAGGTTAAAAATAGGCCCCTAGTATTGAATATTTCAGTTTACAAACAATAACAATAGATAAGACAAAAAGAAAAATAGTTTAAATCAGTCACTAAATTATCATTAATGGCTTTTTAAGCTTATAATAGGGGTTTCGTTGAATAGGTTTTCAGTTAAAAAGGTCATTTTGAGCGAACACTCCATCATATTTTTTTTCCAACGGAATGAATAGCCTTAGCTATTCTAGCTAACTATTTCCTCATCTATTTAGAAGCATAATATGCATTTTTTTTTCGGCCGATGTCCATTGGTACTTTAAAATCGTCTTAAGTTCTGACCTATTCTCGTTTATCCGGAAATGTTTTGAGAATGAAATTTCCATACATGTCAACTTTGACCTTCAGCTATGCTTTATTGTATGAGGGAAAACGAAAGTGAATATATAGGAAATGTAGAAAAATTGAGTCTTTGTAATACCGATTTAATAGTTCTGCATTTACATTCGAAATAAATAAGAATGGATAAAAATTACGGGGAGGTGTTCGCTTTATATGCCATTTCGCTGATGGGCCTTTCCTATATATAATTTGTATGTGCATCAACTGAGCCCATTGGATTTGAGCTTTTGCACTATTGCTATACTATTTTTGTACAATTACATTTGAACTCTGAATATATGTACTTGAATATTTTTATGCTAGGAATGCTTCCCATTGTGCTACTGTTGTAAATTATATTCGCCACTTCTGTATTGTTTCTATATTTAGTTCCTTTTTTTTTTTTACTATGTAGTTGAAATTAAGATTAAGAGTTGTGTAATAGCATGAAATCCTAAACCTCTATGAATGTTTACGTCACCTAGGCAACGACACCCTCAAAGTAGCCTCTACACCTCTCATGCATAACATCATTTATGATGCCAGTAAAAAGGTAATGTTCTTGTTGTAAGTTGTAAACATAGCAGTTAAAAATTGACACCATCAACTGATAAGACTGGACTGAATGTAATGATTCGACATGTTATTAAAACTGTGGCATAGTTCTAAATATTGCTTTCGATACCAAAGCCACTAAATACAAGTGGACCAGTTTCACATTTTACTCAGGTTAAAGTAGCTGAAGACTGTGATTTTTAGGACACGTTTCAGTCCAATTCTAATAGGTACTGAAGTGTTGAGGTAAATGGGGTTGTTCATTGATCTGGCTAGATGACACAAAAGTTAGCAGTCGGCCATAGAAACAGATGAGCTTTACATTAGCTGTCTTCATTTCTTGACTATCGTTTCCTTATTTCTTTCGCCTTCTTCACTGTTACTGTCTTCTTGATTCTGGTGGGAAGATTCATACATAAAAAACGGTTTTGTTTGTAAGTTAGTTATAGAAATGATGCGATGATATGTGTATAAAAGTATATATATTCAAAAAATACTTTATTAACAAACAAACCACAAAGCTTATATTGAGCGTAATTTTATCAATTAGTTTGGATCAGTTATGTAATTAAATTTTTTTATCTAGACTAACAATAATAAATCTGTGCGATTTGAAATATTTTGACCCATTGTTTTTTTGTTTTAGCGCAATTTCATGCTTTTAGCTTTCTTAATACGCTATCATCCTATCACTTGTCTGAACCAGTTGGGAAAAAGTGAGGGGACGAACAGGGGCGGACTGGCTATATGGGCAAATGGGCAAATGTCCGGTGGGCCGGTACCAAATGGGCCGGTCTGGTCGCGACCAAAGAAAAAAAAATTCAATGCAGTCAACTTAAAAAAAAAAGTGACAGCAGCGAGACACAAAGGCCCAAACACGTTTTTTTGTTGTTGTTTTTTTAAATTCTTATTACAATAAATTTTTGTTTGAAATTCAACAAGAATATCCCCCCCCCCCCCCCAAAAAAAAATACACTATACACTGTAAGTATTATCATTTGCAAAACGTTAGACCGTACTTTCTGATATGCACGAGCGGCATTAACTGCTTTGATGTCTTCGAGGTTGTGTTTGGCCTAATCATTTTGCTGGTCGGCATGGGCCTTTGATGGCACTCCCATTTTTTTTTTGCTCCTTCCCTTCCCCGTCTTTTAATAGTTCCAATGAAATTGAACCAAATGGAGGGATGAGAGAGTTTAAGTTAGAAAACATTGATATAACGCAGTACAAAAAAAGATAGGCGCGACAGTTTGCTCTTTAACAATACTTAATATAAATTAACTTTAACACATACACACAGCCGCGAAATTGAAAACAACTCAACTTATTCACAGCTCAATATGCGTATAAAGCTCTACTTTCTGCGATTAGAAACGAAAAAGTAAGTTTTCTTTGAGTTTATTTTTAAAAACATTGATCTAAAAATCTTAAGGCTTACACAAAAAAAAATATTTAATTAAAAAATAAATCTAGATCTAAATCAATTTTTATACCATTATAATTAATGGCAAACTTATGCTTAGTATAAAGTGATTAACGATGAAAATTATTACAATAATAAAAAAAAATTATAAAGCGCTGTCACATCCGATATTTAATGAAAGGAGATTTGTATTTTAAATAATGGGTCATGGTATATTCATATACAAATCGCGTTTTTTTTTGAGAATGTACTAGGAGGAAGCAAGAGCTTTTCACACTAAGTAAGTGCCTCTCTAACCGTTTTGCTTTCTCTTATCTTTTAATGGAATGGGTTGCCTAATTCAGTCAGGAAAACCAATGATTTAGCATATTTTAAGTCACAGATCAACATGCATGACTAGATTGACACATGAGATGCGTAAGACGTAACAATCTTATTTTTTGAAGAAACGTCTGTAATCTATAAGTAATACCAAAAAGCTTCTAACTCATTAGGCTGCTATTGTATTAATATAGTTTTCAGACTACATATATGTATAAATAGAATACATTATGTAGTCCTACGAATGCATACATCCAGTTTTCGATGCGTTATCCAACTTTATATATTTTGTAGAGAATTAGGCTTACACCTATAATATAACACATGTGCGTAGCCGGGAGGGGAGGGTCTTCAAACCATCACTTGCCGCAGACCTCATTGCCTGAAAGGGAAACTTTACTCACTGCCCCAGTGCAGCCAACTTAAACTAGTCACCAAATTTCATGAGCGTAGCCAAAAGAGGTTTTGTGGTTTCCCTTCCCCCTCCAATACAAAAACTAAAGCATTTTACCATTTTCTACCAGTCGCTGGACTCCAGTGAATAGCAGATTTGATTTTTGAATTTTTTTAGCGGAAGAGTAGCAGGCTAATTGCATTGTAGATACCTCAGAATATGCATTTTTAAAGCTTAAAATAACGGAAATAATGCTTGGTTCCGGGGCTTCGCCCCAGACCCCACTGGGGAGAGCTCGCAGCGCTCCCCCGGACTCCCTAGATGCCCTTTTGCGGTGTTTACTGCCTTTCCACTAATTATAAAAAGAGCGTATTCTAGGGTAGAAAAAATGTTTGAAAGAATGAAAGATCAGAACGTAATGAGATTAATTACATATACACACACACTAATATATATATATATATATATAAATTGCGGAGTGGGGTAAAATTCCCCCATACCGAAAATATATGACATGCCATTTGTGGGCCGGTTTATATAGTAATGCCCGGGCCGATTTTGATACCCAGTCGAAGGGACGAAGAAGGGGATATCTGTGTGAATGTTACACTGATCGCTTTTGAAATGCATTTAAATTTTAAACAGTTAAAGGGTCTGAATTCAAACTCAATGGCTCGAGCCTCCTCAAACCAATACATAACCGCTGGAATTTGCAAAATGCTTATGAAAATATAAAATTTTATAGCTATTTATTATTATTTTAAAACTTTAAAGCGACGACCTATTTCTCTCTACAAAGAATAAAGGTTGCTGATTCAACCATTTCAGTCAAGTGCAATTTCTTTCCCTAGCTCAACACCAAGAAAAATAATTAATTTACAATAGTTAATTAACTAATTGGTTAATTTTATAATTGATTCTTGCTTAGTCATGTGTGCAAAATTTTCAGCTTGATCAGAAATTGGCTGTGTGAGAAATAACGTGTGCAAACTTTTTACCAGACAGACAGACAGTGTGAGTTGATATAAACTTTGTAAAAAGAGAGAACACTTATTTGTGTGTGAGCCAGCTCGACAACTATTCAAATGAAAAACTAACAAACTAGGTTATTGTCATTTCTGCTGAGCATAATGTACACCAATACATTCCCATCACTTTACAATTACAGGTCTCAAACCCTAACCCTAAAGAAGTTGAGTCTGGTCGAAAAACTGTTTATGATACATGGCTTCATGTCACTAACAATTCTGGTCTCCCTTTGTAAGTAAATGACCTTTTTTGTTTTACTTTACATATTGATAGAGGAACATGTTGGAGAGTTATAAAACACATAGATTGGACATTCAAGTCTCTTAAAAATCATTCTGTAACGTCTAGGGAAATGTATGTCATTAACATCAAGTGTGTGAGCAGCATCAGCACCGCAAACGTTCTAATATATAAAGCAAATTGTAAGGTGCATGTATGAATGTCCTGAATAGAAATCAAAACCAGTTGACCAATCTTGATAAAAAGTTGGCCTAAATGTTCCTTAGATACTAGCGTTGAACCTAAGATACATAAAATATTTCTACCACAAGCTTAAGACCCTAAAAATAAAAAAAAAACTTTTAAAAAAAAGCTTATCCAAGTGAAAGAACTACACGCATACGACAATATATCTCAATAATATAGAAGTAATTACCATTATTCGAGATCAAATAAAATAATCAATTACCAGAATGGAAATTAATTGACTAATTGGTTAATTTTTTTACAGATTCATGTCATGTCTAGGCCAATAAAAAATTATGCAAAGTTTCAACTTGATCCGAAAATGTGTGTTGGAGAAATAACGTACAAAGTGTTGACCAGACAGACAGACAGATAGTCAGTTATTATAAGCTTTGTACAAATGCGTAAATTTATCTCTGTTGAAGAACGAAACTTTTTAACATATCGGGTAAACCCATTTTCACAGTATTTTATATTTGCTTTGAATATTTTAGCTAAACTGGTAAACCCCATTATCGTTATCTACTTTCATTTTCGTGTAAAAATTATAAAGTGGTAAGGGAACATCTCACCATATTTGAGTTTGAAATAGATCTAAATCCAATGCCATATATCACTCATACACAAACTAAGGCCCGCGGGTCATATCCGGCGGGTATTTTTCATAAACGTGTGGGAAAAAAAAGGTAATGTTAGTTGAAAATGGACTGATGTTGAGGAATACATAGATACTACGTGGTTATATCGTAGGCCCTATGCGTTTGGAGGTTTTCATTGCCTGCGGAGTGAAACCCTCCCAAATGCTGTCATGGATATAATATGTTCACAATTACTAAAGCTTTTCTTGGGCAAAAGATGTGTGGTCGTTTTTATGTAACTTTTATTTAATATTTGCTTACTACCATTATGTACAACAACAGGCTGTTCCTTCTAAACTCAACAGAATTACAACTCCTGCCTCTGGGAGTGACTTTGCACCTATCTTACAGCGAGCTGGTATTACCGCCCTTGACATGAGCTACGCCTACGACAGTGTAAGTCTTTTCACTGGTACTTCTCCTTATAATTATAAAATAATTCTGATACAGCATTATATACGAAGAAGTAAAATCCAAACTTCAAATCTTGAAACTGAATCAAATTCAATGCATGGGTCTCTCAGAATGAAATGAATAAATCTAGATGTTTCTTTAATTAACTTCTAAGTAAGCTCTAAGTGAGTGCTCAGAAGTAACAAGCAAAAATATTTTTTAACTATTTTTTTAAAAACAAAACTTTTCTTATCTTATCTTACATAATACAGACGTTACTTCAAAAAAAGAAGATGATTACGTCCTACGCGTCATGCATTTAGTCATGCATATTAACCAATGGCTTAAATTCTGCCAAGTCAATGGTTTTCCTGGCTAGCTCAGGGAAATAATCATAAAAACCACGTCCATATATCTCAATACTGCAGGAATAAGCTCTTTTTTCTGTACTAAAGAAATTCACCCGAGAATGGGAAGTAGGAGAAAAAGACGTGTATAGAACCTACAAAGGGAAATAACTCCACACATAAATCCACGTATCTCAATAAGTAGCAGTTTTTTTCCTTTTTCAATACCAAATAAAAATAATAATTACCAATAATAAATTAACTAATTGTTTTTTTTAACTGATTCATAAATAAACAAATAAATACAATAAATAATTGTGCTAAGTTTTAACTTGATACGGGATGACGTGGGAGGAGTAGAAACAAATGTGGTACCAGACTCGCTGAGTGAGTTCATAGAGGCATTGTCAAGTGAGAATACGTTTTATGGATGTGGAAAAAAATACATGTTTACATATAGTACTTAGAGAGAATCTTATTTAATGTAAGTGAATTCATTGTCCGTGGGGCGTCTCGCCAATTATTTGACTATACAGTATGTTATGTCTGTTATATTCAGAACAAATACAAGATTGCTTACTACGCTTTGTACCACACAGAGTATGAAAAGTTTGCAATCGTCAAGTCACAGTTTGATCAACAATTTCTGGTGAGTTTACTCAAAAGATTTTAGCAGCCCTCGAAAGCGACTAGCCGCTATTGGTTTTGTGTAGTCTGTATGTCCGTCCATCGGTTTATCTCGCGAAAATCTCCAAAGCTAGAAAAGCTATTAAAAATTCTAATTCAAGATTTTTTGCAGCTTGCAAAGTTTTGGTACAACAGTTACATTTTGTTTTCTGAACGCGAACAGTTTTATTTTCAAAAATAGTTATATAAGTTTTATTTTCATAAATAATGCTCCACTTAAAAACAAGGCCTAAATGTAAGGGAGATTATTATAAGAAAAAAATTTCCTTTTTTTTTTGCGCTTTTTGTTTCTTTTTTGCTTGCATTTACATCAAAAAAAAAATTAATTGTAACAAAATTTCTTTATACACAGTGGTTCGTGTTATAACAGATTTAGGACTAGGTCTGACGTTATTTCATTGCGATATTATTTATTTGTGAAACCAAGTCTAAATATTCCTTTTTCTAGATAATATATCTAATTAAAGAGTACGCTCTATGATACAATGAAACAATGCTACTACCTAAGAGTTTTGATCAAGGCTACGTTATGTGTATTGCAATTAAGGGCAAATTCGGTCTTTCTTATCACGTTTGAATTTAATGGAGGGGCCAGTCGCTTTAGAAATATGGGCAATCACTCTGATAGCGACTACTGCAGAAGTAAACTCATTTTCTTCCCATGTTACTTTAATGAATGAAAACAAGACCATATAACTCAACTCGTCCTTGTCCACGTGTTTGTCCACTGTCTCCAGTTCCACGCTGCTATTGCTCAACTAAGTGGAGAGATGTCAAGGCGACTGGCTGATGCACTCATTCTTCCATTCAACGTCTCCAACTACGCTGCTGGCCTGGAGACTTTGAGGACAGAATTGGACAAAGACTATGGGGCATCACTCAAGTCAAATCTCAGTAATTACGGTCAGTAGTCTGTAACTAGACAGTACCATGTAAATATGCCAACTACGGTCAGTACACTGTAAATAGACAGTAATACGTAAATAGAAGAGACATGTACTCTTTAACGTCGATAAAGACAATTTATTTTGCTACGATTTACCCGTGTAGTGTATATGTATAACAAATCTTCAAAACAAATATATCTACGTATATACATCATTTTCTAAAAAAACAAAGCTTATAAAAGGGGAAGAGCTCCGCTCTTGCAACTATATATCTCAGTATTGGATAAGTTATTGCCCTTATTCCAGTGGCGTAGCTAGGGTATTTGTTGCCTGGTGCGGCAGGTCCTCATGATGCCCCCCCCCCCCCAAACAAAAACTTTTTTTCTCCAAAAGAAATGTGTATTTAATGTTAAAATATTGCTTATTTGGAAAAAAATATATTTTACAAAAAAGATACTACAAATAAATCTTAGTGCTTTCTTACTAGCAATTTATCAATAATTTTATCAACATCTTTTTTTAGCGGCCCCCGAAAAGGGAAAAGACGCTATTAACGCTATTAATTTGTGTTGAAATTCTGTGCGTTCGTCCGTCCGTCCCGTTTAGACTAGAAAATATAATGAAAATCCGACATCATAATATTTTAGACCATTGAAATTTCTGATGCAACGGCTACTTTTTTCTTTTTTGAAAGCGAAAAATCTAATTTTTTAAATCACTTATGCAAGCAGTTTTTTTTTATAAAAATACACCACTTTTACAACTACTCACTATTCATAATAACAAACATGGGAGGCTCGTTAGTGGGGGAGACTATAATTTACCATAACTCATTTATGCAAATGGTTTTAGATTTTTTGTTAAGGTTACATTTGTATTGCTAAGTTATGTAAGTTCTGTCATACTAACTACTACATTAACACAAAAAAATGTTTACTTTTTCTAAAGAGAAAAAATCTATTTAGTGTGCATATAAGTAGGACATAAATTAAAACAACAGTTAATAAGTAGTTTTCATATTATCGTGTGAACTGGAGCGCTGTCTCATTGCTGTCGAACACTGAACTAAAGGAAAAAAAATTATGGAAATGTTTTTTTACTTGAGGATTTAAAAAAGAGATTGGCCCTTTACAAAACAATTAGATCAATTAGATATTCATTATAAGACATCAGTTAGGGCAGGTTCACATTTTACTTCATATTCACTTTCACCTATCCTTGGTCTGCTGGACCCTTAGGGCACCACACAAGATCTGTCAACCTTCTTTCTCGATTCTTCTCTGTCATTTGTCTTTGATAGAATTTCATTCTGATGTTTTTTCTGAAAATATTAAAACCTGACTTTTTACCTGCCTGGGTGGACCACTTTGTGAGCCGATTTTGATTTTGTGTTTCCACACAAACTGTCTTTGTAACCTTGTTTTTCTACCACCTTTTGTTCAATTAACGAAATTGCCTAATGAGTTTGTCGTTAATATGTCATCAGTTGATCGATAGTAATGCTTGATCAACTTATGTTTAGAACTGTTTCGCTTGAATGTAGCCACACTAACTACAGTTGTCATAAATATGCGAATCAAGTTGGCGATATTTGAGACTGATTCATCTAGCGAATATGTTTTTATAAAACTCTAGATCTCAACGACCCTTGTTTCGTTAGTTGGAGGCTTCTGAACAAACAGCAACAACTGTGGATGTCTCTTTCTATTCATAGTAAATTTGTTTTTGTCAACATTTCTATGAATACCATCAAGATTTTTTTTCATCTGAGGATTCAATAGTAAGGAAAGCGGCACAAATTAATACCGCATCATGATATTGCTAAAGTTTGATGATAATTTCTAGAAAAATTATGGCCAATGAAAAAAAAATCCACCTGTAGCTCTTATATGTGTGTTTCTACAGAATGTTTGTAATTTTGCCTGGTTTTTTTTTTCCTGCAGCCTATATTGAACTAATGTTGGAAGTTTAATTCAGCCTTGACATGTCAGGTGTAGGCTACTGTCCAATAAAAAGGAAATTTAAAAAAAAATGAATCACTTTCTGTAGGATTTGATTTCGTAATCGTCCAAAATTACAATAAACTCGATTTGTATTTGTGGGGACATTTGCGCATTTGGTGTGGAACTAAACTTGGTTTGAAGCACAAGTTATGTCAGGAGTGGTTTGTTCTTGGATAATGGTTTCACCAAATCCAAAAAATTGCTTTCATTTTTGACCCTCCACTACTTCCTTAACTTAGCGATGTCCACTGAAAGCCATATTTTGCTTTGAGAGAAAACGAATGATGTCCAAGATTCTCTTGAGATAATCTCTGTACTCTTTCCCTATCCTTTAATTAAATCTTGCGCCTTTTCGCCTTGCTGTCAATACAGTTCCCTACTCGCAGACAACTGAAAGTTTCCTCAAAGCGATTGCCGAATGTGAACTTTGTTGGACTTGTTTGAACTTGCTAATCTCCGTCTCGACAGGTCTGGGAAACCAAAAATTCTCGACCTGTATGGCGACATTTATGCACTACGCAAGACAGCAGGGTTTCTGTCCAGGGCTTTTGCAAGAGAGGATTTGAGCCTCTCAAACCCTCACTTAAATGGAGTTTGTGGATGATGATGATGATGATAGTTTTCCAATTTCATAGATAACCTCCATTACTCATTGAATTTGTCGTTGGATTTAAATGTAGATTTAGTACTTTAGCTTGTTGAGAAGAGTAAGCAGGGGTAGCAAAACATATTTTTGTTTAGTAATACATCCACTTTCTCAAAACTTTGGCATTAACTGGAAGAAGGAGACTTTCCAAAGCTTTCTGGCCTGTCCTATGGCTGAGTTTGTGTTTACATTTCAACATTACAATGATCTCGAAACAAAACATGCGCCGAAAATAAAAGTCAAAATGTAAAAATATGGGCAAAAAATTGATAAGAAGTAGTGAAGTCTTTCCAAAATGAGTTAAACTAAAAAGAAACAATGAAATGAAAATAAGTTACAAAAGATAACTAGAGTCAATAGGCATATTAATAAAATATAGATTTAGATGAACCCGTGTACTGAACAATTTAATTTTTTTTTAAATTTACCAACACAGCTTTGTCCCTCATTGTAATACAGAGCATTGAACAATGAATTTACCGTGTGACTCTGAAGAAAGTGTAAAAGTGCGTTGGTTTCAGAGCTTTAAACAAATGTAATTCAATTGATTCAAGATAATCTGCAGCTTCAATGTATTGTAAGGAAGCATATAGGAGAAAAACAAAGCAGCGAACTAAATACATTTGTTAGTGTTTCTTCCTTTGTTATACTAATATGTAGTTTTTACTGGCAAAGTTTATCCTCGGCTTGATGCCCTGTGCGGCCCGCACCACCCGCACACTGCTAGCTACGCCACTGCCTTATTCTATATAAAAAATAATGAATTACCAATAAAAATTGACTAATTAGATAATCTTTTAATTGATTCATTATGATTCATGTTTTTTTTTAGGTAAAATAAATAGTAGTTTAAAGTTTAATCTTGATCCGAGAATGTGAGTGAAGTTTGTACATCTTAATTCTCCTTTAACCCAATCTCGAATCAAGCTGAAATTTTGCACAACTATTTCTTTTACCTGCAACACAAGAATCCATTTTAAACAAGGTTACAAAAGACAGTTTGTGTGGAAACACAAACTCAAAATCGGCCCCCGAAGTGGTTCACCCAGGCAGGCTTCAATATTTTCAGAAAGAACATCCGAATGAAATTATATCAAAGACAAGTGAGAGATAAGAATGGAGAAAGAAGGTTAACAGATCTTGTATAGTGCCCCAACGGTTCAGCAGATCAAAGTATAGGTGAAAGTGAATGTAAAGTTAGATGTGAACCTGGCCTAACTAGTTCCCCTTTCAGACCTTGTGGTCTATAGGGCAGATGATATAAAGTTCAGAGGCGCCCAAAGATTCCAAAGTTCCCCTGGCCTAACTGATGTGTTTTAATTGATCTAATTTTTGAAAAGGCTCAATCTCTCATAAGGACTGTAAGGATAGTAAAAATGTAGGAAAATGATGCTTATAAGATTACTATTTGTCTTAAATTAGGTCTAACTTATAATGCATACTAATTAGCTTTTTCTCTTTAAAAAAATACTTGCATAACTGATTTTAAAAATTAGATTTTTCGCTTTCAGAAAAAAAAAGTAGCCGTTGCATCAGAACTTTGAATGGTCTAAAATATTGTGATGTCCAATTTTTCAATATCTTTTCTAGTTTACAAGATATAAACGGGACGGACGAACAGACATTTCACTCAAAACTAGTAGCGTCTTTTCCCCTTTCGGGGGCCGCTAAAAATTAACCAATTAGTTAATTAACTATTGGTAATAAAAATTTGTTTGCTTTCTCGAACAAGCAGAAGAAATTGTAATTGACTGAAGTGGTGATATAAGCTGCATTAGTCCCCTTTATAGGTCGTCGTCTGATTCTTAGTGACCACAAACCTGAAAAATTGGATGATACTGTAGAAGCAATCGTCCATGTTCATAAGCTCTCCATTAGCAGAGTGGTTACCGTTTTGGCGAGAGAAGGCTTAAGCCATGAGTTCGAAATCAGGTTGTTTCTCCTTTTTGTAAATGTGTATAAATGCCTTTTTATTGTTAATCTAGATCTATTACAAATTTAATGACATGACTGATTAAACTAATTGATACAAATACGCTTACTATGACATCCGTATGGTGCGTTCGTTTCCTGCAATGTATTTCATTGTTTCTGTTTGTCTTGTTTGTTGTCTTGCTTGTTGTTGCTTGTCGTTGGAATTCAATGTTTACATTTGTTTGTATTCCCCACCCTCACATAAGCACAAAACATTTTCGCTGAACCAGGCAAATATTTCTTCCTACTGCACTATTGAAAACAATCCTTCTGTCTGTCTGTTTGCATTGGCAAGAAATTTATGTTTTACGTGTAAAAACATTTTTAATAGCCGCAACAGTTGCTTCCCTCTATTTGATCTACATCCTAATTTTAGAAATGTGTTTTGTCGCAGATCTGTTAGAGACAGTGATACAAAACTTCACTAAAGATGTTCATGACTTTGAAACAAGACTGAAATCTGTGAATAAAAATAAGTGAGTGACAGTTTGACACAAAAACCATCAATAGATACTGCACTTCAGTTATCATAGTGGTGCATGAGAAAGAAAGAGAGAGAAAAAGAATATGGATGGATGGAATATATTTGATTAGAAACAGATAGATAGATAGATAGATAGATAGATAGATAGATAAATAGATATAACAGTACCTAACTTTCACCAGTCCATTTGCTCTACGTACTGTGAACGACCAAATCATGCTACTAGAGAGAGCTTTTCTGGAGCCAGAGGGTCTCCCTGGTAGACCTAAGAAAAAGTAAGTTACTTGCCCTTGTGTTTTACGATACACACGCTATTAGTGTCTTCGGTGTTGCTGGATATTTTCGTTGATTTTCTAAAAAGGAAGGGGAGAAGTGTTGTTTGTTTAATTTATAAGGTTCAAAAGTTCCTTCAAAGAAAAAAAAACTCATATCCTTGCCAAAACCTCCTGCAGGATGGCAGAGGAAGTGGGTAGAGTTTGAACTTGGGAACATCATAGTCCGACGAGTATGGTCTACTTCACGACCAGCCAGTTATCTGTTTTCATAAAAGATTTCCCGTCAGCCCTGAAACTGCACTCAAAAGACTCAACACACTTCGAATGAGATCCCCAATGAAAAATAAGATTATACGGATACGCAGAGACATCATACGGGTACGTGTCACCTGATGCTCTGAACTAATGGTATCACTTCCTCCCATCCAAAAATTAACTTTCCAATAAAATCTTTTTCTTAACCCGGAATCATATTTTCTGTAAAAAAGTTTTTGTACATTTGATTACTTAGGAGCACTCCAAACCTCGCAACAACCCAACACTAGCTATCACTCCACACCTAACAACCACTCCAAAACTTCGCAAATTGTTCGAGATTTCGTTCAGCTTTGAGGTTCTCATCACATCGATGGTAACATGTTTAGAGTTGCCATTACTAGTTATGTATGTTCGCTTTAGGAAGGAAGTTGTCTGTATTCTATCACACCTGTAATTGACTACTTGATATAAACTTCTTGGACCGTCGAGGCAACTTGCTGCCAAAAGGATTGCAAAATATCTCAACCTGGAAACATTTTCTTTTTTTTTCGGGAAACAGGATGAAATTAAAGTAAAAGCTTTCATCAATTTATCCCACTGGAAACTCTTGAATAATTGAATTCAGTTTGTCAATCTACAGAAAAGAACGTATCTCTGTGTCCACATAATATGAAAGAACAATCTAATTATATACAATCGCCTTGTAACGATTTATCCCTAATCAACAAGCAAAACAATTTTTTTAATGTAAAGAATGCATTGTGCAAGATTTAGCGAGTCACTCCTTATGCTGCACAAATAACCTTGTTTAACTTACTTACCTGTCGTTTCAGACATTTGATATTCGCAGAGAGTGACCACGATTCTTACGCCGGAAGCAGTTTCCCTGGACTAGTGGACCTGATGTTTAAGATTGGCACAGAGCCGGAGAGATGGGAAAAAGTCAAACAACATTTTTCTGTCGTCTTGCAGACCATCCAATCAGCTGGCGCCATGTTGCGTGACGTCACGAACTTTATGTCTGAAACTTTATAACAATCACGTGACTTTTAGGACTCTTAAGAAATCATCTGTCTTAGACATTGTGGACAAATGGTCACTCCTTTCCATAAACGTCAACATTAGACTGACCTCTTCCTGTCCCACAGTGGACAGTTATGATGACATAGCCAAAATGAAAGGCGCTTGTATATTCTTTTAATGTAGCGTAAACAAAACTAGACTTCGGGCGACATTCTCTTTAAAAAAATAGATCGTATTCAAAACTGATTTCTACAGTTTTCTTTTATAAATGTGTGGACAACATTTTACGAACGTATCAGTTGCCTTCGACCACAGCATCCACTTTAGTCTGACCAGTCCTCACAGATATCCTAAACAAAAAGATCCATGATTCTATAATTTCACTGTTCATACAGTATTTAGATCAATCTTTCTTATGAGCTTTGTATTTTGTTATGTTCTCATGGTGCCTTCAGTCTACATGTTGGTTAAATTGCTATGAAATTAAATTATGACTATTATTATATGTATAACTTATTTTCAAAAATACACATTTTTTACTTTTCGCTATGCCTGTTACATGTCTGCAATATTCCCCATATAAACAAACATTTGAATCTAGTTTGTTTTGATAATTTGCTTTATTTTATTTAAAGTGCCCTTTGATTTTGTATTGATGTGTTAATATAAAAATATAAAGAATTTCAAATTCCTTTTTTAATTATTTGCGGGCTTTCGTTTCTTGATTGCTTCGTTGTCTTCCTAAATTTCATTGTTTCTTTAAATCTTTCTTTGTGTGAGCAGGTCAGGCAGGCGCGAGTGGGAGAGACCTTTTCTCTTCTGCTCAACATTAAAATTTACCAACAGTAGGCAGATGTTAGCGCTACTGGGTGGGCTCAATCTGTGCACCTCGGTATGGTGACCAAGGGGCTAGAGTCGCCTAAGTAACTAGACAACTAGCTATAACTAACCTAAACTAAATGAAAGAAAGATAACGAAACTTTAGTTAGGATAAATAAACAAACGAAACTTTATTTACATATGCAAAAATAAATCAATAATAAAATATAATATATACACTAACTTGACTAACCACTACTACTGAACACATCAACTAACTAAAACCCTCTAAATCTACACCACTACAAACACTAACAAACTAACCAACTATCTAACACAAACTGATCAACCCAACTATCTAACTAAATCATTAAAACTACTACACTAGTCTAGACCTAGATCTACACTAACAAACTACAATAAACTAGTCTAGATCTACAATATCCTACTACTACAACCAACCCATAACTATAACCAAAACAAGAACATCTTAGCCTTAGTACCTTTATTAAGAACAGAAATAGACTATAACAGTATAACTAAGCCACTAAGTCTTGACTGGCTTGACTAAGGCAATACTAAACTAGATCTAGTACAAAAACAAAATAAATCTACAACAGCAGCTTAGAACAGCAGTATAATTGCAGCAGCTAAAAGCAGTTTAAAACAGCAGTAACAATAGCTTGCAATACATAAAATCATATATTCTATTAGATCTAGAAAAGCAGGACTGATGGACGCCGCCATCTTTAAACCACATGCTCAAAACATAAACTGCCAACTAGAAAATAAAACTAAAAATATATCTAGCATATTTACACACAGTGTGACATAGATCTAGTAAAAGAAAATATAAAATAGTTACACACTTACAGGCCGTCCCAGGTACAGAAATATAAAATAATTACACGGCAGGCCACAAAGATGTTCGGCTGTCACACAGACATACTATACTGACCACTGGTCAACTGTACACTGAACTGTTTTAAGACAGCATGTAGTACATCACTTTTTATACACCCCACCCTAACCTACACAAAAAGCGGAAGTACAAATAATAAATTTGGCACTAGCCTATAAAAAAAAGAATACACAAAAATATAGCTCTGGGAGCGTAAGCTCACATTTGTTTCTTTAAATCTCTTTCTTTGTTTCTTTAAATCTCTTTGAGTGTCGTTGTCAGTCATGAAATGCTATGCAGCAGCCTACCGATGTGTACGTTTACCAACACTTTACATAATGGACAGCTTCATCTCCATGAAAGTAGGACAATGAAGATCAAGCCTGACTGTCTAAGATGACATTGGCTCAAATGGCTCTACATTTAGGCCTACTATCTTAGCATTTTACGAACTATTGACCAGACTTTCAAATGTGTAAGAAATGTTCTTACACTTTGCATACAAATATTTAGAAAGTGTGTCACGTACAAGGTCTAGTATTTACTACTACTTTTCACCAAATAAATGTAAGTTAATTCTAAACCTCAATAGAATTTTGACAGAGGAGTTTGGAAAATAACATTTTGCATTCTAGGAGATATACACTGGAAATAGGCCTAAACACTTCACAATTTTAGGTCAAGAGCAATCATTTTTACTTAAAAGTCTTTTTATAATTTACCAAAAATCGCGATTTGGTTGCTAGGATTTTATAAATCAATTTATATTTAACATCTAAAGCTGCGACCAAAACTTGCCACGTATTTTGTCTGATTACGCAATGTTTTGTACATTATATTACATGGATTGTTTTTAATTATTTTTTTTTGTCTTTTAAAAACATTTTTTTAAATCCAAAGAATAAAAACTAAGGAGAGAGAAGGATTAATCTCCAAAATTCAATTTTAATGTTCAAGTCATTGACTTATATAAAGGCCTATTGTATTTACACTGGACATGTTGATCTTTTAAAACTACAAAAACTGTCGTCAATTTTTTTTTAACAGTTGAAACAATGAGTTGTTTTGTAAAGTAGTTATAAGAAGTAAAGCTTTTTTTTCAACCCTAACCTATGTAGGCCTAATTAAACATCAAAAATAAGAGTACTCTTGTTTCAAATTTATTATTTTGCAATTTTTAGATACATAATCTAGAAAGATCTAATAAATCGATCTATTTAAATGTACATCTGAGGATTAAAATCAACAGACATGAATTATTTCGATCTAGGATTTTTGAAACATTATCTCAATGGAAACTAACAGGAAATGACTTTGTCTTATATATTAACGTGACTATATAGTTCTGTGATTAATAGCCCATTATAAAGAAAATCCGAGAAATGATTTTGCATTATTTCTAAACTTTGAAAACTAAAGATCATTACTTTTCTAAGACAGAAAAGATTGATTGGGGCGATTTCCCTTAGAGCTTGAAAAAGAGTTACGCACATAAAAATCTATATAGCCTACATAGGTCTGTGAATCGATCCATAGCGGATAAGAATTTGTTTCTGGTTTCCAGTCTAGATATAATATATAAGTCTATGCATGGTCTATGGTTCAAGTCTTTTAAGTATAGATTTTCATCACGCTGTCAAAATGTGATGTCCAGTTACAAATTGTGTTAGCTTCATGCCCGGCTCGTTTTCAAGACGAGATTAGAATCTATATCATGTCCAAACATGGAACATTTTATAATTGAATAACTGACATGTATCTTGTAACAAATGTTGAATGAAGTTCTACTGTCACTATGACTAAATTGAGACATCTAAACGAGAGTTAAAAACTAATCTAAATAAGTTTTCAACAGGCAGGTCTACAGTCTTATTAGAATTAGAATGCTCTTTAAGAGTGTAATAAATACATAAGAGAAGTTAAGAGCTAAAACAGTGAATAATGAATGCATATGGTATAGCACGGTGCGTGTACCCTGGTCGGTGCAGTTCTTTATTTCGTTACATTTTCTCTCATTACAATGTGGTCGCTGCCTTTGTGCATGTAATATGTAACCATCATTCATAGGTGCAGTGAAGCATGTGGCACATACTTAAGTTTTCTTTATGATGGGATTTTTAAGACCAATGGTTGACTTTATGTTGATAGAAGTTATCAAGTCTATGGGAGTTTTGGAAATGATTCATGAATTTCTCTGAAGACTCTGAGACTTTGTGATAACCCCCCCCCCCCCCCCATCTTCAATAAGATGACCAAATGGTCCTGATTTAGGCGTGACAGTCCCGCTTTGGACCAAATGTCACGCTTTTCATAAAATGTCCGGGCGGGACGGCCAATGTCCCGTTTTCATTTTTAAAAAAGTCTATCAATGTCACGCTTTTATTCTAAAATCTTAATCTTTTGACTAGTAACTTAAAAGTTCCGCCTTGCGGCGTTTCCTTCTTGATCTTTATTTTATGTTTTCTGCTTAGCAGGCTCCTGTGTTAAAGACTTATGATAAAGCTTTTAGTTTGATGCTTACTGGCTTCCTCTCAGAAACTGACGTCAGCACGTTTTCTTTCGACTGTTGGCATTTTGTTGTTCCACATGATACTCTCTGATTCTGTGAATCAATTCCAGCATATAGTATTCCTTGACTTGGCTTTCCTTTCTGTTCAAATCGATGTCAGGGTAAGAAATGTCAAAGACAAAACGAGCATTGAAGTTCATGGCAATCTACAGGCAGAATTCCCGTTTATAAAGGGCAAGAAAAATCAATAACCACAGTGGAGTGTGATGCTAACAATGTCGACACAGTTTTCTGTCGCACATGTGGATTAACCCAAACATCTGAATGCAGATTGTAATTTTCAATTGGAAGCTTCTAGTTAGCCTACAACATTTAAATATTTGTCTTATAGTTCAACTAGCAGCTGCTAAAGGTACTATTGCATATCAACCAGTTTTCCATAATGACAATTTTTCATCAGTGGATTGCACTTTGAAATTGCTTAAAAATGTATGACACAAAATACATGTGTGCAAGAATCAAACCAATTGTTACTAAAGGTTTGGCCACTAAATAATGAACAAAGTAAAGAAGCAGGTTAGTGATTCCCAGTTTTTTGACACCGTTCATGTGTGTTTGAGCCTGCACTAAGGGAAATTGTTCCTTTGATGATAAAATTCTTTTCTCAACCCTTCAAGGGAAATTTTAAAACATAATTGGGCTACGGAAAGACCAGGTGGTTATCTCTAAAGCCTTCGATGAAGAGACTATTTAAATTATATCCTGATTGGAAATGATATTGCTTTTTACAAGAGATCTGCCCCACCATAATAAAAAGCTTCTTTGAAAACCCATGCTGAATTGTCAATTATTCTTGTTATTTCTGCTATAACTAGGCTTACTGTTCGAGGCTGTTGTATGGAACAAGATGCCAATTATTCTTGTTATTTCTGCTATAACTAGGCTTACTGTTCGAGGCTGTTGTAGGCTCTTTTTTATTTAGCATTGAAGTAAACGTTACGTCTATGTCAGCCAAGGAAAGTTGACGCCTTAGCTGGTCTTTGAAGCGTTTCCGTGGGGCGCCTCTGTTACGTCGACCACCTCACCAAAAAAAAAAGACTGCCTTTGGCATACGTTCGTCTCCCATACGGGATACGTGCCTTGCCCAGCGTAACTGTCGGATCATAAGAAGTCCCTCTATACTGTCCATACCGATTTCGCTGTTTGTAATGCGGTCTTGCCACCGTATGTCTATAATGGAGCGCAAGAGAGCACATGGTTGCATGCGGCCTCAGAACGAGACAGCTGGAGGTCACTCACGAAGGCCGCGGGATACACATTTGAGACCATAAGAAAATCTGCTGCCGAGGACAAACGCAGACGGCGAAAAGAAAATCTAAATCGACCACCTGCGGACAATGGTTATGCTTGTCCTGGATGTGGCAAAATATGTAGGTCACAGCTGGGGCTGCGCAGCCTCTGGAAATACTGCATTCCTCATTAATCTTGGGACTCGAAGACAAGCCTTATTTTATTATTATAAACGTTATATCACTTGTAAAGCCACTCGCTATATGAAATAGAAATGAATAGCGTTGATCGAGTTGGCCTATGAAACGGTCAGTTTAAAGAAGGGGTGGGCATATTACGGAACGCGGGCCACATGCGGCCCGCCGGAGTGTTTTATGCGGCCTGCCGACACCTACAGAAATCATGTGTGCCCACAGTATATACATATAAAATTGCAAATATATTTAAAATAATATCATTATATTATTGAAACTGTCTCGTAATAAAAAGTTTAAAGTAAACGAAGATTATGCATATTGGCAAAACATCAATACACTCAATAGAGGTCACAATCTCTGATCAGTATGAAGAACTGTGTTAATTGTTGGGTATGCTTGAAAAAAAAAGTAAAATGTAACAACTGAGAAAAATATTTTTTTTTTATATAAAACCATAAACTCTAAACAGGAAAGTTTGCACAAAACTGTTTAAAGTACAAATAAACTTAGGAAAGTAGGAAATGTCTATCACGGTTAGTTTCAAAATAGCAATTATTTAGCATGTACAAGGCAAATGAGAGTATATAAACTCGAAGAAGAAATTGTTATGTTACTCGAAGGACATTGACTGTACCAATATTTCTAATGAGGAGTGGAAGACTAATTTCTTATTCTCAACAATATCCATTCCAATGCAATTTCTACAAGCAAGCTAAAGAAAACAGGTTTTGTCATTTCCCTTTGCTGAAAGATTAAACTATTTCTAGTGAAATGATTAAAATTACAACACTTATTAAGATTCCTCAATTGTGCAATTTATAAAAGCAAATTTTAAGACGTCATGAACCAGTTTTCAATACCTTCAGTTCACCACTTAGTGAAGAAGCTGATTCAGCTCCAGAGGACATAACTCCAAGCAAAGAGACGTTTCAGTCAGTACTTCCACAGAAGTCTTATGGGTGCCAGAAGCTGTTCACACTATTTATGTACACATACATCTGTTCTAATTTTAAATGTTGTGGGGTTAAATGAAATTAACGGCGCAGTGGCTTGCAGATCAGGCAGTTCTCCGAATAACCTTTGTTCTATAGGAGGGCTTTGTGACCAGAGTCTTTTCGGGTCTCTTGATTTAGTATGCACCATTAAAGGACATGGTCAGCTATCTCTTGTGTTGCTCCACATGGGTAGGTTTAGCTCGTTTCAATATTTAACTTTCGGAACATACATTGTCTCATTCAGTGAACAAGCATTTTTTTTTTTTGTGTGGGAACTAAACTAAAAAGTATAATCACTGGTCGACGTTGACTGACTGTAATTTGACAGTAGTCACAAGCGTAACAGCTAATACGCTAGTTCTACAGTTCCGAAACATTATGCACGAGAGTACTTGTAAAATACTGCACATTAAGTACAACTGTATATTTGTGATATAAAAAGGCAACAACAATTTGTTAAAAAATCGTAAAATTGGCTTCAAAAATTAATTGCTAACTCTTGTAATTCCTCAAGTGGTGTGGAAAGAAAAAAGAAACTTCAATATAATACAGCGCAAATTTAAAAGACATTTTACACAGTTATCAAGCGTATCTTTCTAATTTGTGTGTGTGTATATATATATATATATACGGTGAACCGTCAAATTAGCGCGGACAATATATATATATATATATATATATATATATGCGGCCCGCCATTCCCATTTTTTTTAATGCGGCCCTCGATACAAAAAGGTTGTCCACCCCTGGTTTAAAGAATAGAATAAAATAGAAAAGGGACAGTTATGCCTCATTTGGGCCCGATAAAATCCACGAGGGAATCTTTTATCTTATCCTATTACAGACGTTACTTAAAAAAAAAAAAGATAATTATATGCTACGCATTTCATGTGTCAATCTGGTCATGCGTGTTAATCAATGACATAAACTCTGCTAAGTCGTTGGTTTTCCTGGCTGATTCAGGCAACCCATTCCATTCACTGATGGCACTAGGGAAGAAAGCCTATAGGCTTCGAGACATTGGTTTCATATCTTCACCTACAACAAACAAACCGCATGTTCCACATATTTCTTTTTATCCACGTCTTTTTATAAGAGATTTGTGTCAAGCCTCTCGAATTCACGTTTATGACACTTAGAAATAGATCTAATGATTTTAAGAGAAGTAGGGCCTACAACAGAATAAGACTAGATCTAGACCCTATATGATTTATTATAAGAATAAATTTCTTTTGGTTTCTATCTTAAAATCTAAATCTAGACTAGACAAAATACCTAGGCTAGATCTAGATCTTTCTACTTTGTAGAAATTCGAAACAGCTCTATACTACAACTAAAATAATAAATTTGCATCATAGATATGGTTTGCTTATAATGTCTTGTTTTGTTGGGTTTTTTTTTTTCTTTTAACTTTTATGTGGTATAAATTTTAACTTATTCTAGCTTTCAGATCATATATTTTAAACTTTAAAAATGGCTGCGCCCATAGTTTGGTGCAGGGTACGAGATTGTAGAAAGTGCATGAGTGTTTGGTTGCGTTATAGTCGCTTTACTCATACAAATCCATGGAAAGATACTAGCAATAGTGCAGAAGTTGAATTTGAGCTCGGTGAAAGGTAAAGCAAATACTCGAACACTGTGCAAGGTCACAATTCACAATAGTCTATTAAATAGTCACACTCTCAGACTCAGTACTCTCACTCTGATTGATTGACTCTGATTCATATCATTAAATATTGAATAATTAAATTGAAGTATTTAAAGTCAATTTGAATTTTATTTAAAATTTGATAATCAATCATATATTATAGTCTACTTACTAATTCAATGAATGATTTTTATAGATCTAGATCTATTTCTATTGAAATATTTTTATGAATCATAAATGAATGGACCACCACACTCTTGTGACTCTGACTCTACCATTCCCTGGCCATTACCAACACATACATTACAATATTACATAAATAAAACCACCACTTTTTACCATTCCCTGGCAACTTGGAACATAAGGCAGGTAAGGACACCAACCTGGTAATGGCAGCCCCGCCCGCCAATATGGACATTACTACTGCGGTAATTCTGAATGAGTGCATGGGTCAGCCATCTTTGTTATTTGGGTTTTCTCTCAGATTTGGGTTTTTGTTTTGTTTTTATTTTAGTCGCTAAAAAATATGCTCTAGAAGATGATCTTGACTTTTTTAGACTTAAAGTTAAAGCCAGGGCCAGATTTAACTCTTTCAGTGCGAATTTTTTTGATAAAAAAAATGGAGTTTTCCGAAACGAACACAAATTTTCAAGCAGGGGTAGAGTTACTAAAACAACTATTACTTTTTTATTTTATTGAATAATCTAACATATTTGATTTGATTTTAAAGGAAAATGAATAGACTACAAAAGTATAGTAAATTAAATAAATTATTCAAACAACAAATTTTTTCATTAATTTTGAACTGAGTACGGAAAAAGAAAATATTTTTAAATTCTTTAAAAAAATCGATATATTGAACAAAATTAACCTTTTAATTAAACGTTTAATCTATAAATATTTAAAAAATTACAATACTAAACACATTTAATCACTTTAAATTTCATAAAAGATTAAAAAAGCACTGAGAAATTGTATTATTTACATTTTTCGGGACCCGGGAAATGAAGTAAAAAAGAGGAACCATTAACATAATTTTGTCTTTTTTTTTTTTAAAGTGTTGGTACTGCATCGAATTTACTATCAAAACAAAGAACAATCACTCCCACATCCAGGAAGTTAAAAAAAAAAGAGAAATAAAAAGTTTAACATTAAAAAGATAGTGAAATAAATATTATAAACCAAGTTACTCACTGAGAGTAACGCCGCACTCACCAGCGCTAGCAGAGTTACTCGCTGAGAGTAACGCCGCACTGAAAGAGTTAAGGGAGGGGCTACAACAACCCCAGGGCCTCCACAAAAGATATATATCCAAATTTTGACGGGCCAGAAACTTTAAAGTTTTTCTAACATTTTTTTGCATTTTTACGGCTGGCAAAAATGGTGATTAAAAAGTGTTTCATACAAGTAGCATGCTCAGAATAAGTAAATACAGCCTTGAATTTACAGCAAGGGCTTTACCAAAAGAAATTGAGATTAAATTTTACAAGAATTTCACTGAAGCTTATATATAGCGCTACTTTCATGCTTATTGCATGCTCAGAGCGCTATCGTCCAATCTCATTTTTGGAGCAGTGGGGGGGAGGAGGTAAATGGGATATGGTTTTCCATGTTGTTGCCTTTCAGCTCTCAGTAAACCCAACTCTGCTCGAGTCAGTTGTCAAACCTCGAGCCCCTTCATAGGTAGTCAAGTTAAGTTGAAGCATTCTTAGCCTCTTGACCACACTTCCCAATAGATACAAAACCTAAAATATAATAAAACATTGCTGCCTGCCTGGTCATGAATATGATATGAAGTGATTCATGTACTAATAGTCAGTTGTCAAACCTCGAGCCCCTTCATCGGTAGTCAAGTCAAGTTAAAGCATTCTTAGCCTCTTGACCACACTTCCCAATAGATACAAAACCTAAAATATAATAAAACATTGCTGCCTGCCTGGTGTTGAATATGATATGAAGTGATTCATGTACTAATAGTACTAATACCACGGTCACTGTCTGTATTTTGTTACAAAGTTTTGTTGAGTTAGGTAGAGTGTTAGATTCTTAGGGTTAGATAGTGCAGTTTGTAGCATACTATGATGTACTAAAACTGGGATTAGGGGTTGGAAGAGAATGTTACAAATAGTCCAACCCCTTGTTAGTTCAGAGACAGAGTAGTATACAAGCATAGAATATTTGAATATCTATATAGATCTATCATATAGAGTGCGTTTATCATAGTTTATCATAGCATATGGCATGAATATAAATGCTGATAAAACCCAAATTATGACCAATAGCCATCAGGGCTTTAAAAGAGGCATCAGTATTGAAGGTGAAAAGCTAACTAGTGTTAACAGCTTCAAATACCTCGGAGCTATTGTCTCAGATGATGGAGCAAAAGCCAAACTATTGGCCCGAATAGCACAGTCCACAGCAGCCCTTTCAAAACTTAAAATAATATGGAAAGACAAGGGCTTAGCCCTTGGCACCAAAATCAGACTGATGCGCTCCCTGGTCATGGCCACATTTTTATATGCTTGCGAGTCGTGGACGTTGAATGCAGAGCTAGAGAGGAGGATCCTTGCCATGGTATTGAGATGCTACAGAAGGATCCTAGGCATTACATTCAAAGACCGCATCACAAACCAAGAAATCAGAGACAGGGTTACTGCAGCGATCGGAGCACATCACGACCTGCTAACTATTGTAAAAAGACAAAAGCTTAAAACCTATGGCCACATTACAAGATCTACTGGGCTCGCAAAGACCTTCCTTCAGGGAACAGTGCCAGGCAAAAAAAAGAAGAGGCAGACAGAAAAAGCGATGGGAGGACTACATTAAAGAATGGACTGGCCTGCCATTGAGAGAGGTCCTAAACAAGGCAAAAAAAAGGGAGGATTGGAGAAAGACGGTCGACAAATCTTGCCTGGTGCTCCAACAGACTTAGGGATAGGTAAAGGTAAAAGGTAAAATAGATCTATAGTTGAAATACGATAACTTGTTCACCTTTCAAATAGATCCAAAAAATTAGAGGAATGCTGAGGATGAAGGCGGATTTTAAAGTTCTTAATGAACACTTACCAATCAGATATATATATATAATAATATACAATGTACTGCTAGATAAGTATATAAGAGTCTAAATCCTAGAACTATGTTATACTGTAATAGGTCTAATCTATTACTTTATTAGGTGTAATTAAAAGCCACCCCCTTAGTCAGGTAATACTGCTAGATCTAGATTCTATTTTATGAACTTTTCTATCTTACAACTCCTCCCCTTTAATTCTAGTCTTCAATTTCATATATTGTTAAAACTTATCAAATATTTACAAATATCTAAGAGAAAATGTGTTTTTCAAAGTGAAAAAAACGTTTATAATATATTTAAAATTAAAGTAAAATATGTGTTGTGTTTCAGAGTATATAAGTTTAGTACTGGGAAACTTGCAAGATTTGCAGATGGAGCTGCTGTTGCTCAGGTAAAATTTGTTAACACTTAAGTCTTACTGATGACAATATGGTCTAAAGGGAAAAGGTTCCTTTCTGAAATACATATTATGACACAGAACACCATATTTCTACATTAGGAAGTATCATCATCATCGAACTCAATGTGAGTGACGGTTTGAGAGGCTCAAAATACTCAACTCCAAAAGTCTTGGGTACTGCAGTTTTGAGTGATGCTTGGATGTCACCATACATGTCAAGAGCTTGTGACTTCTTAGCCTTTTGGAAATGGAATTCATCAAGTCTGGGACATGATTTCCTCTTCTTTCCCACTGCAGGAGCACATGATTTGAAGTTTGACCTGAGCTGTGCAAAGTACAAACCAACATGACAATTGTGCCATAATGGCTAGTTCAGGCATCAATGGCATGAGTATCATCCACCATGGAGAGGTCCAATCAGAATGCTTCATGTGCTCCCAGACTCCTTACTCTAGTCCTATCACTTAAACCGTTTTTCTCATTTCTGTCATTAGGATCATTGCTAGAGTAGGAATAGTAGTAGGCCTATCAGTAATAATTGTGTTAATCAGTTCTCTTCTAGTTTGATTTTTTGTGTTAACTTTAACTTTTCTTTTTTAATAACATATATTTATATTATATTTTTATCATAGTCATGTTTACTTAATTACTAACTTTAACTATGATGTTGACATATAATTAAGTCATTTTTTTATCTTTCTCTTGAAATTGTAATTTTATGATCCAAAACTGAAACCAAACATAGTTTTCACCTTGATTAATTGGATTACTATTGAACAGTCTATTTGAATGTTCACTATAATACAAACATAAACATTGTTTTATCATTTTCAGTTGGGAGAAACTTCCGTCCTTGTCACCACTGTCAGCCAGAAATCTGGTGGAAATCAATCATTTCTTCCACTCACAGTAAGTTGATGTGTCAAGGAGCTCTCCTTTCTTTCCTTACCTCAATGAAAGCTCATCTCAAGTGTCTTGTCAGCTTTTTTCTTCGACATGAATTGTAGAGTCTTTATTTATAAATTATTATAGAAGCCTGGAATTGGAAAATGCAGCAATAAAAAGGTCCTTGGCATTTCATGTTAGCCAATAATGCTAGTCACATGATCACAGTAGTTAAACTTTGCATCATGTGTCCCATGGAGCTCGGTGTAAAAAATTTTTTTTTAGTGTGGTATATTTTACTTTTCGAAATATTATTAACACCTGTGGATTGATCAAGAATTACATGCTAAATGAAGGATCCTTTTGCTGAAAAGTTTAACATAATATAATATTTTAATTAAAATAAATTTAAAGTTTTTCATTGCTTTTATTTACATGGCATAGGAGCTGAAAGAAAAGGATTTAAATAAAAAACGAATACATGTTTATGTAAACATACACCAAGTTTATAATCAAATTGTTTATTGATGTTTTTAACTTGATTACTTTGTACTGCAGGTTGATTTTAGACAAAAAGCTGCTGCTGCTGGGAGGATCCCCACAAATTTTTTACGACGTGAACTTGGTCCCTCGGAAAAAGAAATACTGACAAGTAGAATCATTGGTGTGTAGTTCCAGCTGAAAATGTATTGTTTACACATCATGGAAGTTGTTTCATCCTTAGTTACACGTGATATTTTTATAATAATTACAAATTCAAGATTTTCTTACTACTCTTATATAGTACTAGTCATAAAAAAATTCTTTATTAAGATTGTGCAGTTCCTAGTCAGTGATTGATTTTTAAACAATTCTACATATTATTTTCAGACAGATCACTGCGACCATTGTTCCCTCCTGGTTTTTATAACAACACTCAGGTGAGGCTAAGTTCCCAGTTCCCTGCCGATTAATTTCTTTTTTGTAATCAGTCTGTGATCTTGTAATATTTATGCTGAAATTTTAATTGTACATTTAGAGTACAAAAGTAATTTTTAGTTATGAAACAATTTGTAACAAGTTTTACTTGTATTTTAAAAACAAAAAAAAAGTTTATTATCATTATTGCCTGAATTGCAGATTATCTGTAATTTATTGGCTGTTGATGGAGTCAATGACCCAGATGTTATCAGTATCAATGCAGGTAAAAGATTATATACCATTGACTGTCTTTTTTTTATTACATGTAATTTAAAATGATTAAAGTACTTAAGTTAGCAGGAAACATGATAACTAATTTAATACAAGAAATATACAACTTTCACTAACACAGTACAAATATCAATTTACAAAGAGAATCATTTGACTTGGCAAAAAAAAAAAAAAAAGCAAAGAATATTGTGGGCTTTGTCTCAATCTACTTCCTATCTGTACTGATTTATTTCAGCTTCAGCAGCATTGGCAGTCTCAGATATACCCTGGGGTGGGCCTGTAGGTAAGTAGTTACTGGTCTAGTGAGTAGAAATAGAATCTTATAGAATGTAAGTACCTTTTATTTCCTACATATTGAAGATGAACGTTTGAAAGAAATCTATCGATATTTGTATAGGTGCTGTAAGACTGGGAGTCATGGGTGAAGAGGTATTAATCAACCCCACGCGTAAGCAGCTTCAGAAAAGTAGTTTAAATCTGGTCATAACTGGCACAACTGAGCGTAAAGTAGGTAAGTCTTGATTTCAATTTAAAAGTTACAAAGACATGTCTCCCCCCTCTATGGTGGCCATCCTCATTATCTATGTAGAAAGTGGAGAACAGTGTGGGCACAAGAGACTGGTATTTAAGCAATCCTTTCTTATATCCTCTGTATGCTTGAAAACATACTGTGGAAGCCCACTGAATGTTATGTGCCTTTTTTCTCCTCTCCTGGCCAAGCTTCTCTGGTACACATTTCTACAAGATTGACACAGTGAGGCTAAGAAAAAAAAGGACCAATAGCTTACTTGACTCATAGCATAAATAATATTGTATACTATTTTATTTTGGGTGTTGGAGAACAAATACAGCTTAAAATATCATTATATATAAGATATGCACATTAGTATATTATGACTTTTACAGACTAGATATTAATATTTATTTGTTTGCCGTGTAATCATTTGTTATTTCTTTTTGGCTCTGCTAGTCATGTTAGAAGGTGAAGCAGACAGATTAAGTTTACACAAAGTAGAGCAAGCCTTATCTCAGGGTTTAAAAGCTACACAGACTATTATTAACCAGATAATAGAACTTCAGACGAAAGTTGGTAAACCAAAAAGGACAGTAGAACCACCCAAGCAATATCCACAGCACATATTGGATGGAATCAAAAAGTTAGTTGGCTCTTTAAGATAAATTGTTTATATTCTTATTTTTTTATGTTATTTCTTTTCTAATCATACATGTGTAATGTTAGCGTGTCTGAGTTGTTATAGAATGCATGAATCTGTTCATCTTATTTTAATGAGTTAAACTTTTTTGATAATAAGATATTTGTACTAAGTTATAATAGCTCCATATCAACTATTGTTCACTTGTACTTTCAGTTTAGCCATGAACCATGTGAGAGATATTCTGTTCAACAATGAACATGACAAGGTAATTGACTTTCATTAACAATCTTTCCTATTAGGAATCATGCAGTAACTGTTCTGTTTCTGCAGAGAATTATAATAATGTATAATATTAAAGACAATATTAAATTGAGACTTCATATTTTTAGTAAACATTAAAGTTCTTATTTTAGTACATACAAGCAGTTTTCACAAGCAGCAACAACAAACAATGGAGCAATTCTTCAATATAATTTATCCATAAGCTTGGAAACATGTACTTCCTGGAGACTGAATTCATTGAAAACCATTAATAGAGAGTGTAATAAAAGAACTCGGCTTGAATTACAAAATATTTGGTTATGTTCAACAAGACAGTAAACACGTTCACTTCTCACGTGACTGATCGACACAAAACACATGACTTTCTTAGACACTGGACACATGCAGAAAATAAACAACTCAGTTACACTACAGAGGGATTTTGCTTTTAAAAGCACAGCTTAGTTATAATGTTTTACAGAAAATACTAGATTGGACAGGGTGATAGAAGCAAGAATTCAGAAAGCTATTGCATTAAGTTATCAGCCAGGCTTTAAGTCATAAAAAACTAAGCATGAGCCCAACCTGGATCCCAATAAAAATGGTCAAAAAGAATTGAAACTTGAGTTAAATGAGAAGCCTCACCCTAAGAAATACAAGTCCATAAATTCATGTATATGTAAGGTTATGTCTGGAGAAGAATTCCCTAAAATAAATAGGACCTAATAAAGGTAGTCAAATGCCTAAGTGAATAGATGGAGTGAAACAGCACAAGGGCCCAGCCCAAGCAACATATCATCTGTCCTGGACACCTCTTTAGTATAAAAGAAGGATCAATGAAAGTATACAACTTTTAACAGAACAAATTTTAGCTTTATTTGTTGGGAAAAGACTGGTAATGATAAAAAAGTGATCTACTAGTGCCAAATGTTGAAGTTAAATTTTGTTGTATAGTATTGTGTATAGTGTAATGATCTATTGTTTCCAAATGTTAATAGGCTAACATATTTGTTTTCTATAGATATCTCGAGATGAAGCCCTGAAGGCTTTGGGTGTGTCTGTTGTCACTGGGATTAAAGGTTGGTTGCATTTTAATTCTATGTTTAACTGGACAAATATCAGCAGAGTTTCTTTTATTTTACTGTAAATGTTTAGTATTATAAATGTTAATCATGTCTTTGACATTTTGTTAACTATTTAGAAAGCTTCCCTGATGAGGAAGAGAATGTTATTCAAACAGCTTATCAAGCATTTGTGAAACAGACATTTAGAGATTTGATCCTAGATGAAGATAGAAGGTAATAGAATAGTCCAAATACTTTACAACTGTGGCATATTACTGAACAATAAGTTTTGTTTTCATGGAAAAGTTTTGTGTTTAAATGAAGGACATAACTACCATTTATTTATCTTTTCAATTTGACTGTACATTGTCTCAAATATTTAAAACTTTTCCATTTATCTTTAAAACTGTTATAAGCAGTTTATTATTTTGAATTGATGCACACTCAACTTCTCACAGTAATGTCGTGATCATTGTTTTTCTCTCTCTCAGATGTGATGGGCGTGCCTTGAATCAGTTGAGAGATATTTCCTGTGCTGTTGACTTGTATAAACCTCTCCATGGCTCAGCATTGTTTCAGCGTGGACAAACACAGGTTTGTTCTTTCTAAATGGCATGGGACAATTTGTTTCTTTCTTTCACCAAAATGTTAATAGCAAATAGTTATTATACTTCTTATCAAGTAAACTCTCAGCTAGTTTTAATTTATTAATTGAGCATTACTATCTGAATACTCAATTAATTGAAGATTATTAAATTTACTTGATTTATTCAATGCTGTACATTATATTAAAAACTCTGTATTGTTACATACAAGAAAATATGACATATTTAATTTAAAAAACAGTTCTAAAAAAAACAAATTGTAATTAGTTGTAATTTTAAAAAACAACTCATCTGCTGAATTCTAAAATTTGATGCAATATTTAGAGAACATGAAGCCTCAAACAAAATTATGTGTTTATATTTCTGAAGGTGCTGTGCACAGTGACCTTTGACACTTTGGAATCTGCATACAAGTCTGATCCTATATCTGTGATAACAGGGTACACACAACTTTTTATTGTTTCTTTCTAAAATAGGCCTATTTGTAATAAAGTATTAATCTTACAATCATTTAAAGTCCATAGTTCTAAATGTCCCTGATCAATGACTTTGCTTTTTTAAGTAATGACATTCATTCTATGGGTTCGGAACTTTGTTTAAAAAAGTTATTTAGTAATCCTCATAGAAGCTTACTTTCAATACCAAAAAACTAAATTGAGCAAAGAGTTGTATTTACTGCAAGCTTTTTGAAATGTTATTGCAGAAATCCAAGGAATTACTAGTCAACTTGAGTATGAAAATGTCCCTACATTTGTTTTTTTCCAAACTAGATACTACCTTTATTTGAAACAAGACACTTTCTCCTTAGATACTAACACAAAAAGTAAACTTTATTTAGAGAGAATCAATCACATCTATTTGACCATCTTGAAGTCATTTTTCTTTCATATATTTAGGCTGATTAATTAGAAAGCTATTGAGATTAATTTAGAAAAAAAGGTTAAAAAAATCAGCTCTGATAGAAACCATAATTAAAACCCATTTACTGAAATTCCTAATACACATATTTTGGTCTTTAACTTAAAGTATACTGTGGTGCAATGTAACTCATTTTTATAGTGGAGAGTCAAAAATACCTTTTCTTGAGGAACATTGCAGTGTGGTCAGAAGATGGTTGCTCATTTTTCTTTTTTGTATTCGTCTAATCAGATGTTTGCTGCTAAACTAGTTGAATGTGATGCATGTCTTTATGTCTTTCACTTGAATTTTTTCAGGAGTATGAAAGAGAAAAATTTTATGCTTCACTATGAGGTAAATATTTTCATATTCTGCAGTTCTAATTTGACAAAATAATGTAACTATAAAATTGATGAAACCCTGTTTATACCGGTACTTTTTAACTCAATGATGGAACTATAGATTTTGAAAGGATTGACAATACCTTTGTTGATATATATTCTAGCAACTTTCATGTTTTCAAGAGCTATACTTTTTATGCTACATTTGTTAAAACTTAGAATCATTTTCCTGTCTGTTTGGCTTGAGCTAGAAACATGTAAGATGTAAATCTATAAGTGACCATATTTTTTAATAACCAATATGATACTACAAGTGAAAAATAATAGTTTCAACATTTTTTTCTATTATTATTTTATTTTATGTTCTAAATATATTTTTAAAATTTACAAATTTTTACTTTTTTTATCTGTGATTTGATTCTCAGAGAAGCAGCATTATTAAAATAGTCGCAAACAATCTTATTAGTCTTGAACATAAAAGTTAATGAGTATTTTAAGATTGGTGTTATTACTGTTAAAATGTCATTTTCATATTTATTCAGTTTCCACCCTATGCTACCAATGAGACAGGGAGGGGAGGTATTGGTAGGAGAGAATTAGGTCATGGTAAGTACTGAGGAAAACAACTTATGAAGTAATGTACTTTTATTTAAGAACAGAATTGTAATCACTTGTTTCTGTTGCCAACAAAGATTTGATTGTTAAGTCATTAGTACCCTGACATTTGGCTAATATACTTTGAACTGGGTGAAACAAGCAGCTTCATCGTTACATTAAAGAAACACTGTCTGCAGTATATCCCACTTGAATATGAAGGGTGGCTGCCTGGTTGTACAGTATGAGCGCTGGATTGTTGTCTCGATGGTCCCAGGTTCATACCCTGCCTGCTGCCATCCCCGTCATCCTGCGGGAGGTTTGGACTAGGAAGTAAATTATCTTTAAAGGAACATCCGAAACATGTAAAACATTTTACATATGGGGGTAAAAACATAGAAGATGGAGGAACTAAGCAATAAAAAATAACTTGAATTTCAATTAGTTTGAACAATATGAATAATAATGTAAACAAGCACAAAAGCATATCTGAGTACAATAATTCATTGTTATAAAATTATTTATTGAAAGAACGAATACAGAGTTTACTAGAACTTACATTGAAACCAATTGATAAAACATTTTCTAACTCCCTACCAACCCTACACTCCTGAATGATATGTGAATAGAAATCTACATTTATTTTGTATAAGTTCATAATGATTCAATTTTGAATATTCATCTTGGTGGGCCAGTGCTCTATCATTCAGTTGCCACATCTTTAAAGCAAATAAATATCAGGATTAATAATGTCAATGAGACACTTAATCAACTAATTTATGAATTAAAATCTTTCTTCTCTAAGGTGCTCTGGCTGAGAGGGGTTTAAAAGCAATACTTCCAGAGGAATCAGACTTTACAACAAGACTTACAGCAGAAGTTCTAGAATCTAATGGTAATTGTGATTTATTTCTTACAAAGTTGGGTTGATGATTACATTTAGGAGGTGAAACTGTTCATCTTAGTTTGGCACTTTGAGAACATTGTTCTCTTCCTTTTCACATCAACTCTGCTAATGTTGTCTGTCTACAATGATCTTCTTGCTGCCAACTTTGTTACTTTCTCAATTGTAAGACATACATTTAGAGCAGAAATGCTATAAACTAAAAGTTCATTGCTGCATCTTCTCATTTAGGATCTTCATCAATGGCTTCTGTGTGTGGAGGAAGTCTGGCTTTAATGGATGCTGGTGTTCCAGTAAAGGAAGCAGCAGCTGGTGTGGCCATGGGGCTTATTACTCGAACAGAACTGGAAACTGGAAAAATTGTCCATTATAAAATATTAACTGATTTGTTGGTGAATAATTAAGGATAAGTCTAGCATTGTGTCATAAAAAAATGTTTAAAAATATCTTTATTTTTAATTATGCTGAAGCATTTACAGTTAGATTAACCATCACACCTTTTGAATTTAAGAATAATATCAAAATGTTTGATTGTGATTTCAATCTGTCCAATGGCAATTTCTTATGGGGAAAATTGGTTATAAGTACTATGTAAAGCATACAAATTACACAATAAAATTAGTTAGTTACAGTTCTTTTCCAAGTGATGATCTGCACACTCTCTGCGTCTTGTCTGATAAAAAAGGCAAACTCGTGAATCAAATAGCAACATTGGAAGCTATTGGGTGCTGAATAGCTTTCTCATGTAAACTAAAGTCAAGGTTGACAATGAATTCCTTGCTTGTAGATTTGCTTCTAGCAACTTCTATGTGGGTAACTTGTGGATTCTTTTTCCTGTTTACTCTCATATTCTTGGATTTGCTTCGTCAGGATTTCTGTCCAAACAAGTGAGAACATTAAGTTTATATAGTAGGATTTGCTTCTGTCCAATTAAGTGGCTGGTTGATTGACTGGATTGGATTGAATATGATGAGCAAGATTTAATATTCATAAATAATGATTTTTTGGGGGGTATTTTATGAAATTAATGCTAAGTCATCATTGTTTTAGGCTTTAATTATCATTCAAAACAAAGTAATAATATTCTCATTTTAAAGTATTCTTAATTTTCACCTGTCTCATCAGCTATTAACTATAGTACTACTTAACTTTTACTGTTTCTAATCTAGGGCATTGAAGACTATATGGGGGACATGGATTTCAAGATGGCTGCCACTGCTTCTGGACTGACTGCTATTCAGGTTAGTTAAAATACTGTCAGTGTTTTGTTTTTTTCTCATTCAAATATTCTTTTCTGATTTACATGCCTTGATATTTTTTAAGGCTTGTGAATTTTTTTTTTTTCACTAATTAGGCTGACATAAAATTACCTGGCATTCCATTTTATGCTGTGGTCAAAGCTTTGGAAGGTGGTTTTGGTGAGTACAAAATTAATTTTAAAATCAATAGGAATTATAAAAGCTTTACATATTCTTTGTTTATCAATTTTTATGTCAAAATAAATTTGAGATAATGTTTCGTTTATATTTATTGTTGAGCTGCATCCAAAGGAATCATGGACAATTTTAGATAATGTTTACTTGATTTTTGTTATTTGTTTTTTTTAGCTGCAACCAAAGAAATCATGGAGATTATGAACAAAGTGATATCAACACCAAGAAAAAATATGAAAGTGTGTGGCCCAGTCACAGGTAAATACATTGATCACTTCTCCATTGATCTCTTTAGTCAACAGACCACAAGATCTCAGTTCCAAAGACAAACAGTGGATGAGTGGTTAAGCGCTTGGTTTCTGAACCTGGGGTCCTGGGTTCAAATTTTGAAGACTGGGCTTTGAATTTCAGGATTTATAGGACACCTCTGAGTCCTCCCAACTCTAATGGGTACCTGACCTTAACATCATCTGCCATATAGATCGCAAGGTCTGAAAGGGGAACTTTACTTTTACTTTATGCACTCAGTTAACACAGATTAGCTTTAGTCAGGGTCCTAACTAGAGACCCCTTGAACTGTAACCAAGCAGTGTATGCCAGCCACATTGCTGAAAATGTCTGCTTCAGGATTTTTTTTTATTTCTCAGTTGAATTTCATTTTTATCAGTGTTTAGTTTTATCTTGAAGCATTTTTAAAAAAAAATGTACATTCTTTACATAAAATAAAAATAATGCTCCACTTTAGAGATTGGTTTTAGATAATCTGCTGCTCCAATACTTTGTTAGACAAATGTTAAACTTTCATTGCCAGTACTCTAATGGCACAACTCTCTGTGATAGTATTTTAGTCTAGAAGTTTCACATGCTTCAGAGCTGATGCAGAAAATAATATTTAGTGCAGCATAGTACTTGATGCTTTTATTGTGGTTCATATTTATTACATTTTTGTACAATAGAGAAATTGGAACTGGATCACTCAAAACAAACAAAGCTTGCTGGTCTTGGGGGATACAACATCAGGAAAATTAAATCAGAAACAGGCAAGTCCAGACTTTTTAAATTTGATTTTTCATGACAGCAATATGGCTGAGTTTATGTTTATTGGATAAATGATTGTATTTTTAGCGGCTCCCGTAAGGGGAAAAGCTGCTATTAGGTTTGTGCAAAATGTCCGTCTGTCACACTCAGATCTCGAAAACTAAAAGAAAAATGAAAAATATTATTTCACCATGCGATGCGGTTTGAAAAGTTTAGGTGCAATGGCTACTTTTGGTTTTCTAAAAGCAAACCGTTTTGTTTAAAAAATTAATTATGCAAGTGATTTTTTCAAAAAAATACACCAATTCTAAAACAATTACATAAATGTATGGCCGGTAATGGAGGCGCAGTGGCTTGGCTTACGAACTGAGGACGGGGTTCGAATCCTGGTTAAGACTGGGATTTTTAATTTCGGGATCTTCGGGCGCCTCTGAGTCCACCCAGCTCTAATGGGTACCTGACATTAGTTTGGGAAAGGTAAAGGTGGTTGGTCGTTGTGCTGGCCACATAACACCCTCGTTAACCGTAGGCCACAGAAACAGATGACCTTTGCATCATCTGCCCTGTAGACCACAAGGTCTGAAAGGGGAACTTACTTTATGGCAAGTAATGTTACAATATGTTTACAAAGAAAGACAATTTTATGTGTATTTTAAGTATCACTAAGTCAAATATATTTATAAAATGTACAAGAAATGTTCACAACAAATATAAATATTAGTTAAAGGTGTTTTTTCTGGTCAACTAACTGCTAAAATTAAATGAACCGACAGGGATTCAATTCCGACTCCCGACTGGGAGCCGCCTCTGAGTTTTTGTGATAGCACAAACTATCTTTGTAATCATGTTTTATAGTAAAGTTTGTTTTGTGCCTTGTTAAAAACTTTACTAATCTAATTAAATTTAAAAGAAAAATGTTATAAATAGTTTTTTTCTTTTTCCTAAGTGAGAGTTTATCAATGAAAACTACTATGACTGTCTATGAATTAAAAATTGTACTTGTAACTATTAGTATTGATGAATTGAAACAAATGCTCTACATGCCATTCAATTAGATCTTAAACGCTTCTAGTGAAAACAAATTAGTTGCAACTTATTTTAGAATGACTGTTTCAAAAACATTGAGGTACGTTTCTATTTTTCTTCATTATATTTTCCAGGTGTGACAATCACACGAATAGATGACAAAAGTTTTCAAATCTTTGCCCCAAACATGGAGGCCATGGCAGAGGCTAAAGAAATGATTGATAAATTAATGGAAGAACAGGTAAAACATTGACAGCACTTTTACAACTCTGGTTCCTAGATATTTTTTTTCAGTCTCAAACCATTTCATTGTATTGAAAGATATTTCATTATATATCTTTAAAAGACTTGTAAATAGTAAAACAGAAGTCATTTGCAAACTTATTTTTGTTAATTTGGACCATGGCCTTTGCAACATCAGTTTATATATCTGTTTTATCATTTGAGCTTTGTAAAGAAGTTTGTTTTTATGTTTTTGTAACTTAAAAAACAAAACAGCCATTGTTATTTTTTTTTTATTTGACAGAAAGAACCAGAATTAGAGTTTGGAGCAATTTACACTGGGAAGATTGTGGAAATTAGGTTAGTGGGTCAAAGAGTTTTGGATTACTAGAACTTAGTTTGTGTAAGCAAAAGAAATGTCAAAAAGAAAGATAAACCCTACCAAAAACCAGTCAACACACATGTGTGCATTGAACAATCTCTCTTTCTCTATCTACTTAAATGCATTTCAGTTGCTGACATTTTGTTTATGAAATCCAGTTGTTAATTTTGGTTGGATCTAATAGTTATATTCTTTATTTTACAAACTTTGATTTGATGTAATTGTTATGCTCTTTCTTTAGAGAGTTTATTTGGATCTAATTAATATGCTGTTTATTTTAGAGACTTTGGTGTGATGGTTGAGCTGCATCCAAGATTAAAGCCAATTTTGTTACACAATTCACAGTTGGATCAGAGAAAGGTGAGATGTCACTTCGTCTTTTTTAATTGTTCCTGATCAGTTTCTCACAATGATCAGCTGCAAGGAAGCATTTCAGGCCCAACACTAAAAGTCAACCTTCATACTTAGGAGAGGAGTAAAACTTAGTAGTTTAAACTTTATCATCAAACATGGAAAAAAAAAATTTCCTCGTAGTTCAGTTAGTATTTTGTTTTGCACAAGACTTTTAATCGACGTATTTATTGACTACAGCAGTGAGAGAAAAAATATCAGATGTTTCTTCAAAAATGAACATTATTACATTCTAGTCCAAACTTCCTGTTTGACAGCAGCTGATGTCAGCAGGTGGTATTTAAATTTGAAACCTTGTGACAAGCATGTACCAAATGGCTAAGCTTTTATACTTTAAGTTAACTAATATTAGCTAACATTTTCATTTTCTGTGAATTTCATCATAGCACATTATTATTATTTTATTTATAATACTTAAACTTAAAATATTAGCTAAAATATTTTACCCATTAAAACAACACTTCAGAATTTTTTAGTTCTCTCTACATTATTTGAGTAATTTTTTGTGGATTTCGCTGTCAACAGATGTTAAAGACACTTGTTTAACATAGTCTGACAAACTTAGTGGAGTTTTTTTATAACTATCACAATCTTTTTTTTATTTATGGCAGGTGTCTCATGCTAGCTCTCTAGGAATGGAAGTTGGACATGAAATAACTGTCAAATACTTTGGCCGGGACCCATCCTCCGGGTCTCACCGCATATCTCGGAAAGTCTTACAAGGTCCATCTGTTCCACTTATCAGAAATCTGAACCCTCAAGCAACAGAACATCAATTAAAATAGTTGGCCTATGTGTATGTGATAGCTACTTGGTTTGTGTCATGTAAGGATATATGCAAGAGGTAATGCTAGTTGGATAGTGTCATGTAAGGGTGTATGCAAGAGGTAATGCTAGTTGGATAGTGTCATGTAAGGATGTATGCAAGAGGTAATGCTAGTTGGATAGTGTCATGTAAGGATGTATGCAAGAGGTAATGCCAGTGTTTGAGTGAGTGACAATATAAATCTGAAAGAACTTGTTGATATGACAGTTTCCGTTTGTATAAAAGATAGATGTAACAAATAGTTCATACAATTGGACAACAATACAAATGTTGATAATGTTAAAAAAAAGAATAAAAATATTTTGATATCAACTTTAAAACAGGTTATTTTGTTGTTCTATCTCAGATTGTTCAATGAGAGTGTACCTTTAAATCTTAGTCTTATAATTTGTTGCATGTTGATTATTGACATGGAACATCACTTTTGTTTTTATTTATATTATATCTTTAAAAGAAAACAATACATGTATTAAAATTAATGAATTTACAATATGAAAATTTTAATTAAAATGTTACTTGACATTTGAAGGAAAATACTTTTTTAAATTAAACGTAAGTTTGATAAAAAAAATAATTATTAAAAGCATATTTTAAGAATTATATATATATATAAAATCTCAATCATTGACTGATTTATTGATCACAAGATCTCTTCCACTACGTATCCACAACAGTTTTGTACACAAGTTCATAGATTTTCACTAAGAACGTTTTTTGACAGATTCCCAACCTTAGGCCCCATATCAAATTTATGAATTTTATTTCTGGTATTTCCACAAAAAGTTGCAGTCTAATTAGAAAGCATAATTTTTTTTTTAAATCCTTTCCACTTCCATTTAGAAGCGGTCTAAAAAAATGAAGCCAATCCTAATAACATTAATGAGATAGATCTAGAGTCTTATTCTTTTTTCAAGAGAGAGCAAATAATGGTACATTGTAACACTGTTTAAAAAAAATAAAATCCTAATAGCAATGAAGATCTATTGTCATTCAATGGGTTCAAATAAGCAATTACAATTAATAAAACGAAATTGATATTTCTTTTTATTTAAAGAACAAATACTACGATAAATATAGAAAGGGGAACAGTGTGTATCTATAAATAAGCATATATATGTATATATATACACTCATATATTCTGGACTGCCCAAGCATATTATTATTCTCAATTTTATTTTATTCTAGGTATGCTTTGATAACTCTGACTCTGTTGGTACTGCTGATAAATGTTAAGAAAACAGTGGTCATTGCAGATGGACGCAGATCCTATATCAGAAAGCATCTGTATTAACAAAACATGTATACAAAATATCAATGGTACCAGCAGGGGCGGACTGGCTATATGAGCAAATGCCCGATGGGCTTGTACCAAATGGGCCGGTCTTGTCGCGACCAAAGAAAAAAAAATCAATGCAGACAACTTTGAAAAAAAGTGACAGCATCAATAAAACACTAAGGCCCGAACACGTTTTCTTGTTGTTTTTTTTTTAAATTATTATTACAATAAATTTTGTTGGAAATTCAACAAGAATATTGTTATAAACCTGGTGGTGGCACAGATGGGGGTAGTGGTATGTGTGTAGTCAGCCGACGCAAATCGCCCCAGGCCAGCGCTAGACGAGCGGTCAACCGTGACGAGTTACGACGGTCGGCCGAGACGAGTGTCAACATGATGGTTCGGGAAGGATCGCCGTCGTGAACAGAGCTCAGGAGCGTCACGAGAGTTGTAGTCATCTGACCACCCAGAAACGTCGAGCGCCGTTCTGTCGGTTCTAGAAGGCCAGTAGGGACCCTATATAAATAGTGGAGGTGTCACAGTCAGTGTGGTTCACGACATAAGGGCTCAGAACACGATCGACTTCAGCACAGTTCAACGGTGTGGTTCTGTACGGAGCATTACGACGGTTCAGTGCGGAGTACTGTCAAGTACAGTTGAGACGACTGGCGTCTTGATCTTGGTCTGTGATCGAGTCCGACACAACGAGCCTAGTGTGTGAAGTCAGTCCTGAACTGTTGAACCCAGTGCAAGCCCGGAACGAGACGGAGAGGCCAGTGCAAGAGCTGATACGGTGGTACGGTGTTATCGGAGAGTTATTGGTACAGTGTACGTGTTGCCAATTGTACAGTATTGGCTGTTATTTATTCAACTATTAAAGTGCTACGTTACTTTGGAGCCCTGAGTTGTCAAGTTCTTTCAGTTGGTGGTGTATGGTGCAGTTTGCAGAGAGCCTGGATAGTGAGATTCATAACAATATCAAGAAAAATACACTATACACTGTACGTATTATCATTTGAAAAACATTAGACTGTACTTTCTGCTATGCACGAGCGGAATGTTTTGCTTTGATGTCTTCGAGGCTGTGTTTGGCCTAATCATTTTGCTGGTCGGCGCTTTGATGGCGCTCCCATTTTTTTAGCTCCTTCCCTCCCCCGTCTTCTGATGGTTCCATTGTCAGTTAACGAAAAAGAGGGATGAGAGAGGTTATAAAACATTGATGATATAACGCAGCAAAATTAGCTCTTTAACAATACTTAATAGAAATTAACTTGAACACATACACACAGCCGCGAAATTGCAAGCCGCTAATTGCACTGTATAAACCTCAGAATATGCATTTTTTAAAGCTTAAAATAACGGAAATAATGCTTGGAAGCCCCGACCCCACTGGAGGAGCGCTGTGACCACCCAGAATGGTCGAGCGGTTCTAAAAGGCCAGCAGGGACCCTATGTAAAGAGCGAAGGTATCAGAGACCAGTCAGCCACAACTTCCCGATCTACAGTTCGTTACAACGGCTCAGTACCAGTCCGAGGCGAGACAGAGAGACCAGTGCAAGAGTTGATACGGCGGAGAGATATTTGTACAGTCTTGTGTTACGTGCTGCCAATTGTACAGTATTGGCTGTTATTTATTGACATTAAACTATTACGTTATTTTGAAGCCCAGAGTTGTCAAGTTCTTTAAGTTGGTGGTGTCGTTTGGTGCAATTTGCAGCGAGCCTGGATAGGGAGATTCGTAGCTTTTATATAGCGCTACTTTCATGCTTATAGCATGCTCAGAGCGCTTTGGTCCAATCTCATTTGGTCTTCCGTGCTGCGTTTAGGCGCTCAGTAAACACAACTCTGCCCGAGTCGGGTGTCGAACCTCGAGCCCCCTTCTAGGTAGTCAAGCCAAGCCAAGTTCAAGCGCACTTAGCCTCTCGACCACTTCCATATTTATATATATAAATTGCGGAATGGGGTAAAAATCTCCCCTTACATAGAAAATATATGACATGCCATTTGTGGGCCGGTTTATATGGTAATGCCCGGGCCGATTTTGATACCCAGTCCGCCCCTGGGTACCAGGTATTATAGAGCAGTAGAGCATTGCATCGTGCATACACTGGTTTAAACTAGGATTGCTGACCTGCCCACTCTAACACGCAGATTGTTATTTTTGGATCATACTTTTTTGGTCATGATAAAAATTAAATCAGCACAAACCTATATATTTAATATAGATAGTCATGCTTTTCAGCGAGTGACTTGTCTAGATCCAAATTTTTAACAAATCAACATGGCTGTCGTTTTAGATAAATAAATACAAAACAGAAACATTGATGGTACTTAAAATTTCATCCTCGTCCATACAAGTTCAAAGTATCATAAATGGAGTCGCCAGGAAGAAAATTTATTAGCACTCCTCTAGGGTTAAGTAGACGTGAAAGAGAAGGCAGTTCCCTATCTACGTCGTTTATTAAACAAATGGTGTATGGTCACAGAATATCGAAGTCACAAAGTTTGTTTAAGCGTGATTTATTGGGTCACTATGGATGTGTTAACGCCATTGAATTTTCTTCCGATGGAGATTTTATAGCATCAGGTGAGACTAGACTCTATATATATCTAGTTTAGAATAGTAATTAGTATTGATTGTAGCATGTACACTCTTTGAAGTTACTTGAACTTATTTATCTAAGAAGTAGATTTCATGGTTATTGGATAATTCATTTAAAATTGGATGGGCGTAGACAGGGTGATTTTTCAAGCTTCTAGATCTATTATTATTATAGAATTAGTATCTACCCCTCCCTCCCTGAAATGAAATCGGGGGGGGGGGGAGGAATTAGTTACTTTTTGTTTTTCTTATTTTTTTTGTATTGGTCATTGTAGAGAATTTAATGTTAAACCATCCCTTGCTCAGTGTGGCCAAGCCGGGCAAGGGGGTTTGAGGTTTAAAAATTCCCTCAATAAAAATATAAAAGGAAACTAGATATATCTACATTCATTGATTCAACTATTTCTATGAGCTTTGTCAAGGGTGGATTTGAGTTTAAATCCTCCTCTAGAGTCTAGAGGGTTTTGAATTTAAAACCCCCTATAGAGCCTGAGAAGAGGGTTTTGAGGTTAAAAACCCCCCTTATACTAAAAAGAAAAGCAAAACTTACAGTTAACAAAAAGTATGTGGCCAGCACAATGACCAATCACCTTTACTTTTTCCCAACTAAAGTCAGGTACGCATTAATCATGGGCCACAGAAACAGATGACTTTACATCATCTGCCCTATAGACCATAAGGTCTGAAAGGGTAACTTAACTTTTTTACACATTAGATTTGGCTGCACTCAAAGCACTCTAAAAATCCAGTCTTCACCAGGATTCAAACTCGGAACCCCTTGGTTTGGAAGCCAAGTGCTTCATCAGTACAGCTTTAGAACTAATTTCATTGGTAGAAACTGAAAGGGGTTTGTGGTTAACCTCCATCCCCCCTTCAATAAAAACTAAAGCAAAACTAGTTACCAATTGCTACCGTAGACATGTCTAAAAAAAAATCTTTGCTGTGATCTAAAGGTTAGTTCACACTGCATTGCTAGGTGAAGTTGTTCAAATATGTGTGATGAATCATATTATAGGCAAGCTGATTGGTGAAAAGGGACTACAAGATGGGGTAGTTAAACTTAAAAATGCCATAATTAGTGAAGCTCTTGGTATCATCACCTAAATGTTTAAGAATATAGAAAGAGAGAAAAAACTATTTAGATGCCAATGTCGTGGTATCAATATATCTGTCCAAAGTCTGAAAGTGTACTGCTATTATATATCCCAAAGAAAGGAAAGATTGCCTGCATTAACACAGTTTACACTAAAACTTGCATACTTTGAAGGATAGAAATACACATTTTGAGAAACTTTGAAAGTCATTTTAGACTTAAGAATTGAAGCTATATACATGTCTAGAATTGTTAAACTGACAGTCTAGGACATTCTATTTCTCCTATTAAAAAAAAAAAAAAAAAATTGAATCTCTTAAATTATCTGGTGCCTACTTTTTATTTATATATATTATTATATTAGTCTAAATGAAAAAAAGAAAATTCTCCCTATTCTGCTTATTGTTTTTTAGGTGGGGATGATCGTCGCTTTTTATTGTGGAATGTTGGACAGGCCATCTACGATGTGAAACCTCCGGTAGTGTTTGAAACACAGCACATAAGTAATATTAACACCTGCTGCTTCAATGCCGAGAACAGAAAGATTGCCACTGGAGGTAGCGAATTGCTTAAAAGAAAAATGATTTTAATTTCTATAGTTTCTATTATATTATATGCTTACTGAACCATACAATGTTATAAACATTTAAACTGACAAAGAAGAAGAAATTCAGACAAAAATTATTTTTATTTTAATGTTAAAATGTTGTTAATTACAATTGCTCCTTCAGACACGAAGATAGTTATGATTTAACCCAAAGCAGCAGGAGTATAGTGGCAGGCAGATTTCAAATCTGAAACCTTCCTGTAGACACTCAAAGAAGCTAACACAGCTAGTCAGTCATCCAAATATGCAAAATGCATTCATATATATATACAAAACATTTATATTATTATAATACTTATTATATTATTTAAATACATTCTCGTCAACACCCTTCCTAAATCACTGTACTGGGATTTGAATCATAACTTACCTTTATCTCTCCTTCTCTCTCTCTCTCTCTCTCTCTCTCTCTCTCTCTCTCATTCTCTCATGTTTACTAAATCTCTCTCTGACACTTCCCTGTTGACAGAATGTGTTTGTTCCTACAATAACAAACTTAGGAAACCATTGCCTCTATATACTGCAAATAGCAAGTGTTGAACTGGTTGTGTAGGAAATAATTTATTTCTGTTTACGTATCGAATTTGAAAGTTGGTTATTATTATTTCTTAACATTCACAGAGTTAGTTTTTCTAAATAATCGGAGACTACAATAGCTATGAATTAAAGTAAGAATTGTTTGTATATTTTTCTTTTCTGTATTGACTCATTTGTTCCTCTTCTCTCTATTCACACTCAAACTCTATTGCACTTAGTTATCTCCCTATAAGTAGTCAGGGTTTAAGGAGAGACTAAGGAAACTGGGTTAGCTCAACTGAGCAGCACTGTGATATATAGTGAAACCTTCATAACAAGGTCATAGATTAAATAGAGCATTAGAACTAAAACTACTTACAAAAGTTCAATTTGTAGTCCTTTTTATAAGTTTACCATAACATCACATACTTAGACTGAAAATAAATTTTGTTTCTGGTTTGTATGTGGATCTGAAAGATGAGTGTGTGGGTTTGAAAGATGAGTGTGTGGGTTTGAAAGATGAGTGATAGAGAGTAGAATAAATGAGAGATGGACTAGCAATCAACCAAATTTCAAGAAAAGTGATGCCATTTACAAGCTATCCTGACACAACAACCAATTTTTCGACTCTGTACACAACAGAATGAGACCACTTGTTCTGGAAGCTAAAAATTTGGGACTAGCGAATCTTGCCCTTGTAATTAGTGTATAATAAAGGACAGATGTTCCCAAACTTTCATTCAGAATGATTGTACTTTACTTGTTGGTTCATTCAGTTTTAATAAATGATGAGCATTACTAATTCCCAAATGTATCTATAATTTTATCATTAATACAATTAAATATTTCAAATATTTTCAGGGAATGATGGACAAGTTCTAATACATGACATTAGTGTGTAAGTTTATAGTAGATGTTCTAGTACATGACATTAATAAGTTTATTGTATAAATCCTTGCTTTATATTTCTTTTTGATAAGGCAAAGGTTACTAGGAAAGTTTTGGTACATCTTTGTTAAACCCTTTTAAAGTTCAATCATTGCTTTTTATTGCTGCAAGTTTTGACACTAACTTTAGATAGCAAGCCCAATCTTACACATGTGAAGGAAATCTTCAATACAAAATAATGCAAACATTTTTATTGAACAAACACAATCTCTATATAAGCAGAATGTCAATCAAAAAATAGTTTGATGTACACGTTTTTACATCATCATCATCATCAAACTCCATTAGAGTGAGGGCTTGAGAGGCTCAAATCCTCTCTTGCAAAAGCCCTGGACAGAAACCCTGCTGTCTTGCGTAGTGCATAAATGTCGCCATACAGGTCGAGAATAATGGGTTTCCCTCAGACCTGTCGAGATGGAGATCAGCAAGTCTGGGGCAGTCAAACACAATATGTGGCACGATTACCTCTTCTTCCCCGCAGCGGGGGCACCGTGAATCAAAATTTGGCCATAGCCGCGAGAAATATGAGCCAACAGGACTATGGCCTGTCCTGCACTGTGCTATAATATCTTGCTCAGGCCTGGACAGTCTCCACTACGGGAAAGTGCGGTCAGGGCGCCTCATGCGCTCCCAGACTCCACAGGCTTTTTGGGACTTGTCCCAGCACTCAAACCAATTTTCCATTTCTGTTTTTTACAAGATCTCAACAAACTGAAATGTACTTGCTGGCGTCTTTAAGGTCCCAAATGTCTCCACCTTGTGACTATCCCATAATTCTCTTTTTGTCTACATGACCCACCTACAGTTTGAAAAAAAAACGTCATCATTTCTTAAAATGAGAAACTAGATTCATTCAATGACAGTTTGAAAGTCACTCTGTGATGCAAGTGTTGTTTGTAAGGCCAATGGTTAACTTGGGCTATATATAATAGATTACTATTTACATTCATGCTTGGTTACTAAAAACTTTCAGTCTCAAACTTATGTCAGCTGAAGCCAATCAAGTTATGCTGGCCACCACTGTCTATTTACAAACTAGCTAATAGAATATAATAGTCTTTTAAAGTTGATTAACTGGTATGGCTTATACAAGATTTAAATTAATGTTAAATATAATCACTTTATTAGGAAACAGTCAACATCAATCTATGGTTTAAGTGACGCCATCTACGCTCTGTCTCCAGACCCGGTCAGCTCTACAATCATTGCGACTGCTAGCGATGATGGTAAAGTGCGAATTCTTGACACCAGGGTGCCCACAGACAGCGGTTAGTTGTTGTTTTTTATCCAAATTTGTTTCTTATTTCCTTCTTGCATTCTAAAACTCAGCGTGAAATCCGTACTGCAATAATGAAAGTACCAAATACCTACTGGTGTTGTTGTAATTTATGCCATCTTTTTCCAACTCTTGTCATGTCCCCATAAAGTTAACATGGATCTTCTAGGGCCCTGAAGCCCTTTACTTGAACAACTAAAGGATTGGAGAGTGATATGCCTGACACAATGTTTTGTTGTTTTCTTCTTTTCTAACTCTTAAAAACCGTAATTTTTTTCTCATTCTGCTGGAATTATTTTTTTTCCCCACAATTTTTATCACATATGCCTGTTTATAAACGTCATACTGTTTTTTCTGTTTGTTAAAACATAGACATGTTATATAAAATTTTGTTGGAAATTGAATGTACTACAAGATCATTTATTTTTCAATGTTATAGATAGTCAATGGAAAAAAAAATTAGGTAATTTCAGAGATGAAAATTATTTTTTTTTAAAATTTGATCTTTAAAAACTGACTTTTCCAAGTAAAAAAAAGAATATTCCAACAGTCCTCAAGCATTATTATTGTATGAAATATTAAACTCTATCCAATTATCTATTTAAAAAACATAACTTTGTCAAACTTGATCAATATTTTCACTTTTAGCGAGGTTTCTTTCTAGATCTACTTGGGCCTGGCTGGGGCGATGCCCCCTTTCGTTTACTACTTTTACTAGATCTAGGGATGAATAATTCACTATCAAACTTGCTTTGGTCTGAAAATCGCTTTCATGATAACTTTCTAGCTCTAGAATCTCTATCTAACTCTAAGTCTAAGTCACTCATGTCACTATCATTCATATCTAAAAAGATATTTTGAGCCTGATCAACAGTAAAATGGCAAGAAGGCCTGTCAGCCATGATGTCTGATGCAAAAAAACTAAAAATTCACTAGTCACTTACAAAAAAAATATTTAGAACAATAAAAACAGCTTAGATCAACATAGTATCAAAAGGAAAAAACTTTCAAAATGGCCGCTCTAGTGTTTCCTTAAACCATTTAAGGGATTAAAAACGTGGATTAGAAAAGAAGTAAACAGGGAAATAGTGATCGGACTCTGGAAGCGTCATTACGTTATTATGGCCGGGGGGACTGGAGGCTGTCAGCGTCATTGCAGTCTTGAAGAGCTAAAGATAAGCGTCATTACGTTGAGCATTCACTTAGCATTTGTTCTTTTTTTTTAAAAATTACTGTTTCTTTGTGATGATAGCTTATAGTCAGTGGAATTTTTAAATAGAAGCTTAATGATAGGAAATATTTTTTAATGTTCAACTACATTTCTACAATTATTTTTTCTTACAGCGCCATTTGTTCTGGCTGACCTTAGGGCTGCAATGCATTCTGTGACATACAATCCCATGGACCCCAGACTGCTGGCAACTGCAAACTCCAAACATGGACTTGGATTGTGGGACATTCGTATGCCTTTTATGTAAGCCTTGTTTTGTAATTTCTATTAGAAGTAGTTGGAAAGTGAACATAAATCTGTAATTATTATTGTCACTGAATTTTTTTCTTAAATAAATCTTTGCATTCTCATAGGTAAAGTTTAAGATTTATATATTGTTAGTCTAGTCTAAAACAGCAAGCATTTGTGTGTGTGTGTGTTAACTTTTCATTTGTCAGCATTGCAATGCTCCACTGTATACATACATACAAGAATTATTCGCCTAATAGTATAGGATTATATACATACTTAATTATAATAGTATATAATAATAATATCAAATAATTATGATTAATTAATTAAATATGTACACATTTATATTTTAAAAAAGCGAGTGCAGGGTAAAATCAAAGCTTGTGGTTTAAAACTTTCTATCAAAATTTTGTTTCCCCTTTGATTCTAGGTCACTGACCTACAGAAGTGGTGTATACAACTGTATGAGTGTAAGATTCAATAACCAAGGTGATCGTTTGCTGGCTCTGAGACGTCGTTCCTCTCCTGTCCTGTTTGACATTGCTAAGATGCAGCCTATGTTTGAGTTTGATTACAAGACATATTACAATGCTTGCACACTGAAAAGTTGTAGCTTTGCAGGATTACAAGATGAAGTGAGACATTTTCTAATGAACCTTTTTTTTTTCCACAAATTATCCCACAAAATTTGAAATCACAAAAAGTTTCCACAAATATTATTCTTTTCAATGTTCAGGTCCAGACAAGTTATAAGAAGCTTAATTTATTAGTCCAAACAAATGGACATTCAGTTTGTCCACAATTGTCCACACAGTAAGGATATAGATGCAGATAAAAACAACATTTAAAAAGACACATACACAAAACTTATTGAGCAGAGTAAAATATAACTTTTCAATTTCTTTTTTGATCAGTATGTTATGTCGGGGTCAGATGACTGTTCTGTGTATTTGTGGAAGATACCTAATGATACAGAAGACAACTGTAAGTTTACCACTATAACTGTGTTTGTAATACGTGTTTTTGTTGAGCCTAATATAACATAACAAGAGATTTAGGGTCAATAAAAGAGATCAAACCCATTTAATTTGACATCCACTGTCATGAACAAACTGTGGACAATCTGGAAGAGTGAGAGTCAAATTAAAACTGTACTGCTATTCTTTGTTCTTGGTCTCTTTATGTTTTGGAAAGTTGAGCTCTGAATTCTGAGGCTGAAAGAAGAATTGAAGCCTTTGAGAGTAAATACTACAGAAAATTGCTGGGCATCAGAGATCAGTAAAAGAAGACAAATGAATTTGTACTTTTACAATTCAACACACTCTGGCTGGCAAAAAGGAAGAACTCCTCAAACTGTGAAGAGATGAAAGCTGAGTTGGTTTGGTCCTATTATAAGACATGACTCACTGTCAAAAGGTACACAAAGAGCACAAAGGAAGGGTCATCCAAAGAAAAGCTGGCTGGATTAGGTAAAAGAATGGACCGGCCTCCCTCTTGATGTCCTGCTAAGAACAGCAGCTGTTCTGAAAGAACGGAGGATTTGGTTATGGGAATTGTCAAAGCAGCGCAAAGATGAAAGTCAATGGGCAGATGATGGGATATCATGTTTAGTACGAGATTTTGCTCTTGGTGTTACATTCAAGATCTCATAACTTTATCTTCTGTGATGTATTGTTGTTGATTTTTTTGTTGTTGTTTCTCTGTATTGTATATGGTAGAGCAGGTTACTAAAATACTGTCCAACTTGAAGGTAGCTCACATGAAACGTCTTTATTTGTCTGTCCTCAGTTACGCACACAGAGCCTCACATGATTCTGAGAGGTCATAGGTCTATCGTGAATCAAGTGCGTTACTGTCCTCAGAATCAGTTCATTATATCATCAGGCGTGGAGAAGTTGATCAAAGTAGGTCTTTTTAGTATGTTTACTTCTAATCTAGATTTTTGTTTTTAAAGAAACAAACTGATACCATGATTCTTTAATGTGACCTCTGTACTACACCTTGCTCCATCCTTATGTCTGCATAAAGAATAAGTTTAATTTTTGTTGACTTTCATTGTTAGTCTAGTCTAAAACAGCAATTGTGTATGTGTGTCTTAACATTTCATTTGTCAGCATTGCAATGCTCCACTGTATAGTGTATGTGTAAAACAACAATAGATACATTAAAATTTGAAGATAACATAACCATAACTTTCAAATACTTCATTGAACTAAAATACATTTGGAAAACCAAGTCTAAAAGTTGTTCTTTATCTACATACAAGTATTATTTCTGTCAAAGTCAAGCTTGGAATGGTTTACCTGACTCAGCAAGAATTATTAACTAAACACATCTAGGGTGTGGTGGATGAGTGGTAAATTGCTTGGCTTCTGAACCGAGGGGACGTGGGATTGAATCCTGATGAAGACTGTGATTTTGAATTTTGGGATCTTTAGAGCACTTCTGTCCACCCAGCTCTAGTATGTGCAGTTGGTCATTGTGCTGGCCACACGATGCCCTCCTTAACCATGATCCATAGAAACAGATGACCTTAACATCATGCATTCTCTGTCTCACTTATCTAAAGATCTGAAAGTTTTTTTTTGTTTTTTTTTACATTGAAATCTCTAATCAACATAAACTCTTAGATTAATACATGAATAATTGTAAATCTTTTGTTTTATAGAAGAATATGATGATTGACGGATGAAAGTGGAAACTAGTTTCAGATACATGAATAGTTAATGTCATTTTAGTCACATGACTATGGTTAAAACTTTATTATCTTTGTACAAACAGGTCTGGAGCCCTTATGCTCTTCCAAACTGCACTGGCCATCTTGTTCATAATCGTCGCTATGGTGATGATGATGAAGTTGAGAGGAACGCCTACAGCCATGAAGAATACATTCACATGGTGTTGCAGGCTGGAAGCTTCCTATCACATGACTACACCCGTGGCACCACAGAAGAGGAGCCCTGCATGATTGCTTTTTTTGACAGCCTCATCCAGCGTGAGGTTGAGCACAGCATTGAGCTTGAAGATTCAAGTTCTTCTTCATCTTCATCCTCTGGGGATGACCATGATGCTAGCAGAGAAAAAAATGGTGCAAAGGTTGATGGAAGAAAGAAAAAATTATTCCAGTACGACTCAGACAGTTCATTGGAAAGTCCATCGTCTTCCAACACTAGGCTAAGAGATGTGGAAGCAGCAACTGGTACCCATTCTCCTGATAGACAAGCAGAAGCGTCACCAGCCCGACAACGTGAGTCTGAGTCACCTTCATCTTCTTTTTATAATGATCTACTCTCCTCATCAGACAGCGACACTGAAGTAGAAGAAATATTAAGTGCAATGTACAGTCGCTACATGAACTCCAGGGAGAGACTTATGAGTGGGGAATCCAAGCCTTCTGGGAAAAAAATCTCTGCTATAATTGCTAGGGGAAAGCAGAAGAGCATGTCCTCAAAAAAGGGTGTGTTTCAGCGAAGACTGTTGCGCATTCGAGAAGATCTTCAGCACAGTGGGGATCAGTACTTAAGAGATAGTGCCAACAGCATTGGTATCTTAGTAGATGTGATTGACAATTTTGTTGATAATTTAGTCACAGGCGAGTCTGGTAACAACAGAAGCCTCAGTGACATAAGAGATGGTTTGACAGATTCCACTAGCAATTTTGCAGACGCTGTGGCTGTACCAGAGGATGTTGCACGCCAAGCAATAGTTCGTGAAACTGACAGAACTCTGGCTGAGACTCCTACCTCCAGGCAAGAGACCCAGTCCACATCTACTGCTATCTCAGCTCCCCCTGATCACCTAAGCTCACAAGAGGCTAGCATGTTTTTTATGCCAGAATTCCAAGCTTTTCCTCCAGAGTCTTTCCCTGCTGTTGTCAGTGTCACTTTTGACCAATCTCCATTAGATGCTGACAGTACAGTCTCAAAGGTTGTGGGCCCTAGTCTCTCCACAGTACAGTCTAAATGTGGCAATCATACAAGGCCTGACCCTGTTTCTTCAAAGATAAAAATTCTCAAATGTAATGGTGGCAATAGAGATGTGTCCTTGAAAGATGGGAATACACCACAGAATAGAACTCACACTTCTGTGACACAAGAGGACGACCTCACAAGTAAACCCAACAATGCAATAGACAGTTCTGCCTGTTCACAGAAGATTTCATCCATGTCTAGATTAGGTCACCTTAGGTCAGCCGTGACTACTTCTTCTATATTCACACCCATTACAATGAGCCAGAGGGACGCAACAGACCTTGAGACCCATAAAGTGACTACTCCAGACGCCACTCCAGGCACATCAGTTGAAGTTCATTTTAAAAAAAGCAAAATAAATAGAAAGAATATTCGCTATCGTCATCGAACAGATTCTGGGTCATCTAGTGAAGATGAAGAACGCTAAAATTGTGTGAGAAACTTTGTGTAATTAGATTATTTAAAAAATAATTTTAATTCATTGTAATAAAAAAGACAAAAAAAACCAATGATTTGTTGATATTCCCCAACTTCAATCAAATTTATTTACCAATAAAGAGTCTAAATACAAATAATTGTGCCAAAAAGGATTATAAAACACACACATATTGGTACAAAAATAGTCTTTCTAGTTTTCAGTCATTGCTTTCTAAGCGACACCTACTACTGTGGATACTGTTTGCTGGTAAAGCCTGTTAATGTAAGTCTCAGTGTCAGCTCCAATTGAAGACTCTAGAGATGAAAATTGCCCACCAGCTGTTGTGCACCCTGTTTGGGACAGCAGCATGGGCAGGGATATTTGCCCATTAAATAAAAATTTTGCTAGAAAAAAGTGAATATAAAAAGCACAAAATGTACTTTATTAATCTTTCTAACAACATTAAAAATAATCTCCTAATAGCTCACAATGATGTTTTCAAGAGTTTTCTACATCTCCACAAATCTTGGTATTTGATCAAGTAATGAAAGGAGCTTTTCAGTAAACTCAAAGAAAAAAAAGTTCCTTATAACTGCATAACAACACTTTTTTATTGGGACAAGTTTCTGATTTATCATTTTTGTAAAACTCACAAATTTGTGTGCATACACCTGTAACAACATGGCCTAAATTGTGCCAACAACTCACAAACACTTGTGTTAGTCAATTATATTTTGAAATGTTTTAATTATTCAAATGGTTTAAGGAATTATTAGATTATTTAAGATGATCCTGTTAATTGGAATTTTTAGGAACTGATTTTTTTTGGTGTTATTTTACTTTTTTTAAAAAATGTAGAAAGCTGAGACATTGTATTGGATTCAATAGTCACTAAACTGTTTCATTTGTTTAGACTTTTAACCCTAATTTTAAAATGACAAAAGTGGTAGTTGTTTTTTTATAAGTGTTTTTTGTCCAGTGAGAGTCCTCAGTGTATTTGTCACTTGTCCAGTGACTGTTATCTAGTGTATTGTCACATGTCCAGTGACTTTGTTAGCCAGTGTATTTGTCACTTGTCCAGTGACTGTTTGCCAGTGTATTGTCTAGTATTGATGTAAAAATAAGGGCAGATACATTACTAAAGTGTTATTATTAAAGTTTGTTTTCCAATTTTGTTTTGCTTGCCATGCTGCTCGTCTCTTGAAATTCATGCAGTAGTAAAAAGTCTGGTAACAGATATTTTTTAGTCCATAATGCAGTATATTACCAGTGCTTTGAAATTAGCACACACAATCAAGGTGCTATAGTTAAATTGATCTTGCAATATTTTGATGTTTTAAAATCTTTTTCACAATTCATAAATAATAATAAATTATTAATACTTGTTAAAAAATGCCTTAAATGACAAGAGTTGAACCCCTTGAATATGAAGTTCTGAAATCAACTGCAGTGCAACATTTTTGTTGTCTAGTACTTCAGACCTTACCTGAAGTGCATGATGGCTGAATTTGTGTGTGGGCATTGAAGACAAGTTTCCTGACTTTCAGTGCCTTTTATGTTGAGCTATTCAATGTAGTGAAATTTCGAGTCTATCTTATTAACTATATTGAAGGTAACAAGCATGGAAAAGAAACAAGGTTGAGTTTAATCATTCCCAGGAGTCACCTGGAAGTTTATTGGTTTAGCTTTGCAAGAGTAGTACATAAGCTACTCATTCATACATTCCTAGATCAATACTATTATACTACAGCACATCCCTCCTTATCAAACTATTCAATACTAATACACTAAAGCACCACCCTCTTCCTCAAAGAATTTTTCAAATGCAGTAATCAAAATAAAAAGCCCTGAAATGAGCATGTTTCCTAAGTACAGTACATAAACAAAATATCTTGATATTAGCTTACTTATAAAGTAGCCTACATCACTTGAAAAATTGTATGTCTTAGTGGTCATTGCACTAGACAAATGAAAATTGTCAAACTCATTAGATTAAGTTTTCAAAATTCAGGTCCGCTCGTTACAATGTCCAGAATATACAAATGGAGCATGGGAACTTGAGGTTGAGGTTCAGTAGATCTTGACCTGGCTTTAAGGTAGGATGATATATCCATAGATGGTAGTGTGACCTGGCTTTAAGGTCATTAAAGTAGGGTGATGGAATCTGGTGGTGAAGTTTCAATTGGAGAATTTTAATATCCTTCAGAACTGGAAGTAATTATTTCTCTAGGATCAGTATCAAGTCTCTTGAATGGTGGAGTGCTGATCAGTGTGTCTCCTCAATATGATGCCTTAGCAATAACTCTGCTGCACACATTAAAGGTCCTTTTTTTTTTTATCACAGTCACTTTTCTTGATTTGGTCTGCACTCACCTAAATGTTTATCTCCAATTTAAATATACTCTTAATTTTGCTTTGTAGTCATTTCTGGTCTGTTTTGAGCATGTCTAAACTAGTTCTAATGTATACTGTGGTCCAACTGTCTTGAAAAATGAAACTTAATACTTGTGAATCATGGCCTAATGATTTCATGATGTTTTCCCTTTGGCTGTATTCTTTCGATAGAGTCAGAGTTATTAGCTATAGAAAAGATTGTTTGCCAAAAATTTGTCTCTTTTTAGTGTAATCTTGTGTCTATTGGCATGCGGCTTAAGATTTTCCATGATCAAATTGAGTTGATGAATCCTGTTGAGAACTCAGCATATCTTTGCAGCTGGCATGGCTGGAAAACCTTTGGTTGGATAGAAAATGCATTTTAGTGGTACATGATCTGTGATAGAGCAAACTGTCTCCCACACAGATGAAAGAACAACATTCTTCACTGCCCTAACTATTGTTAAGGCCTCTATCCAATTGAGATTAAATCTTTTGTACTTTTTTTTTTTTTTTTTTTATGTTCTTGAGGCATAAGTTTTTAATCATTTTGTATTGTGGGATATGAAACTGCTGTAATGCCATACTAGTTTTTAAGGGTTTATATCTGATAGATGAATGACAGCCTGTTTTTCAAGGAAGAAACTTAGTATTTCATCTTACAAACTCAAACACTCAGTGCTTTTTTTTTTTTTAAGGTTTAAGGCTTTTTGAATAAGTTATTTTCTATGTACCATTGCTATGATGTTTTTTTTTTAGTGGGTCAGGGGGCTTCAGTCATTATTCTCATCTCAATGTTTAGAACTTTGTCTACTTTGATAAATTTGCTTTGTCTGTTCCGTGAACTCCCACTCTATGTCAGATTATAAAATGAATCTCAAGTCGTTTTTTTTGGTCCAGAACTTTTTACTTCTCAGAGTCCGACAATGTTTTCATAAGTTTGTTTTCTAGACCTTTTTTTGCAGTTATTTTTATAAGCAATTCCCAGGTTGTAAATGACTACAAGAATTATGGAACTATAATGTGTTGTTTTTTTCATGCTATCTTATGTAGTAATATTTTATCATAATAATAATAATCATTATTGTCCGTATGGAAATTTGTCTTACAATTTGTGCATTACACCAACCAAAAAACATTATTACTATAAGAAACCAAAGTGTACATTCACACCAGACTCACTCATAATTTACATGTGACAAAGTTTATCTGTATAACTAATTACAAAAGAACATTCAATATACATCCAGCAAGAAATAAGAATGAATAATGAAAGCACAAATTGCATGTTGCCACAGTGAAGCGCCAGTTTGGATAGAGGCCTTAACAATAGTTAGGGCAGTGAAGAATGTTGTTCTTTCATCTGTGTGGGAGACAGTTTGCTCTATCACAGATCATGTACCACTAAAACAATAGCTCAGTTTATCAAGAGATTCTTCATCCTCTTTTTATCTTCAAAACAATAGCTCAGTTTATCAAGAGATTCTTCAAGTTGTAATTTATTTAGTTCTCAGTAAAATTTATTTTGATATAACTTGCAATAGTTTCTGTTGAATAATCATCAGGTACTATCTTGAGATTGTAAAATATTTATTATCAGATAGTAGTACTATCTTGAGATTGTAAAGTATTTATTATCAGATAGCTGACTGAATGTAATAGTCTCTCAGGTTATGTGAAGCCTTACTTCAAAACAGTAAATATAAAGACCTACATCATTTATGACCAGGAAAAAAAATTTCAATATAAAGTAATTATGGTTACAAGTATATTATATCAGACTAACACAGACGCATGAATTTTAAATTGCCGACAAAACTTTAAAAATATGTTATGGAGATTTGATCTCTTTCCTTACTGAATCTTGATTTGTGCTATATTACTGTTCCTTCACCAGTGCCTATAGGTTTGGAAAATACAGCTTTATGTGAGACATGAATTCTAATTTAAAATAGGTTTGGCTCTGAAAAAAATGTCAAAGCCTCATGGATCAATGTCATTGAACTCTTCAGAGATTTAGGACCCAGCACCTTCATATTATTGTCATTGTTCAGTCTCAGTCTTTTGGTACATCTGTCCTCACAATGTAGGAAGCAGCCTTTGTGGATACACCAAAGAAAAAATTAGGAGGAACACTCAAAGGATCAGGAGACTGAGTCTCTATTTTGGCCATGTTGACCACTAGACCAGAGGCTGAGAACTGGGTCATGTAAAAGGTTATAGATATTGGGCCGATGTCACTGAGGTTGATAGACTTGTCCTTAGGGTTGATCAGCTGCAAATACAGTTTGTAATAGGAATACATTAGTTGATTTCATAAATATAACAATAAATCTAATTGAGAGAAAAAAGAACTATGGGCTAAACAATCAAATCCAAACAAATATGTTGTTTTTTTTTGTTTGTTTCAAAATGCAGGTTAAGTTAAGGGTTCACTTATTTCATTGGGTCAAATTATTGCAGACCTATGTGGACAGATCAATGACCCACCAGCTATACTTTTCAACTCTTACTGATGTATAAGTGAATAATGCCTTAATATTCTCAAATCCAGAATAAAGAAATGTAAAACTGGGGGATAAATTCTGGACTTTACACTTAGTCAAAACATTTGTCAGCAAGGGCGGTTTACTGCCAAGACTTTTAAAAGAGAAAATAAAATACCAGTAGTGTTGAGTTCAGAGGAAAATTTTTGTATGATTCTTGTTTATGTGGAAGTTACTCAATTTGATAAAACTATTTCGTGTGAGTTTCCAAAATGTTTCCTTTTGTGCTGAACAGATCAACATATTCAAATGGGTGGCTAATTACATTGTAAAAAATTTTGCAGAATTCAAAGATCATAAAAAGCTAATTTCTTATTAATCATTTACCAGACTTCCATCTGGAATGTAGTAAATGCTTACACTATATTATATATTAGAAAGAATTGGGACACCACTCTGAGCATACTGTAGTTCAATCATTTACTCTTCCTTTACTCAAACCTTATTTGGACTTCAGCAACAAAGAATGTGATCATTACGCCCAGATCAATCGTCATAGTAGGCATGAACTGATGTGGCAACCTGTGGTCAGAGGAGATCAAAAGGCCATTGCCAAATCCCAGGTCAGTATTCAAGCCTACTAAGATGATTGGTCTCGATTGCGTCTGTCTGGCAGTAAAAAAACTCCAAGACAAGCCAGTTCCCTTTTAGTGTAAATAATATGTGTGATAACTTGGTTCTTCTACTCTACTGTGATGGCTGGTACAACCGAGACAATTTTAATGTTAGGATCAACAAACTTTATCTGAAGTGCAATAAATTATCATCAACAACAGAACACAGGATGACCTCAATGTCCAAAAAACAATAATTGTATTTGGAATTCAATATGCAGAAAGTGAAGGAGATTGTGCGCTCAAATGAACAGGGATTTAAATATTAAGATTGCAAGTTTGGCTGGAGAGCAGAATTCCTTTAGTGAAGCCAAAGATTGAAAGTCTTGACCAAACAATTGAGCCTCTTACCCTAAATGTTATGAACGCCTCTGTTCCACCAGCTGATTTCTTCACTTCCCATTCAGCAGATGTTTCCTGAGAGTCAAAATGACTGGACTGATTGTCCCCTGACTTTGTGGTGGACACGCTAACATAGAAACACAAACCAATGTCAGTTGGAGAAAAATTCATTTTGCAAAATTTCCAAAACAAATGACAAAATAATAACAGTCAATAAAAAAAATGGCATGATACTAATTATGTACACAACACTAAGCAATCTTTTTTGTTGTTGTTGCTGTTGCAACATCAACTTGTAATATATGAAAGTTGTTAGAAATAATATCAAATTAATGATTGTATTAAACATATTGCCTACTTTCTGCTACAAAAATAATTAATTTCATTCATGAAAGCATTGAAACCTTGTGCTCAGACATAAGTCAATTGTAAAAACATCACATCAATTCATGTGGTCTCAATAAAATCATCTTAGTACCATAGCTAAAGGAAAACTTACATGCAAACACATGCCTAGTCTGTCTAAAAGCTTTTCAATAGTAATATTTCCAGTGTGCACATTACCATACTTTGAAATTTATAAGTCCTTTTAATATTTGTATGATTCCAGTGATATTGTAGGTCAAGGTAAACTTTGACTTACCTTGTCACCCAAGAAGGTAATTTTACTTTCACTCTGATGTAAGAAGCTCTGGCTCGGCTCTCTGCTTGGTTTATAAGTCGAAGAGAAAATTTATAATCTCTGTGCAAACAAAATTACATTTCAGGCAAGCGTTATGAAAATAAGATAAGAGATAAATGTAATTGTTTTTCCCCACAATCTATACTGAACAATACATGAGACACAAAATGCTGTTTAAATATTTTAAAGTGAAGAAAAACAATTGAGGGGTAACAGTAAATAAATGAGACAAATAAACACTACTATGCTGCCTAAAAAAACTTTTCATTTTTTTTTCTGCTATGTGTACAGCTCTTGAGAAGATAAAGTTTGTTGACCAATGATTTTAAAATCATAACTGAGCTATATGCTGGATAACTTTGGCAGTTTCTTAATCCTCTTGCCACATTGACAATATTGTCAAATCTCTCAATGCTAGGAGAATTCAACAAGAAATACCTCAAACACACAACACTGCCCCAAGTCTTCTGATTAACCAAACTTGTATATGACTGCCCCAAGTCTTCTGATTAACCAAACTTGTATATGACTGCCCCAAGTCTTCTGATTAACCAAACTTGTATATGACTGCCCCAAGTCTTCTGATTAACCAAACTTGTATACCACTGCCCCAAGTCTTCCGATTAACCAAACTTGTATACCACTGCCCCAAGTCTTCTGATTAACCAAACTTCTGATTAACCAAACTTGTATATGACTGCCCCAAGTCTTCTGATTAACCAAACTTTTAATTAACCTTTTCTCCAGTCTTCCCTCAGTCACCTTTGTTTTTGTTAACATTATTAAATATTTGAAGCACTTATATTGATACCCTCTTAGTGGAAATGTTGCTTGTTATCCTACATTCTGAGGAATCAAAATAAAGCTTTTTTATGGTGCATGTTTTTAACGTCATGATTCATTCATTTTTCTGTGTTAGAGTTTTCTTTCTAGCTTACTTATCAAAGAGTAGGGTTCAGCTTGATCTAACTATTTACTCAATCAGCTTAGTCAACCAAGAAAGTGACAATAAACTTATGAATGTATGATATATGAATTAAAATAAACATAAGGTTAACTTCTTACCTACTGTCATCTATTGGCATTAAATTGGGAATCAAAACAACAGGAATGTGAATGCAGGCTAAGTCAGACAATGTATACACCATAAGACGGGTCTGAACATGTTAAAAAAATTGTAATGGTTGATTAGAGAAACTTGACTTCAAACAGAATAAAACACTAAGGTATTAGAATACAGAACATTTTAATCCATAAATGAAATGAGAATTATATCAAATATCCAAATATTAATGAATAAACACAATAAATCATACTGATGTGTGTAGTATCAACGATGTGCTGATAACGCAAATGTTCAATTGTATGATATTAGGGCCTCTTCTGGCCTTATTAGTGTGAACTTGTGTATGCATTAAATATCATTATCCTGATTACTTTAATTGCAGCATAGTATCACTAAGGTTGATGAGTAACTTGACTTCAACACATATATATATATATATTCAAAGACTAACTCAGTCTCAGCAGATGACATAAATTTATTGTATGAGAGAATAAGATAACAACTTGTAGGCAATTCTAGCCATCACAAAATATATCACTTCACATAAGTCCAGTGGAATATCATAAGTTTACACTTGATATCAAATCACAAAATTCAAACAGACAGAGTAAAATACTCACTCTGCTGGAGCTCTAAGATAACTAAATTATTCACCCCGTATTCAGTTACAGACTCGATATTTTCTCATGGAAAAGTCACGAGCTCAATTAATGATTTCCCAGTCACATCATGTCACAGTGGATCTAAAACTAGTATGTGACAATGCGCTCCTTGATCATGGCCACATTCTTGTATGCTTGTGATTCTTGAACGCTAACTGCAGACTAGAAAGGAGATTCCTTGCAATGAAATTGAGATGCCATAGAAGGATACTAGGTATCACCTACAAATACTGCCTCACAAATGAGGAGATTCAAAACAGGATCACAATGGCAATAGGGCCCCACAATGTTTGTTGCTTTGTTTGACCTGCTGACCACTGTCAAAAAAAAGCAAACTAAAACTTTATGGCCATTTCACAAGGTTCTCAGAGCTTGCAAAAGCTTTCCTTCACGGAACAGAACCAGGAAAAATAAGAAGAGGCTGAAAAAGAAAGCGATGAGAAGACAACATTAAAGAAAAGACGGGCCTGCCATTGAAAGAGGTTCTATCCAAGGCAAAAGACAGAGAGGAATGGAGAGATGGTAGACAGATCTTGTGTGATGCCCAATGATGGAACAGACTAAGGGATAGGTGAAGGTGAAACACACTCAATAAATGTAATTGTTATGCCAAGCAGATAGATTAAATATTAAAAGAAGAAATCTTTCTTATTTCCCCACCCCAAGTAGGTTGCATGGTATTAATATAATTATTTTACAAGCCCAAAAATTGACTCATGGAAAGTTTTGAAACTGTGATGTCACAGGGTTTTTCCCAATTTTTCCATTGCTACTTGAAAACAAAGAAACTCAAAGCAAATCTAGTCCAGCCTAAGGATTTCTTGAGTTAAAATACACTTCTGGTCTAAGCTCATCTACTACTAATTGAAGTTTTTCCCATCACAAGTCAATAGCATTTTTTCCTCTTATTTTTACTATAGCAAGTTCTTGGTTCTAGTCATGCTGCTCTGGGACACTGTGATTGAAGTATATTTGTTTCAGAACTAGTTTCAAGTGAATTTATTTCAAAATTTCATTGTACAATGTTGACAATATTTTGTACATATTGATAGATTTCAGATACGACACACTGTAACTGATGAAATGTGAATAATTGTCAGAGTATTTTTTCTTGAATTATATATTGTATATAAAGTCACCTGATCAGGGGGAGGTAAGACTCTCAAAACTTTCTTTTTGACCAAAAGCGATGTTTTCACACTTGGATGGAAACTGGGATTTTCAATGTGCACTGCTCCTGCCACTAGAGAAATAAGAAAGAGTTAGTTGAAATAAGATGAACTAAATGAAGTGAAAGCAGGGCTTGCTGGCTGAATGGTAAAGTACTTGGCTTCTGTACCAAGGGGTTTCAAGTTCAAATCCTGGTGAAGACAGAAATTTTGAACTTGAAGACCTTGAACTTCAGGATTTGTAGGACTCCTGAGCCCAGCCAACTCAAAGGGTATCTGACATAAGTTAGAGAATTGAAGACCATTGTTCACTGTATATTTTTGTAAAGAAAAAATATAGACTCATGTCACAATTAGCTTGCAGATTTACACTTTTATTTTATTCAGGCAATGAGCTATAATTATTATTTTATCTAGTTATGTATAATTTATATGAAGAAAAAAAAAAGAATACTTAAGTTCTATATTACCTTGACCTTCATTACATTTTGAGGTGAGGATGACAAGGTCAGAATTCAGTTGTATAAAGATTGGACAAGGCTGATCCAGAGTACTTATCAATGTCAGCTTACCCCACAACTCAGCACTACGAACTTCACCCTATTGACCAGGTCAAGACATTTAACATTTTACTGGTCTCATTTATATTTATATATGACAAATAGGTGTACTAAAAAATGAAATTTTTAAAAATTTCAATTAGTAAGAATGAAGAAACAATCCAATCTTATAGTTATTGTTAAGTTTTCAAAACATGAAGATTGACATTTTTAAAAGAAATGAGAGAATATTCCAGTTGTCCCAATTCTAATGTTATAATAAAGGCTAATTAAAGGTGAATTAGACAACTTGTTAGATTTAAGATTGAGAAGTTGGAGAAAAGACTAGAGAGAGACACAAGAGAGACTCAAAAATCATATTTAGAACAAAAATTAAAAAATTATCTTGAGAAATGATTTTGCATTTGATTTTGATTTTAGGCACATCGGCACAATTTAGGCCATGTTGTGCCTGCAGTCCCTTAAGGACTACTCTCTCTCTAAACAACAAGGGCCAAATTCTATACAGTCATATCATTAAAATCAAGGTCTATTCACACTTAAAATAGTAAAGGTAGTAAAAATGTAATTATTTGGTAAAAATCTAATGTAAATAGTACATGTTCACAAATTCATAAATCAGATCTTCGTAGATAACCCAACTTCCCGGATAAAGCCCAGTACCTTCCCAGGGTCGACATTATCAAATAGAGTTTTTAAGTTAGTGGCTCTAAAATATTTCTCCCTGACATCCTGCTATCTGGGGCAATCAACGAGGATATGTTCCACAGTGAGGCGAGAGTCACAGTACTCACAAGGTGGGGGCTCGTCTCTCTTCAGCACAAAAGAGTGCGTGATGTAGGTGTGGCCAATCCTAAGTCTTTACATGGTCGTGCTACCACGCCTTGTCAGACCCTTAGATGTGGGCCGCCACCTGACATCCGCCACAATCTGCCTGAGTTTATTGTGAGTCTCAGCCTCCCATCAGTTCTGCCACTCTCGATAGGTGGTAGAGGCAATACTTTGTTTCAGGCCCGAGCAGGGAATTTGGGTTCGTGACACTGCATGATTTAGGTCTCTCTTTGCTTCTCTGTCTGCGGCTTCGTTTCCCTCAATGCCAACATGGGAGGGGACCCAGATGAAGGTGACATCCCTACGGTCGGGTGTTATTTGGTCCAACAGCTTCAGGCTATTATGTACCAATGGGATGTCAGTCTTCATCCGCCCCAAAGCTTGCAATGCAGATTTGGAGTCGGAGCAGATTATAAATTTCCTCCTTTCTGATGCCTTAACGGCCATAAGTGCAAGCGATATTGCATGCAATTCAGCCGTAAAGATGGAGCAGCCATCGGGGAGTCTACGGGAGATTGTTTTGTTCCGAAAGGAGCAGGCACACACAACCTTTCCATCCATTTTGGATCCGTCTGTGTAGATGCAGTTCCCTAAAGTGGACTTGTAGTATGCTTGGGTCTGTATTTTCTTTTTTGAAATTAAGGAGGGATAAATTTAATTTGGGTTTATTCATTAGCGAAGGAGGATTCCAAGGGGTTTCTATTTTAGAGATTTGGTCAATGGATGGGGTTAAATTTTGGATGGGTTCACTCATTCAAAGGCCCAACGGCTGTATGACGTTAGGCCTTCGATTGTATAATTCTACCTCTGTGGGGTTAAATATGGAGTCGAAAGCAGGGTTCGTGGGGTTGGATTTTAGCTTACTATATACTGCATTGCAAGCTTTTTCATTCTTATATCCATGGGGAGTTCTCCAGCCTCCACATGGAGACTTGGGAAAAGGGATGTACGAAACGCGCCAAGACAGAGACACAGGACAGCATTTTGTATTGGTTCCAGTATTTTTAGGTACGACTTATTATGGATCCGTAGTCTAGCTTGGATCGAATTAGACTTCGATATAGCAGCAGCAAGGTATCTCTGTCAGCTCCCCAGTCCGATGGCTGAGTACTCTAAGTATGTTTAATGACTTTTGGCATTTCTTCTTAAGTTCCTTAATGTGGGGGAGAAAATTAAATTTGGAATCTAAGGTGAGGCCTAAAAATTTTGTAGTTTTCACGACAGGGAACTTCTTTTTGTGTATAAATAGTTCAGAGTCTGGGTGGAGTCTCCTTAAATTACAAAAATGCATACTAACTGTTTTGGAGTCCGAAAATTTAAAACCATTATCGTTTGCCCAACCCTGAATTTTGTTTAAACATAACTGTAATTTTCTTTCTAAGGTGTTCATGTTTTTCCCATAAGTAAAAATGACAAAGTCATCAACATACGAGGAGCACTCTATGCCAGGGGACAGAGCATTTATGATGCTATTTATTTTAATGTTGAACAGGGTGACTGACAGAATGCTGCCCTGAGGTACACCCATTTCCTGGTCATGAGTGTCAGAAGCAGAGCTGCCCACTCGAACCTGAAATTTTCGGTCTTTCAGGAATTCCCCCACAAAACGAGGGAGGTGTCCCTTAAGCCCCATAACCTCCAGGTCACGTAGAATGCCCTGTTTCCAGGTTGTGTCATAGGCCTTTTCTATATCAAAGAATACAGCTACTAGATGTTCTCTTCTGAGTAATGCATTTCTAATATAAGCTTCCAGCCTTACCAGGTGGTCAGTTGTCCGCCCCTGCTGGAATCCACACTGGTAGTTGGAGATCACTTTATTCCTCTCCAGGTACCAGACCAGCCTACTGTTAATCATTCTTTCCATGGTTTTGCAGATGCAGCTTGTTAGTGCTATTGGTCGATAGTTAGCTGGGTCAGAGCCGTCTCTTCCCGGTTTAGGTATCGGTATAACTGTGGCTTTCCTCCAGCTGTTTGGGAAAGGGCCTGTTTGAACACACACAGTTATATACCCCTAGCAGGACTGCCAATGAGGGTTCGGGAAGGTGCTTGAGGAACTGGTAATGAATTTCATCTTCTCCAGGCGCTGTGTCATGTGACTTGTCTAGCGATTCCCTCAGTTCCTCAAGCGAGAACGGTTTGTTGTAGTCTTCATTGTTCTCTGACCTGAAATCAATGGGGTGTCTTTCCTCCCTGGTTTTGACTTTTTGGAACTCTGGCGTGTAGTGTGCAGTGGATGACTTTTCTGCTATTGAGGATGCAAGGCAGTCATCTATTTCTATGGGGGACGTGACAGTTCGTCCTTGGTTTTTCAGATGCCCTATTGCATTTGATTCTTTCCCTTTGATTTGCCTTACTGCCTTCCAAACCGCTCTAGCAGAAGTTTTGGCATCCAGACTGCCGACAAAACTTCTCCAGGAATTCCTTTTGGCTGACCGTATGGTTTGTCTAGCCTTTGCTCTAGCTATCCTGAATAGCTTTAGGTTTTCCTGGGAGGATTCTTTATAAATGCAGCCAGTCTTTTTTTCCTATCGCCAATAGCACTTTTGCAAGCTGTATCAAACCATGGTTTGCTAGGCCGTTTTGGATTTGCGGAGTTTAGGGGGACAACTTTCCTGGCTATACTAAATATCTTGCTAGCATTGGTATCAGCTGGGTTCTGTTCATCGAGGATATTTTGTGATATCCTCGGAGCATCTTTTTTGGAATTGTTCCCAATTGGCCTTATTCATTCCACCACTGAGGTCGTCCCAATGAGGGGAGATTGTTAGTCATGATGATTGGGAAGTGATCACTTCCCCGTAGATCATTGTTAACTGAGCATTTAAAGTCGTCCAGAAGTCCAGGGACGCATACGGTGAGGTCAATGCATGTGAGAGATCCAGTTCCTGGGTGAAAATAGGTCAGTGATGCATCATTAAGTATGCATAAATCATGTTGGAGGAAGATATCCTCCAGCATACGACCTCTTGTGTCGGTATTGTTGGATCCCCACATGGTGTTATGGGCATTGAAATCCCCAAGGATTATATAAGGCCGGGGGAGTTGTTTCAATAGGTCCTCCATGTCTGTTGGGTTTAATGGAGCACCTGGTGGTAGATACAAGCTGCAACAAGTGATAACCTTGTGAAGGGTTATCCTAGCTGCTACGGCCTGTAGAGTGGTCTGTAGTTCTACCCTCTCATGGGGGATGCTATCCTTGACAAGGATACAGACTCCACCTGATGGTCTCTCTGCATCCTCAACATTCTTGCTGTAAGCACTGTAGCTTCGGAAACTGATGCTATCTTTCAGAAATGTTTCCTGTAAGCAGACAGCTACAGGAGTCTCAGAGTCCATCAGTAGCTGCATTTCCTCATAATTGGCCTTGAGGCCTCTACAATTCCACAGTACAATTCTGGAATCCATGGCTTATTCTAAATGACCTACTTGGAGCTATTTGGCCGGAGGGGTTTCCCTTTATTCCAGTGACCTTGGTATTTTTATTCTTGGGTTTGGATGGAGAGAAGGACAACCCCCTTTTGGGGGAAGTCTTTCTCTCTGGAGAGGGGAGATCCCTCTGGTTAGAGCGGAGTTTATTTTCTCCTCTCTCACCTGGGGCATCCTCTCCGCTTTGATTTCTCCCCTTAAGGAGTTGGTCAACCTCTAATTCGGTGGAGGTTGGGGTGTCTGGCTGGGTCCTCTGAGGAGAACCTGTGTCAGACATGATGTCTCCGGGTTCTCCAGGAGTGTTGGTTTTGACATGCTGCTCAGTCTCCATGCTCTCATCAGCAAGCACAGAGAACCTGTTCTTTAGCATGACAACAGGGCTTTCTTGTTTCTTCGGAGGTGTGTTCTTTGGGAGTGTTTTCTTCTGAGTTGGAGGAGGAGGAGGGGGTGGTGGGGTCAATGTGTCCGTCTGTGTGGCTATGGATCTTCCCATCTTAGCACAGCCTGGGCGTAGGTCTTTGTCAAGCTGAATTGGCCCTTGGGTAGGGCCAATACAGCCGATATCGCCTGGCTGAAGGTAAATCAATTTCTTGCCTTGTACTCCTGCACGGCAACCTCCTGTTTCCACACAGGGCCATCCTTGGAGTAGGCTGAGTGGCCAGCGTGACAGTTTGGGGATTTGAACTGGGCTGTGCAGCCCTTGTCCTCATGACCCTCTCCAGCACATCTGGCACAAACAGTGTTCCTCTTGCAGACTGCCGCGCTGTGTCCATAACCCTGGCACTTGAAGCACCTCATGGGGTTAGGTATGTAGGGCCTTACTGGAACTTGTAGGTATCCTGCCTTCACATACTCTGGCGGTGTCTTAGTTCCAAATGTGAGGATAATAGTGGCGGTTTTGACCTCCTCACCATCCCTGTGCCGGGCATGGGTGACTCCTTCAATGCCCTCCACTATTTCCTTCTCGGAACATTCCAGTAGGTCCCTAGAGCTGATTACACCTTTGCTGGTGTTCAGACTCTTGTGTGGCATGACCTCCACTTGGAGATCACAGAGTCTTCTGCATCTTAAAAGCCCATCAGAGTGTATCTTGCTATCCACCTCCACAAGAAGTTCCATCGACTTGTGTAGCTTAGACACACTCTTGGGCTCTCCCACTAATGACTTGAGTCCCTTATAGATAATAAAAGGGCTCAACTTTGTCAGGCTTTTCCCCTCCTCTGTACACCTGACCACCAGAAATGATGGTCAGGTGGCACAGCTTTTTGAGACCTCCTATTTTTTATCATCAATTTGACGTTTCTTGCCCAGACATAGGTCTGGGGCAAGTAGTTTTGTGTGTGTTTTTTTGTCCATGTACGTAACTAGTAATTCGGCACCTGTGCTCCCCACCCGCCATCGAGTCCAACAAGGAGACGGGCTATTCGGAAGTCCAGAATGAGCCCGCCAGGGCTACACAGGTGCTATACTCAGTCAGCTGCTGCATCGGACATGTGTCCGATGCAGCAGCTCCCTGATTGACCCTCCAGCCACCGCTCGACATGACCAGCCGGTTGACCCAGAGCGGGCCATCTGGGCCTCAGGTCTAGGGGAACTTGGAGCCAAAGTATTGTGTTGTGGTGGTTTATCCTCAGATAGCCACCACTCAAACACAAGGATCTCTTTATCCCCCCTTACCCGTCGCAGTCCACTGCAAACGGACTGGTCTAGGACTTAGTGAGATTTTAGAGATAAGGAGACAGAGTGATGATCAATGAAGGCAGACTGAGGAAAAGAGGAGGCAGACACAATGATAGAAAAGAAGTAGGGCACTTTTGAGCTCCAAAAGTGCTAAGGAAAGAGGAGCGCAGTTTAACGTCATGTCTCGGGACGCTTTTGCATTTGAAAGTTCACAGGCATTTAAAAGTATAAAGAGAATAATCTAATCCACTGGCCAAACATCATCAGCGGCACCAGATATAGATGAATGACATAAGGGAAATGGGACTGTGTTGGGTATACAGTGTGAGAATCAGGGGACAAGAGGAAAAAGGGCAAGTAAAGTAACAAAGCTGCATTTGGCAATCCAAGAGAAACACCCAACAAGAATAGAATGCATTTAAAACTAGCTGAACAGGATAATGCAAGACATAGATTTTTTGCTGATAGCACTTATTACCAACCAATTTATATTTTCTTTAAGATTTAAATTCTTACTATTTGAGCATTGACCTTCTGGTCATTCATGCATTAAATCATATACTGGGTAGAAAAAAACAAACTCTATAAGGCAGTTACTAACACTGGGACTAAACACTGCAGATAATTCTTCAACTATATTAATGTATGCAGAGTTAGGGACCTTGGACTTCAGCTGTGAAAAAAGAAAGGAAAAAATGACATAGACAATTGATCGACAAGGATGAAGGGAAACAAACATTTTGTTAAAATCTAAACCACAGAGAAGTACTCACTGAAAATATTAAAATCAAAATCATTTGGAATTTCTGTAGTTGTAAATAAATATATTTAACTGAAGTACTATCATTGTATATGAACCTAGTAAAATCTAAAACTAAAGGAAGTACTCAAGTTGTCACAGAATTTGTTAAAATTAATAGTCGACTAACTAAGCTTAATTAGATTCTCCATGAGATTTTTGATTCAATAATACTAGTTTTAAAGGGCCAACCATTCAACATAATCTCAAATCATAAAAAAAACATTTGGTCACTAAAAATGACAAAGAGATAGAAGAATAAAAGCATAAATCCTTCTGTCTTAGGATTTACCTTTATAACTATATATTCAACTCTTTTAGGTTTTTGAGCTAAACACTAGGTTACTTACTTCAGTTGAGCCTGCCTGTAGACGAGCTCCATCACCAACCGTAATGCCAAACTAAAACAAATGTAAAGATCTTCATAATAAATGTTTCCTTTCAACTTTTCCAATATTCAAATCCATCTAATAATATAAATAATTGAAAGTTAAGAAAACAATAAGTTAAAAATACATTAGCTTACAAATCTTGATGCCAAATCATCAGGTTGTGGAATAGTTGGTCGTATTGGTTCAAAGGTTAAATGAGGTTTCACTTCTGCATATGATGAAACAAAACAGTAACCAGAGTTCTGTATTGAAACAAATAATGGTATCAATTAACCTTTGAAGATGTGTTTAAATTAAAACCACAAACCAACAGAGCTGCCTCAGAGTTTCATTTATAAATAATTGAAGGGAAAAATGGGGAAAAAAAGAAAAAACTTAACCAAAAAATGTCAATAATTCAGATAGGCCTAAAATTTGTAAATTATTTATTATATAAAAATTAAGGATACATTTATAACAATTAATAGATGTTATAAACTATGGGATAGGTAAAATGGCTAACAGGTTTATGTTGACAATGTTGATACGAGTGTTATGCAACCAGCTTCTTTACCAATTTTTAGGTCATGTAACCTTTAGAGATGTATAAAGAAGCCTTAGAAATCTTAGATTTAAAAATAAATTCTAGGGACAAAAGGAGATTCAAACTCAATACCCTCTAATTTAAAGCCAAGCACTTTACCACTAGTAGTAAACAAACATTATTGACAAGGATGGAGGCAAAGTGGCTGACTTGTAAAATGCTTGGCTTCTAACCCGAGGGGTCATATGTTGGAATTCTGGTGAAGACTGGGATTTTTAATTTCAAGTTATTTAGGACACCTTTGAGTCTATCCAGCTCTAATGGATACCTAACAATAGTTGGTGAAAAGTAAAGGTGGTTGGTTGTGGTGCTGGCCACATGACACCCTTGTAAAAGTGGGCCACAGAAACAGATGATCTTTACATCATCTGTCCCATAGATCGCAAGGTCTGAGAGGGGAACTTTACTTACTCTATTGACAAGGATAAAGAATACAGATCATGGAGACTAACATAACACACACTCTAGTTTCAATCCTTAGCATTGCCTTGTCTTGGCAAAGCATAGAAAGGTTTAGGAGAAATGTTTATTTACCACGACTTCATCCAGCAGTTCAAAGATGAGCATCCTGTTCACAGTCACATAGTCTTCAGTCACAGTTCCAATGCAGTCTTTCATAATGTCATACAATCTAAGGCAGGAGGTCACAAGTTCAAACTAAACATTTCTACATACATATGACCAAATACAAATTGTGACAAAAGCAAACAGTATAATAGTGAAATTAGGGACACACAATATTTTGTTGCAAGTAGTTTCTTTATGATTACAATTATCTGAAAAATAATTAAATCATCTAATATACCAGTATTAAATAAATGTGGTGTAAAAAATGCAATTTTGCAATAAATTAGGGATGTATGAGAATAGATAAAAATTATGAATAAAAAAAATGTTCTTTATATGTACAATTTATTTAGTAAAAAACCATATACTATCAATTTTTTTTTTCATTAAGTGTTGCTGATAACTGATAGGTTTTATAATGAGCTATCATCTTTACTTTACTTTACACATTAATAATTTAATATTTGGAAATGTAATACAACCCTTTCAAAACAAGTGGTAATTGCAATTGACTTTATTACAAGCATACTTATTTGGATTGTTTAATTAGTAATTTTACAAACATACATACAATTGTTAACTACTGGCAAAATGATCTAGCATGGTCAGTATGTGTATGTGTCAAAGAAATCATTTACATTGCTCATTGTTTCGAGCATTGTCATTGTATAATTCTCTTGTGTTTCAAATGAATCAACAGTTACCAACAAGATTCCTAACCTTTGAAGAAGGTCCAGATAAAGAACAACAGAAATAGCATCATCAGATTCTGGTGAAACAAAGGCAGCAACTAGATAAATGTCATTTTTACAAAGGTAGAAGAAATCTACACCTTCACATCTCTGTACAAAATGGAAGATATTCATAGAGGAATTACTGAATAAATAAAAAATAGAAATAAATAAATACATATATATAAAGTTATTGGCATTATGAGTTAAATACATATATATATATAAAGTTATTGGCATTATGAGTTAAATACATATATATATATAAAGTTATTGGCATTATGAGTTATTTTGTCAAATAAATAAAATAAAATAAACCTCATTAACTCAATTTAATTTTAATAAATCTCTGTATTAAGGAATTCAATGTGTGCAGAAAGTTAAAATAATTATACTATAATACTTCTATTTTTCACTTACGAAATAAGGATTCAGACATTTCTGACCCAAGAGCTTCATCTGTTTTGAAAACACTTCAAATGCTTTACGATGGGGTAGATTCTGAAGAGCTAAAAATATATATTAAAAGATAAAGAGAAAATAGTTTATATTATAATACTGGACACCTATATATTCAATAAAAACACAAATATAAACCAATGTCTAAATCAATATATGAAAATTAAAATGAATTGTAGATCAAGACATTTTTATTTAAAATGTTGTTAGATGAAAATAATTACTTTGTAGAATTCTTTTCAAGAAACAGTGGTGTTTAACTCAGAAATGTCCTTATACAGTTAAACTCCAAGACGTCATTAGGAACATGAAAGACTTAAACTCCATTAGCCAAGCCTTCCAAACTATCAGCCACCATTTTCCTATTTAAAAAGATGAGAAATAGATCTGCATGGCTGTGGTTCTCAATCTGTGTGTCCACAAGACAACCATAGGGTATCCGCAGAATGATTAAAATTGTATACAATTAAAATAACTTTACTAAAGGCCAGTTTATCCAGTCGGATAATTTTAATAATAATCAACTTGCCCCTTGTTTAATATGTCTATTAAGTAATAATCTATGATGACCTAAAGTTCTCAACCAAAGATTTGAAGACATTCATGTGATCACTTGAATATTCCTGACTAGGTATTGAACCCTTTTTCACATGGACATACTCAGATCCCAATCACAGATGAATCCTTAATAAAATAGAAATAGCTTATTGAAATATCGTGATCTAGGAATAAAATGTTTGAAGGAGACCACAAATTCTGGTTACAAAAACAGATTCCAATTTTATATCCTGCATTATGTGTGGTCGAAAGGCTAAGTACGCTTAAACTTGGCTTGGCTTAGTTACCTGTGAAGGGGGCTCAAGATTTGACACCTGACTCATGCAGAGTTGTGTTAACTGAGCGCCTAAAGGCAGCAGGGAAAATCTTCTCCCAGATACCCCCCCCCCCCCCCCACTGGTCCACAAAAGAGATTGCACCATAGCACTCTGAGCATGCTATAAGCATGAAAGTAGCACTATATAAAAGCTATAATTTAATCATTTAAAGTGGATTGATTGCCATAATGAACCTCATCACAAATAAAAGAAACCAACTAGAAATTTGTTGTATTTGAGAATTGCGGTTGCTACTTACTTCATTCAAGTCTTTTTTTTTATTTTTGAGTTTTGACTATATTAAGGGATACCCGGGTCAAAAAAGTTTGAAAACCACTGAGCACAGTTTTGGAGGCCTCTTCCCACCCCTTGTAAAAAGAATGACCCTTAAAATGTTTCCACAATGCTATAAAGTCTTTCACAGGTGTGCTAGACCTTTTAAGGTCAAATCAACTTCATCTTCACCTATCTCTTAGTCTGTTAGACCAGTGGGGGCCCCAGGCAAGATTTGTCTACCATCTTTCTCCATTCTTCTTCTGTTTTTTGCCTTGGATAGAAACTATTAGAATGGCAAGCCAGTCTATTCTTTTATATCGTCTTTCCATCACTTTCTCTGTCTCCCTCTTCCTCTGTTCTCCTAAGGAAGGTCTTGGAGAGCCCCAAAGACCTTGTAATATTGCCATAGAAATTTAGTTTGTTTCTTTAAAATAGTTATAAGAAAACTTCTTGCAATGGGTAAATAAATCTTATAATCTTTCAAGACAACAAAAACAACAAAGTCAAAGTCAACAAAGAGTGATTACTTCAATCCAAATAACTAATGAATAATAGATTTTTAAAAAAAGTATAATCAATTCTAGCAGTCCAGCTGATAAGACAGAGTCCAAAATCTTAATGAAAGTCTAATTATTTATTAATCTTTTTTTTAATTCAAGAAAGAATTCCCAGTTTCACTGTTTTCACTATAAGGCCAATTAGATAGTAATTTACTTCCCAAAGTGTCAAATTTCTATAAAAAAAATAATAGTTACAGTCATTATCAAGATACATGTCCAGATTCCTGAATCCATAAAGAGTTTACAAATTTAAAGATGAACCATAAAAAAAGGATAAAACTCCTGAAACAAATCCAAGTCTTCTCTGTCAACTATAGTGGAAGTCATACATGAGTTAATACAGAAACTCAAGAGTTTCATTCCTCCATCCCCAATCAGGTTATTTTGGTGAAAAGTTTTATAGTTGTTCTATTTTTACTGCATATTATACTATTAATGAAGCTACAACTTAATGGTGATGTTGCTTAAAGTAACATAGCTTTCCCATCAAATGAGGGGTTTTAAATGAATTATAGTGCAATCTATTTCGATTCACTTTAATCCATGTTCTACTAAATTTGAGTTTTCTTCTTTTTTCCAACTCAGTTTGCCTGGTTCCTGATAATTCTAAAAAAAAAAAAGCTTGAAAATTTTGCATGTCTTTTTAGTCCATCCTTAACAAGTCAGTGGCTAATCCTTCAGCAAGCTGCCATCAATCAATTTTAGCATTGCATATTTTGTGTTTCTGTATGGGGTGTAGTATGCATTGGTAGTCTGGGTGAGTTTAGTGGATGATCCTAGTGAGGAATAAAGACTGACCAAATGACACCTGTCCAACCTCTTCTCTTTTAGTCATACACACACCAGACAATATGCACTCTGTTGTAATCACTATTCCCTGCTATATCATTATTTCAAGTTCTAAACAAAATGACATTGTCAATTTTTTAAAATTTTAATTCTTTGAAGAGAAAATATAAATCTCTACAATGAAAAAAAGCATAAAAACACAAAAAAAAACACTGCCTAAGAAAGTTATTGTCACTGATGTAAGCAAATATAGAGCCACTGCTAGGGGAAGTGTTAGTTTGGGATAAATTTAGCTTCCTTTATGAAACTGAAATCTTCATGTATCATGATGCAGAAATATATAAAACATTACCCTTTTCCCATCAATCTAATATCACAACCTAAAATAATTTAGATTAAAAATAAGTATCTTACATCGTTTCAAAACTAGAAGCCCACACTGGCTGTCTAAGATCATTACTTCAGAAATACGTGTTAGGGTATGTGCTTTTAAATGACTTAGTGTGTCTGGCCTTTTCCATTCACTGTCTTGATTAAGAATATCAGTATTATGTTCTTGCATGTTGATTAAAGTTGTCATTCCAAGTTTGTCACCAATTCAAAGCTTTCATTATTTGTAGTTTGTAACAGAAAACATTAAAGAAAAACTAGATAAAATATAGAAAAAAAAAATTATTAATAATAATATATAAATTTTCCAAAAGCATATAAAAAAAGGACATCACATGGGGATCCATGAGACTTATGGGGGGGGGGGGGGGGGGGGGAAACAAAGTAGCAAGCAACAGATTGGTGAGTGGGGAGTTGAGAAGGGGAAGGGGGGAAATGTGGCCAAAAAAAAAGAGGCGGGAGTGACTGTGGGCAAAAGAGGCAGACACTTGACAGGCATAAGGAGGGAAGAGAGATGAGGACAAAAGAGACAGATACTTAACAGAGACATAAGGAGGGAAGAGAGATGAGGACAAAAGAGACAGATACTTAACAGAGACATAAGGAGGGAAGAGAGATGAGGACAAAAGAGACAGATACTTAACAGAGACATAAGGAGGGAAGAGAGATGAGGGCAAAAGAGACAGATACTTAACAGAGGCATCAGGAGGGAAGAGAGATGAGGACAAAAGAGAGATACTTAACAGAGGCATAAAAAGGGAAGAGAGATGAGGACAAAAGAGAGATACTTAACAGAGGCATAAGGAGGGAAGAGAGATGAAGACAAAAGAGACAGATACTTAGCAGAGGCATAAGGAGGGAAGAGAGATGAGGACAAAAGAGACAGATACTTAACAGAGACATAAGGAGGGAAGAGAGATGAGGGCAAAAGAGACAGATACTTAACAGAGGCATCAGGAGGGAAGAGAGATGAGGACAAAAGAGAGATACTTAACAGAGGCATAAGGAGGGAAGAGAGATGAGGACAAAAGAGAGATACTTAACAGAGGCATAAGGAGGGAAGAGAGATGAAGACAAAAGAGACAGATACTTAGCAGAGGCATAAGGAGGGAAGAGAGATGAGGACAAAAGAGAGATACTTAACAGAGGCATAAGGAGGGAAGAGAGATGAGGACAAAAGAGACAGATACTTAGCAGAGGCATAAGGAGGGAAGAGAGATGAGTACAAAAGAGAGATACTTAACAGAGGCATAAGGAGGGAAGAGAGATGAGGACAAAAGAGAGATACTTAACAGAGGCATAAGGAGGGAAGAGAGATGAGGACAAAAAAGACAGATACTTAGCAGAGGCATCAGGAGGGAAGAGAGATGAGGACAAAAGAGACAGATAGTTAACTGAGACATCAGGAGGGAAGAGAGATGAGGACAAAAGAGACAGATACTTAGCAGAGGCATCAGGAAGGAAGAGAGATGAGGACAAAAGGGACACTTGACAAAGGCATACAGGGGAAGGAAGATAAGGACAAAGGTTCCTTTACACCTGGCTACATTTCATTTTACAAATTTGGGACATACAGAAATGAAGATAATTTACACCCTAGCCGAAACATTCTTCAGGACAGCAAGGCAAGATCTCAGCTACAGCAGGGCAAGATCTCAGCTACAGCAAGGCAAGATCTCAGCTACAGCAAGGCAAGATCTCAGCCTGGAACCATCATGTGGACAGTCCAGAGTTCATAGTGTAAGTACAACAAAACTCTACCACTACTACCAGTTAGGCAGCCATTATAGTTTAATTTGTTTTTAACTGGACAGTCACATACTTTCTAGATAGTAGATCAAACTAATAACTAATAATAATATGTCCTAAATCTATAATCTAGTAATAGTTATGAATTGAATAATATGAAACATCATATGATATAGTGACTAATTTTATTCCTAAAATACCACTTACTGATTGCTCAAGAGATCTTTTAAACTATCAATTAATCAAACAAATTTGCATGAAACTTTGTACACAGGTTCCTGTTTCCATTTAAGATGCTCACTAACACATGTTTTGAGATTCACAGCCTAAAGGCTGCAATTCACACAAAAAAAAGCAAGTTTTGTATAAAAAACATTCTATTCTATTTTCGGTATTTCCCAAAAAGGTAGATCTAGCAGTCCATATAAAAATCAGATATAATTAAATAAAGCATAAATAGAAATCGCAAAAAAAATGACTGTATTACTGTATTTTTTAACAATATTTTCTTTTTTTTTTCCTAAACTATAAGTCCTAAGAGTAAAGACAGGTTTAAGACTTTTCTAAGTCAATTTTTAATTTGCCTACTTTTTGCTTCCTTTTAGACACAGTTTAAATAAATAACAAAGCTTAGCCTAATAGCATCAAAAAAGATAAATCTATTATAATTATCTATTTTATCAAGACTCCCCAGAATCTATATTATATAATGAGTATCTATTAAATCTATATTATTTATTATAGATCTAAAATCTATACTACATAGATCTAGATATCTAGACTATTTGTAGACTTTAGAAGTTCAAACTAGAAGTGTAGAAGTAGAAAAGTTAGAAGTTATATGATACACTTGATGCAGACGTTACTTCCATGCTCTAATAGTATAGCGCTAGGGAAGAAGGAGCTTTTGTACAAAGTCTATGAATATAAATATACTAAATATAGATATAGACATAGTATATATATATTATATAGTAATATAGTAGATCTAGTTTTTTTTATTTAGTTTTTTTTTTGGAGAAAGAGAGCAAGCAAGGAGTGATCAAGTTTTTTGCACGTGTATATTAGTAGTATATATGCACTGTCTCTACATTCAAAGGGCGTCAAATAAACAATTACAGATGCTGATATGTCAAAATATAGAATGCCGTCATAGGCGTCAAAACCAGATCTAATCTAGATCTAGATTCTACATGAATTGGGACCAGCAGTCATTGTTGACAATTGCAAACAAAGTAGAATGATCTCCCTTTTACCAAGTGTTTACATTCTCACTACATATATTTTAAGAACCTTAAATTTAAAAAGTATTCATTATATGCTATTGGAAAAAAATAACGCCATATACAAAGCAATTTAAAACGTTAAAATATTACGACAACCTAAATGTAACTATTTGCATTGCCATGTTTGCAATCGTATTTTAAAATGTAACTATTTAATTTGTACGCTTACTAATAAAATATGCATTAAAAAAAATAAATAGAATGATCTCCCTTTTCTGTAGATTCATAGACATCTCCCCAAGTAAGAGCCTTCCATGTCAGTAGAGTCACGTTACTCAAATTGTGTGTTTGGTGTGGGGAAGAGGTGACACGCCCTGAAAAAGAAAAGAATTTGTGGGGTGGGGCGAAGCCGGTCACTTAATTTGTCAAGGGACAAGAAAAATTAATTTCCGATCAAAGACAAGATGGAGAAACCAGCGCTCTAAACATTAGCATCTACTCGGCTATATACTAGCTGGTAAAGTAATACACACCAGCATTATGCCAAGCGCCGACTGCTATACAGACCATCGCCTTATTTGTGCCAAGTTTATAGCCATGCTTGAGTCTAAGCTCAGAAAGCCCCAGGAAGCTGACCAAGAGGCAAACTGGAACCATGCACTGGGCCCAGCAAAGACTGGATCGACGAGAACAAAGCAGCAATCCAAGAGTTATTAATTTAAAAACAGAAAACGCACCCACTACTGTTCCGTGCTTGCGAACCCTGACAGCAATGAAAAAAAAGCCCCTCTACAGAGCCTCGTGTAATATTTAGCAGACTAAAGGTCACGAATTAAAAAAACAAATGGTGGCTTGAGCTTTCAGAAAACATAAAATGATACGCGGACGCAGGAGACTCGAGTTCACTCTTTGAATCAATCCGTTTTGCTTATGGCCCATCATACCAGACTATGGCGCCTCTAAGAAGTGCTGACAGCCTCGTCTTGCTAACCAAAAAGTCCGACTGACTTAATCGGTGGATAGAGCACTATAGCTTGCTTTTTAGTGACTTAAGCCACTGCAACCTATGCGGTCGCAGTGGGCATCTCACTTTCATAGGCCCAGCACTTATTCCTGGAAATCTCCTGAAATTAAAAATCTCCTGAAAAATAGCCAATCCTATGCGCGATTAAAAAAAAAAAAGTAATTTTCTGCTTTCATTTAATAAAAATGTATTGCAAAGACAAATGTATTTTCTAATATAAAATCTTAATTTTGACATTATGCTGGCTATAATCATATCCCTGTACAAAAAAAAAAGGCGACAAATCTGACTGCTCCAATTACCGTGACTTAACCTTGCCAGTATATACTCCTTGACAGATTGACCGATTTCACAGTCAGCATTGTGTTTTCTGAAAGTCTGTGTGGTTTCCAAACTGGACATGATTTTTGTCTTGCATCAAATGCAAAAAATGCAGGGAGCAGAATCTGGATTTTTACGACAGCATTTAAGGCTCATCAAACGTTTACATCAAAGGTGCCTTCGCCACATGATGGGCATACGCGGGCAAGACTACATTAAAAATAACTATATTCTGCTGGAGGCCGGTGTGGACAATATAGAAGTATTAATTACCATTCGACAGCTTCGCTGGGTCGGACACTTATCCCGCATGGGAGACGACCGCATGCCAAAGCCGATCTTCTTTGGCGAGCTTAGAGGAGGACGGCGTAACAAAAGTGCCCCCCCCCCCAAACTGTATAAAGATCAACTCAGGCACCAGTTCGCCCTCACTGGCATAGAGGAAAGTAGCTGGCAGCAGAGACTGAGAGAGACAGTTGTAGAGCTCGCACAAAGGCTGCGGGGAAAACATTTGAGACTCAAAGAAAGGCCATTATTGAAGACAGGCGCAGAAGACGGAAAAAAACAACTTAAATAGACCCCCAGATTCCAGCGGACAACGGTTTTGTCTGCATGAAATGAGAGAAAATAATGAAAATATGCATGTGGCAACTGGGTTTGAGTAGCTATGTGAAACACTGCACTCATCCTTAATGTTCGGAGTCGTAGACATTGCCATGATTATTATCACACCATTTTCCTAAGGTGCTCCTGGAACAATATCGACACAAAACTTTTCAGAAGACATTTCGCTAACGTGTTTCTTGTCTTTTTGCCATAATGATTAAATTTCTCACGACATCGTTGAGTTGACAACTTTTGTGTGCCTCCAAAATCTAAAATTTTGTGGCCAAATCTCTTAGCTTGTGAACAAAATTAGTTACTGTCTACATAATTTATGCTAATCATTTATATTTTAACCCATTCGTATATTATGTCGCTCCCCACAATATATGCCATACACAACCAGTGGCGTAGCTATGGTGGGGGATGGGTGAGAATGTGAAGATTCCCCGGGTCCCCACTTGAGGGGGATCCCCAAATGAGTGTTCGAAATTTGTTTGTTGATGTCATCATTGTTCAATAGAAAGCTTCCAACAGGAGAAATTTGCAACCGATCTTGGCTCCTATTCTCTCCACACTTGGGATGCCTGTTTTTTTTTTTGTGCATGTGTATTGTTTTCTGAGGCATCAGAAAAGACATTTAGTGCATTGAGCAAATCTGAAAGAGACTGAAAGAACACGAAGAAGGAGTCCACCACTGACAATCCTTTTTGAAGTGGAAGTTAGAAGAAAAGCTTAAAGCAGAACCAGATGAACTGCCACATATGTTTCATGCGCAAATTTAGAAAAATCAGCAGTATTGGAGAGATTCTGAAGGGTGTAGCTATTAAGTACTTAGCAAAAACAAAGTAAAACTTACGTGGTCACAACGAAAAACTGAATTCACCCAATCCTGGGAACTTCATCTTTGCATAATTTGATGAAGTTACGAAACACCACTTACAGAGAATTGAATATGGGAAGACACATTATTTCTTACCATAAATTCAAAACGAGTTTATTAACTTGATGGACACTAAAGTTAGGGAATCAATTGTTGGGAAAGTCAAACAAGTTTGTTTCTTTTCTCTGATGTTTCTCATCAAGAACAGGTATCCCTGGATACTTGGAGGTTGATAATTTCGAAATAAAAGAGTCATTCATAGGTTACTTTAAAATTTTGAAACTTATGCACATCATTGTGAAGAACTCTAAAAGACATTGGTCTGGACTTTGATCCGTGCAAAGGTCAAACCTATGATAACGCAGCCACAATGAGTGGCCGTCTGTCTGGCATGCAGAAATGTCTCTTAGACATAAATCCAAAGGCAATATTTCTGAACTGTGATAATCACTCTCTCAACTTGGCAGTTCTTCATTCTGCTGAGATAGATCCAGCAACTGTCACCATTTTTTTGGAACTGTAAATGAATCGTTCAACATTTTTTCCCATTCACACCAGAGATGGGCCAAACTGAAAGTTGCTTGAAACGGGAGTTTAAAAAAGGAGAGTAATACAAGGCGGTCCTTGAGAGAAGATGCTACATCGGCAGTTTCCTTGCCTCTCGACAAAATCATTAAGATGTTAAAGAAACTTACTAAATCGAGAACTGAAAGAATGGACACTAGAAGCAGTGCACAGAATCTTCTTCATGTGGAAAATTATTATTTTTTTTTGCTTCTCTGGAATTCTGGTCAATTAATAGAGTTCAGAAGAAACTACAAAAGTCTGGACTGCACATAGGGAAGCTGCTTTAGAAATGAAACCCTTTCATTCTTTCTGCAAAATGATGAGAAACGGACGAAACTAATCACCCAGTACATCGAAAAAGCAAAAGAATGTAATGAACGCTATGGATTTCCTGTAATCAAAACAACAAGAAGAAAGAAAAGACTTGATCGGGAAGTTGATGTTCTGATGTAGGATTGTCAAAAGAACTGCAATTCAAACGTGTTTCGACAAAAGTGCTGGACAGACTTCATGTGGAGATGAAGGACAGATTCTAAATGCTGGAAAACAATGTGGACACCTTTGGGTTTCTTCTTTAACAAAGACACCTCTTGGAGTCTATTGATGATGACACGTTGATGAAAAACTGTTACTTTTTCCTGTTTATATGATTAAATACAGGCAAATCACTTGTTCAATGATGTCTTTGACGCACAAGCACTTTTCATCAACAAACCAGTACCACAATCACCAACCGACATATTGAGGAAGTTGGCTTCATATGGTAATGATGTGTGCTCAAACCTTGCAACCTCCATCCGAATACTGCTAACTCAGGTCACTTTCATTGCGTCATGTGAGAGATCATTCACAAAGCTTAAGTTAGTCAAAAACTATCTCAGGAGCACAATGTCGCAAGAAAGGCTATGCAGCATGGCTTTAATGTCATTGGAGTCACAAATACTAAACAGTATCTTTGTAGATATTGGAGCGTGTCTTTCCACCCAGAAAAAATGTCAGTTATTAAGAGTAACAAAAAAAACAAAAAAACTAAAACAATTAATTCCACTTATCTTATTCATGGTAAACCAGTAACACAGACTAAAAACGCAAAATACCTAGATCATGGAATCCCCATGTTGATGAAACTATCAAATATCAAACAAAGCATACTACAATTATTATTACAATTGACATATTAATGAAGCTGGCTTCATATTAGTCAAAAACTATCTCAGGAGCTCAATGACGCAAGAAAGGCTTAGCAGCATGGCTTTAATGTCAGTGGAGTCACAAATACTAAACAGTGTCTTTCCACCCAAAAAAAATGTCAGTTATTAAGAATAACAAAAAAAAAACAAAAAAACTAAAACAATTAATTCCACTTATCTTATTCATGGTTGTCACGTACACTAGATCTATATTTAGCCATAGTCTATATTTAGCTTGTCGGCAGAATTTTAGCTACCTCGGGATTTTCTATCACGCAACTAAATAATGTTTTGAAATGGATATGATTGGTTTCAGATGTTGATTGTTGTACATTGAGCTGCATTTATTGGTCAGATTTTAACCAAGCGGCAGAGAGATATTTAGTCACATGACAAAACGCCCAAGCTTTGTAAGCTGAGAGATTTGACCGCCAGTCTTGTGCGGAACGTGTTAGATATAACATGTACGAGAGTCTAGTGTTAGAACTCAATTATATTATTGTGTAGATCAGTTATTCTATTCAAGTACATTTAACCATTGTAATTATTTGTGAATAGCTTTTCCAAGTTCTGAATTAAAGTATTTGTTTTAGACGAAGAGAAGTTACTTCATTGAATATACAATAATATACTTAGATCGTCTTGTAACTTCTAGATGATCCTCTTATCAACTGGCAACTTCTAGATGATCCTCTTATCAACTAGCAACTACTAGATGCTCCTCTTATCAATTAGCAACTTCTAGGCGATCATCTTATCAACTGACTATTTCTGAATCCTCGGCAATTACGATCATTGATTGTGCTTCAACGTGACATCTTGTGATCGTAACATCTAGCACTATTGATAATCGTAACAATGGTAAACCAGTAACACAGACTAAAAACGCAAAATACCTAGGTCATGGAATCCCCATATTGATGAAACTATCAAAAAGTATATTAGGGTTTATTAAAAGAAATTTCTATAATTCAAATATATACATGCTATTTAAATTTTTTTTTAACCTTGGTTAGGCCTATAATAGAATATGCATCCTCTGTTTGGGACGCCTCAACTGAAGAAAACAAGAAACAGGAACAGACACAAAACAGAGCAGTGAGATTCATAACTAGAGTAACATCTTTGGTAAAATCACTAAATTTAGAAAGTCTTCAGGATAGAAGACTTAAAAGTAAAGTAGCAATTATACATAAAACACTGAACCATAATCTTTAAATACAAAATTTAATAAAATACTCAGAAAGACACATGCTATGGCAAATTTGTACAAATGCTCCTTCTTCCTTAGTGCTATTAGAGCATGGAATGGGTTGCCTGAGCTATCCAGGAAAACCACTGACTTGATACATTTTAGGTCATCGGTTAATTAAGCATGACTAAATGCATGACGCGTAGGACGTAATCATCTACTTTTTTTTTGAGTAACGTCTGTATTATAGGCCTATAAGATAAGATGATGTTATAGATGCCTTAATTGCTGCACAGAAAGCACGACGCGAAGTGAATTGAAATTTGTCTCTTTTGATGTATTTCGCCAATACACAACTTTATTATTCATTAAAAGAATCTTAATGATAATTTTTTTTTGGTTAATTTTACAAATTTACCAATTTGAATTTAGGCTTATATATTTATTAAGTAAATTATGTCATGATGCCGAATGTCAAAATGCAAGGGGCCCCCAAAGATGTTAACCCCCTTGGGCCCCCAAATCCCTAGCTACGCCCCTGTACACAACAGTATTAGATAGAAGTGTGAAAGTGCAACAGTCCATGGTGATTACAGATTACAGATGCCCAACCTGTGACTGCAGCTGGGCATCAAGGATTGGCCTCTTTAGTCACACAAGAAGTTGCAAAGGGAAAAGATCGTCTCTTGAGACGTAAAATGCCAGTCATCTACAGAATTAGTATAATGAACCGAAACTATTTAAAACGCACATCCGGGAATGTAGATCTAGATCTAGGTCATAGGCCTGCTGCTAAATCTCAAGACAAGAGAGAATTCGCGTTGTTAGGCTAAGAAATCAACAGTTAACATTTCCTGTTTCATTTCTCTTCTGTTGTGTGTCAATGAAAAACAAATTTATTTTCAAACATAGATCTATTACAACGGGTTTTGTTTGGTAAGTAGATCTAAATCTTGAATAGGCCTGAACATGACAGTTGATGTGAGTATCGACTTATGACTATTGTGAGATTCAGAAATATTGAAGGCCAATCCGATCTCTCCTTTGGCTAAGTCACACTAAGTGTACGTAGTCGTAGATCTAGCTTAGTAGCTGGTCGTGTGTAACCGTGTTGTTCAAACTTTAGCTTACTCACGATGACTACTAGATCTAGATATTTGATGTCACTATATCAATATCTAGACTCTAATTAGAATTTAGATATAAATCTAATCTAGATCTAGATTATTCTAGATAGCAGACAGAACAGAGTGTAGAGATGATAAATATAAACTAAATTATAGTAAATTATAATTATTTTATTATATTATTATAATTGATATAGATTCTAATTACTTTAATTAGAATTATTAGATCTAGACTAGACCTTAAGTCTGTTAAGATCTTTGTCTTTATAAAATAATCTAGTAATAGTCATCTAGTCAAATCTAGTGTAAATTATTCTAGTCTAGTCTTTATTTTTATCAGTACATAGATCTACATGATGTACATCTATTCATGTATTATTGTAGATCTATAATAATACTACTAATATTAGATAATATATTACATATAAACTCATTTAATAAACATTATATCAGACGCATTATTATAGTAAGTATAGGCATTTATATAAATCAATCTCTAGATAAACTCTAGATCAAGTGATTCTAATCATTCTAGTCACAGTCTTTGTAAACTGTAAAGGTTACTGACACTCAGTGAGTTTTGTATTATCTATTCAGAAACTATTCTAGTCATTCTACTAATAATCTAATTCTAGACTTAGTCTAGAACAGGGGTTCTCAACTTGTGGGTCATGACCCCCTTGGGGGTCGATTGACGATTTGCCAGGGGTCGCCTAAGACTATCAAAAATAAGGATTGGGTAATTTCCGCTTTTAGCTGTTGTATTTACGTCTCTAGGCAGCCCTGGCAACCGATGAATCAATGCTAAAAAAATATTTTTAGGGGGAGATAACCTAATTGATTTTTATATCGACAGCTGAAACCATATTCGAAGAGAGAAAATAAAACATATAGAAATAAAAGAATTAATAGCGCTGTAGAGTAGACTCACAAACCTATATAAATATTGACAGCTTATAGCGGATTGCAAGAGAGAGAAAATAAAACAAATAGAAATAATAGGAATATTTACTATTGTAGTAGAAGTAGTACTTTAAAAAAGGAATTGAGGGGGAAGGAATATATATTTTTATTTAAAATTAGAATGACATCAATAAAGCGTAAATTTAGGCCTACATATGATGGAATTATTGTATAGATCTAGATGACGTTATATGTAAAATGTTTTGATGAAAATTTAAAGTGCTGACAACTTGTAACATTTTTCAATAAAGCTCGAGAGCACTGTGAAAGCTGGGTATGGGGCGGTGTAAATAGTTTTACAGTGGGTTCTGGTCAGTCATCAGAGGGCTGACTTTTTAGCGAAGGCTGCGGCGGCAACGTGCACCCAATGTGATGAACCATGCACTCTCGCAAGTGTACGATCCCTAGCCGACACCCGTTTGTTGGCACATTGGTTCGACGATTAGGACGCTTCTGACAAGGGCCGAGAGCTACACAGGCAGATGAGTAGACCATACCGAAAGGACGCGTGGTGGGAGCTCTGCCATGCGGAGCAGGCAGTCCTAGCCCAGTTCCGAGTTGGACACTGTCCAATAGGCACGTACTTTGGACGGTGGAAGGAGAACTATGACACACTGTGCCGCCACTTTGTCGAGGACGACGAGACAATAGAGCACATTCTTTATGAATGCCGAGCTCTGCAAGAGGGACGATCAGGACAAGGAATTGATAGAGAGAATACTGGTCTATGTGCGGCAAGAGGTCTGTCCTTGTACAGGGTTAAGGCGACCTTAAAACTCACTGCCCACTTCCTCTTCCGTGCTCTAAGGGAGTAATCTCAGCATGCTTCGTTACTAATGGGGTTTCTGATTTGTGGGGGAGAGGTCAGGGCGGGGTGTAGAGCTATATATGTGGTCAAATATGAGATATCCTTTGATCGGGAAACAATAGATTAACCATAGAATGATGACGTCCAGGTGGGAATGTTACTGTAACGGGTGCCATATGCGTTGTGCAATCAGACGGGAACTCGTCGCTGTAGGCCAATGAAGGTCATGCTTTGGCGTGACTATCAGTGCTTACTTACTGCTTATGCAAAAAGTGAGCGGGGCGAAAGACTGGCTAAAAGTTCACTATAATATATCTCTTTCATCATAGCAAAAGCATTTTTTTATTCATCTATATTTTCTTTTTATTTAATTACTATTAAAATTTATATGTTATAACCTGCTAGTTTCATTGCTTACTTTAGTATACATAGTCTCTATTTTGTCAAAGACAGACATTGACTTTTAAGTCCTGATTAAAATATGTTCACAGTGGACCGTAGTTGTGTCATAATTCTTTGAAATTAAAAAAATATTTCTGATTTGGCTTGTATTTGACTAGTATTCTTATATAGAACGAAATCTAATATAATATAGATTATAATATAGATCTAGACTAGTTTTATTTTATAGAATTTATATATATATATATATATATATATATATATATATATATATATATATATATAGAGGTTCTAGAATCTAGATATATAGACAAAAACCAGTAAAACTAGATGATCTAGCTAAACTGTGACATCTAGATTAGATTTAGCTAAATCTATATCAAGATCTCTAAATCTATAAATAAAATGTGTATATTATAATAAATACTATAATATATAACTTCTTTCACCTAGCCCTTAGTTCATTGAACCTTTGAGGCACCATACAAGATCTCTGTTGACAGTCTTTCTCCATCCTCTCTGTCGTTTGCCTCTGGTCAACAGAATTTCATTCAAAGACAGGGCTGTCCATTCTTTGATGTTGTCTTCCCATTGCTTCCTCTGTCTCACTCTTTCTTAATATATATATACATAATTATATAGAATCTAGTATTCTAGATACAGATTAAACATAAATCAGACAACACACTTAAATTTTGAGTTTATATATAGATCTTTTTAAAATAATACAATTCTGTATACTTTATGCAGTATTAAATATAAATTTATTTTTTATTTTTAATGGCTTAATAATATTAAAAGATAAACACAATTTTTATAAAATAATAAATCATCTGGCAATCTAAATTATATATTTGATATTTTCTCTAGACTATATAGAAAGGATGATCTAGTGCTATAGAAAGAAACAAGGAATTAAGGATTGGCCTTTCTGGCAAGTAGGAACTTGCTTACTCATTTTAGCTGAATATATTCACTCTGTATGACTAATTATTATAGTATATATATATATATATATATATATATATATATATATGCCTTTCAAAAAATAAATTAATAATTCATAGATTCTGGTTTTAGTTTGTTACTTAAGCAACTAGTTTAATTTGATTGTTGTATTGATTGTTTTTTATTTATTAAAAAAAGTCATTCAATTAATTAGTCCTTGTTATTCTCATTCATTTTTTACATTTATCTGTTCTGGCTGGCATCAGATATATTTTTAGAAAAGTTAGGTTTCCTTAGGTTAGCCACTTTTTTTTTTCCCCACAATGATTATTATTCCAATGACAGTCCTGACACTGTCATGGTGGTACAGTGTAGGAATCTAAGGGCCTTATCAGGGTATTTTTGAGTAATGGAAGGTCAGTTTAAGGGGCTGAATTCACCTATTTAAGTAGCGTTATCACAAGAGATGAAGATGCATATCACAATGTTGTAGGTAGGTAAAGCAGGAGTCATTTTCCAAAAACTAATGGCCTATCTGGGCAAACAAATCAAGCAGCCTGGAGACCAAGATCCATCTCATCAATACCATCAATGTCCTCACCAATGCTTGCAAAACATGGAAATCATTGATAAAGGTTGAAAAGAGACTAAACATGACTCGGCAGTGGTGGCAGAAAAGGGTCATGGGAGTAACATACCAAGATCATGTAACCATTATAGAATTCCTTTCCCACACTGTCAATCTTTCCCTGAGTGGGATATATCCTCAGACAAGACAAAACATGTTTACCAAAAAAGTCAGCTATAACATAGAAGCCAAAAAAAGGATAGCAAAAAACATGGCCGTCCACTTGTAACATGGGAATAGGCTTTGAAAGTCACCTATGACCCATCTCTGTAGAGAGAGCTTGCCTTCATATGCCCAAATGGCACAGTAGGGAAGAAATCTATATTAATTAAATGAGCATTCTGTCTGCAGAGCTTATCAGACAGAGAGTTAATGGAGAGCTGAAAATTTGTGTTGAAAGTAGTTTTACAGTGTCTCTTTAATCCATGAGTGTAATTTAGTCAATTCAAATCAAAAGGGAATTCTCTCACCCACTTATTATTTATTTCTATGGTGTGCAAAATATGGCATTCAATTTTCATTTGACAAGTTTCTATATGAATTAGACTTACCTTTTTTAATGATAAAAGGAATTCATTGATCCAAATTACTACTAGACTAGTTTTTATTTAATTTTGTTTTCTTTTTCTGACTAGTTTTTAAATAAGAATTAGTGTCTTTGCATATCATTTGATCTGTTGAGAATTGTGTTTTCAGCTTCTGTAACATCTATTTTTACTTGTTTAATCTTTCAATGAAATGCAAGAGTTTTACACTATCTAAATGTATGACACATACCAGTATATATATATATATATACATATACTGATTTTGTGTGCATGGTTTGCTTATCTATTGTATTAGAAATTACAGATATTAAAAGGTTAAGGTAATGCTCATTGTTCTTTTGTTTAAAGCAGGTGACCTAAGTGTTCACCATGAATGCAGAGGTGGACCATGTTGATGTGGTCAAGGAGGGCTACCTTTGGAAGAGGGGTAAGTTTGAGGTATACTCAGCAAATATGGACCCCAACTTACTTCCCAAACAGAGACCAGTGTTGTCAGTTCTAGCCAAAATGAAGTATAAACTTTATAAGATCTGTTTTTCTTTATTCAAATGGGATAGCAAGCAAGGTAAATACTTAGAGGAAATAGTCTATAGACACATAGGGAACAAAACTCAATCTTCAAAATGTCAAAAGAGTGATATAAAAATATGTTAAGAGAAGTATCACTCAGATCCAAGTAGAGTAAATTGATTATGTTTAAACAAAAATTAATTAATTAAAAACATTAACATTGATTACATTTTTTTAAAACTCATTTCATTCTGTCATTACAGTTTAAACTCATTCCATTCTGTCATAAAGTGAGTCATACTATGCAGCTTAACCAATGTATTACCATGTCTGCCTTTAAATTTCGCAGCAGTTTTAAATACATTTAATTTTTTCAGCACCACCATACTATCTGGACATTTAGCATAATTCTTTCATTATGACTGTCTAAATACAATCAAAATTTAAAAAATAATTAAAAAAAAATATGTTTCTTTATATAAATTTAATTATTGAAGTAAATTTTAATTTTCAAATTTATTTATTTTTTATGTGATGCATTTTGATTTACTTAATAAAATTGTTTCTTTCTAGGAGAACATATAAAAAATTGGAGGAAGCGGTACTTTATTTTGAGGAAAAATGGCTCGTTTGAAGGTTTCCGTTCTAAGCCTGAGGCCAATGATTTACAAGATCCCCTTAATAAATTTTCTGTTAAAGGTAAGTTTTTACATTTTTATTTTTTCAACAATGTTTAAATTATTTTTTACTTCATTATAATTGCTTTTTCCTAATGAGATACGTTTTGTGTGCAGTCTGTAACTTTGCTTAAAAAAAACAAAAAAGCTGCCAAGAAGATATTATTAACTCTTTGGCTCCGCAACTACGCACAGGACGATGATTTAAAAAAAGGGGAAAAAAGTCGGACCAACGCTATTTCAAATTTAATTTTTTCGTTTCTATTTCTCCAATTCTTGTTTTTTATTACTTAATTTTTTATCTAGAATAGTTCCCCTTTTTTAAAATCAACGTCCTGTGCGTTGTTGCGGAGCCAAAGAGTTAATAATATCTTCTTGGTAGTTTCCCTTTGCTAAACATCCAGAATTTCCTTCATTTAACGTGTTTTTATTTTGTACGAAGTTTGTAAAGAGATTACATTTATTTTTTCTGTGTGCATGTTTTTTTAACATGAAGCTTCAACCAGGGCCATATAAACTTTGTAGATCTAAATATTTCTTTGATGAGGAAGTAAAATAATTCAGATGACAGTGATTTTGTTTCATCTGATGGTGATATTGATAAATCTAATTATATAGATCTAGATCTAGTAAATTAATTTATAGATCTAGACCTAGGGCTAGGTCTAGTAATGATGAAGTTTATCAGCTGATGAAGCAGCTCCACCCCCAGCTAATGTTCAATAGATTTAGAACTAGTTTAGCTGTCTCTACATCATCTAGATCTCTAGGTAGATCTCTAGATTGTCTAGATCTATCATCTAGGCACTGAAACAGATCAATTTCAGATTTGTTCCACCAAGAAATTGGGTTGTCAACCTAGACTTAGTCAGCACTGCATCTATTGAGCTGGAATGTTGTTTTTTTTTCATTGACAATCACATTGTTGATAGTCTTGTCAGCAAAATAAATAGCTATGCTGACCATAGGATTAAATTAAACACCCCTGCTAGAAAAAGATCCATTTTCAGAGAATGGAGACCTATAACTATAAAGAAAGACAGAGTATGTAAACACTGTAGGTCAGGGAGAACGGTTTATGTTTGCGCTGGATGGGAGTGGAACCCACACATTCATATTGACTGCTTCCATGAATATCACAACTAGAAGGAATATTTACATACTAAGTACATGAAGAACTTTAGAAGAAAATACTATAAATATATATATGCTGTACAGTTGGACTAGTTTTAGGGTAAAAGTGTTTTGTTCCAAAAGTGTTGCTTTTTTTATGGGCTTTTTCGTTAAAGTAGTGAAATTGGATTACTAGTTCCAGTTTATTATTTTTTTGCATCTATTGCTGTTTCTTCTATGGTGTTCTGTAAACAAATGTATAAAAATGAGAAAAAAAGCTATCTGGATTCAATTTGAACAATAAATTTCTTTAAACATGCACTTGGATTGATATTTTTAATGTCAGTTGGTGAGGTTTTAATTTTAAAATTCAAAACCCAAAAATAACAAAAACAACATGATTTGCAAACTAGAAAACATAGAAATGGAAAGAGCATCCATTTCTCTTTAATTCTATATCAAATTTATTATTTTCCAATAATAAATAAAAAAGTTATACAAGTTATATCGAAGCAAAGTAGCGCACTCTGAAATGGAGGAAAAATTAATTCCGTCCAAAAGTGGAAAATAATTCCGAAGTAATTAGAAATTAATTAAAAAAGAGTTAATATATTAAAACTGTATCATGTACTATTTGATAAACTACTAATACATATATATATTTATTTTTTTTTTGTAAAAAAGATAAAAGAATCATTTACAAAATATAAACTTCAACAAATGTCATCAGGTCAGATGCCTACTAGTATACAACTTGTGTACAAAAATAACCTTGAAAATATTCAAATATGTTTCTCTAAATACATATAGAAAACAAAAATATATGTTTACATCATTTCCATCTCAAGCATTATAGTTGTTCACACCTTTGTAACTTAAAGATTCCAAGTTAGCATTGTAGATCTAGATCTAGTCACATTTTATTTGGGTTTGTTTAGTGTGTTTGATTTTTTATGATGTTCTCAGGTGAAAGAAATAATTGTGCAAAATTTCAGCTACGAAATTCGTTGTTAGAGAACTAACTTGCACATATTTTTTACCAGACAGACATAGTGAGTTGATACAAGCTTTGCGCATGCTACAGCTTCTGGGAGCCACAGGTGAGAGTTGAGTAAGTACCAAGTGGGGACCAAGAGTGAGCCAAGCTACCCTCAAAAAGAGGGTACAACTGCCTGTCCACTAGAGGTGCTACCCCTCCTAGATACCTCATACACCCCCGAAAGAGGAGCTGGATATACTTTCTTCTGGAGCGGTAGAAGCACTGAAGTACAACGTGAATCTGGAGTCGGCTTTGCCATAAAAACATCAATAGTATCCAAACAGGTCGGGCCTCCCAAAGGAATTAATGATAGGCTCATGACCCTTGAGCTGCCTTTACAAAATGGAAAGAAACATATTTCCATTGTTAGCTGTTACGCACCCACCATGACCAACCCAGATGATGTCATGGCAAAGCTCTACGAAGAACTAAACTCCACCTTACTTGATATTCCAAAAACAGAAAAGCTACTCATTCTCGGTAACTTCAACGCAAGAGTCGGCTCTGACCATCACATCTGGAAAGGATTCTTAGGCAAATTTGGGATAGGTCAATGCAACGGCAACAGATTATTACTACTCCAGACCTGTGCTGAACACAAGCTGCTCATATCGAACACAATATTTAGTCTTCCAATGAGAAAGCGAACTTCCTGGATGCATCCCTGCTCAAGACACTGGCACCTCATAGATTACGTAATCACCAGACAATCTGACCGTCATGACATTCGTCTCACCAAATCTTGCTGTGATGCAGAATGTGGAACAGACCACCGCCTCATCATCACAAAACTAAACATTCGTATCCAACCAAAGAGACGTCCGCAAAAATCAAAACCCCTAAAAGCAGATGACAAAACTGAAAAGTCGCTTGCAGATGCGATAGAGAACTACCTCAAGTCCACCCTTCTAACTGAATCAAATGTAGATAAAAGCTGGTAATGCTTCAAAGAAGCTATCTATAGCACAGCATTAAACATACTCGGTCCTATGGAGAGAAAGCATCAGGACTGGTTTGATGAAAACAATACTGAGATCAGAAAACTATTAGATGAAAAGCACAAGCTCCACAAATTGTATCTGAACAACCCATACACCCAGTCCACTAAAGATGCATTCACTAACATCCGCAAAAATGTGCAAAAACAGCTACGCCAAATGCAAGATACCTGGCTTAGCAAGAAAGTGGAAACAATACAGGAATTTGCTGACAAGCACGATATGAAGAACTTCTACCATGCCATAAACGAAATCTATGGACCCACAAAGTCAGGCTCATCCCCTCTATTAAATGCTGATGGGACAATCCTATTGACAGATAAGGAAGAAGTCCTAAAACGCTGGGCAGAGCACTTCGAAAAGGTTCTCAATACACCTTCCATCATAAATGAAGCGGCTATAGACAGGCTACAGCAAGTACCAATAAATGAAAAAATGGATGACCCCTGTGACGATCACACTTGCCAGGGATTATATTATCAAACTTGACAATTCAATGAAATGAAGAAAGAAACATCTCTCTGTATTTTCTTAAAACTTCTTTAATGATACTTCTTCAACTTTCACATAAAATTGACTTCTCAATTCAATAACAACTTGACTTGATACTTCATAAATAAAACTTAAATGATACATGAAACTTCACTTAGTATAACTTCAACTTCAACTACTAAAACTTTACTTAATGGACCCGCTAATATCACAAAACTTATTACTAATCGAGGATTGAGCGAGGACCAACGCTCTACAAGAACTACTACTATGCGAGGACCCCGTCTAACTGACTTTCCCCTTATTTATATTTTCTTTGATCGTACGTTCCAGAATCATGGAACCTTCTCAGATAATTATTTGAGTAACTTTGACCTTCTAGAAGCTGACGTGTGCTATTTTTTCCCTTAACCTCTTTCTTTGATTGGATACCTAAAATTAACTTGTTTACGCTGGACACTTAACTGGTTTGAACTCGAGCTTCTGGAAACTGGTCGAAATAGGTCACAGACTCAACTCGTGACATTACTCTCTTGCCTTTTTAGCATTTTGTATGCAATATAAAATGCGTAAAATAACATTATTACTATTATAATATATGCACACAAAAATCTAAAAAAAATGTTCCTATAAAGTACTGAACTGATAATTCAAATAATTGTTGCATTACATTTACATTATTCAAAATTCAAAATATTGTACATATCCAGCATATATAATTAATATTATATAAAATACATATTAGTTCCATACATTAATTGTCAGTAATTGATATATTAAAATGAACATTTCCCAATGTTTGTAACTAAAATATGTCAAAAAACAACTGAATAATACATCATATCTTCTTTGCTACTTGTGTTTATAGAGTATCTGAATATTGAAATGTCTTTAAAGACATGGAAGAAAAAATTAATAAATTTTGTGTTTCTAACTTAAAACAAAATATACTTAAACAATAAACAGTATCTAAATACATGTAGACAAAGTATCAGCAAAAACATTCAATTTTCCTGGAACAGTTTTTACATCAAACTGATAGTCCATTAACTGCAAACTCCATCGTGTCAGACAACTATTTGACATTTTTTTAGAGTTGGGAAATGCCAGTGGCGCATGATCTGTCTGTAAAGTAAGGGTGCTCCTAACTGGTACTTGCTAAATTTTGAAATAGCCCAGACAATCGCCAGGCACTCTCGCTCAATGGTCGAGTATCTGGTCTCTTCTGAAGATAGTTTTCTGTTTATAAAAAATACAGGATGTAGAATGCCTTCATATTCTTGCATCAGACATGCTCCTATTGCTGACTAGGAAGCATCTGTAGCAAGATAAAACCGCTTCTTCTTGTCTGGTAATTTCAAAATGGATTCTTGTGCAAAAACATACTTCATTTTCTTTATGGTCTCTTCTAATTCTGATGACCATGGAATCGTGTTAGATTGTCCTTTCTTCGTAAGGTTAGTAAGAAGTGTTGTAAGTGATGCGTAATTTGAAATAAAGCATCTGTAACAATTACAAAGTCCTAATATACTTCTAACCTGCTTTTTTGTTTGAGGTATTTTAATGTCCAAAATTCGTTTAATAATATTGTTCTGTGTTTTCAGTGAATTGTTTCCAACTTTATAACCTAAAAATGTAACTTCTGATTTTGCTAATTCAACTTTGCTTGGTTTTACAGTAAATCCATTGTCTTTCAACTGTTGGAAGATTTCTTTGAGTCCTTTAATATGATCTTCCCATGTATTATGAAACACACATATGTCATCAATATAGGACACTGTGTCTTTTCTTTGTCCGAACATCCTATGAATTGCTCGGTTAAAAGTACTGCTAGCATTTACTAAACCGAATGGCATGTAATTATATTGAAAAAAGCCAAATGCTGTAGTAAAAGCAGTGTATTGTTTTGAATCCTGTTGCATAGGTATTTGATAATATCCTCTTCGTAAAATGCTTAGCTCCAGAAAACTGTGACATTAAATCCTCTGGATTAGGCATTGGATATGAATCAAGGCATGTTATTTTATTCATCTGTCGAAAGTCTACACACATTCTTGACGATGATTACTGTGAACGTTTTACTAGCACTATTGGAGCAGCATAAGGTGAAATCGAGTGTTGGATTATGCCTTGTTCTAAAAGATCATGGATTTCTTTCTGAAGGAAATCTCTGTAGTGAATAGGTAGTGGATATGGACGCGACTTGGTAGATTTGTCACGTATCAATTTAATTTCATGATTTATAATGGTTGTTTTACCTGGAACATCTGTAAATATATCAGCATATTCTTGGAGTAGATTCGTTATATCCTTTTTTCTCTGTGATGATAAATTGTCCAGTTTGACAGCATGCCAGGTTTCAGTCTGTCTAGAAGTTGTAGTTGGCACTACTAATTTATCCATATCCTCCTCATTTTCTTCTGGAATAAACGCTAAGCATGAAATATGTTTTTCAAGTTCTTCGTCTTCTTCTTCTGTATCAGTAGCTTCATTGTATTTTTGTAGCATGTTGATATGAAACACTTTGTTTCTGTTATTGATATAGATTTCATAATCTACATCTGTGACTTTTCTTAAAATAGTAAATGGACCCTGCCATTTAATAAAGAACTTATTTTTCTTATCAGGTAATAATAATTTAACTTTGTCTCCTGGTTCAAAATACCTAAGTTTTCTATTTACATTTATTCTTCTATGACTTTCAGCGTTAGCTTTGGCTGTTGCTTCCTTAGCTTTTTCACATGCATTTATTACTGTATTTCTTGTATTGAGAACATGCTGAAATGCAGTTTTCTTATATGATGCATCATGGTTTGACTTTAGTAGTGATTCATTCGAAACAAATATATTCGCATCTGTATCTGGTTGACTTTCTTTGTAAGTACTTATATTACTTTGTTGCTGAGTCATAACACGGTTGTTGCATAAATTGTCAGACGACCTTCTATCTTAGAGTTGAATGTAGAATAGTTTAAGTCATCAAAATTGGAGTCATTTTTGTCTGGTATAATATTTGTAACTGGTTCGTAACTTTGTTCAACATTCGTGCGTTGCTTTTGAACCTTTGTCTTAGGATTGTTCATTTGACAAACTTGACATTTACTAACATGTTTCTTAACATCTTTAGTAATACCTGGCCAGTAAAAATCTTGAAGTATTCTTTTCTTGGTCTTAGTAACTCCCATATGTCCAGCAAACGGTACATCGTGGCTTGTATTAATAATGGTCTTTCTGTATATTTTTGGAACTACAATTTGCTCAACAGTTTTAGTTTTGTATTGACTGTTCTTCATAAGTAGTCCTTCTTTGAAATAAGGATCATTATTTTCTTGTGGATTGATGTTCGATTGAGCCTTTTTGAACATTTTAAATAATGTTTCATCATTATGCTGTTCAACTTTAAATTCTTCACTATGAAATACATTCAAGTTCATTTGTCTGTAGATGCAAATGGTTTGCCTGCTTATCATTTTTATTTTCTTGAACAATTTTATCAGAATTCTTGTGTTCAATATGTTCAGTTTCAAGTCTTTCCTTTTCTTTTTGCATTGACCTTGTGACTACTTTATTGCATTCTTGACTCATTTTTATTGTATTGTTCCATTCAATAAGATCTTGTGTAGTATAGTCACGCACTCCCTGTATATACTAACTATGAGATCAACAGGTAGATTTTGAGCTACTAATGCTTCTACATGTCCACTGAAAAATGGAGTCGTAATATGTATCAAAGCTTCTGGTGGTTTACTTACAGTACCGTTGAAAGCAGTGGCTTCGATTTCATTGCCTGTATATTGATTTGATCTCACAAAATTTGCACATATAACAACTGAAGTGCTACCTGTGTCTCGTAACACCTGTTCTCTTTGAGAACCGACTAATCCAGGATAAAACTGAGTCCTTGTGATTTAGTGATAACAGTCATTGTTGAGTGATGTGCCTTCGATTTTTTGGTAAAAACCTGTTTCTTATTTCCATATGTTGAATTCTTTACATTTAGTGATCTGCTTTGCGAATATGCTTGATCATTAGATCTGTCACTGATACTAGTATGTTTCTTTCTGCAATCCTTTGATAAATGTCCTTTCATGTGACAAAAACTGCACTCTATGACCTTCACTCTACACTGTGAGGCGAAATGACCTCTAGTATTGCATTTATAACATATTAAAATTTTGTCGGTCTGAAAAGATGGCAATGGTCTGTTGTCTCTTGAAAAGCAAATAAAATTTTCATCAGTTGCTGTTCTAATTTGCTTACTTGGATAGGCAGTTTTATATTGACGTATTATTGTTGTCAGGGTCTGTAGATCTTTAGGATTTCTCTCGATTATGAAACATCGGATATCTTCTGCATATGCGTGAGTAATGGTATCAATCAATATGTGGTCTCTTAATGCTTTATACGTTCTATCAATATTGGCTAAAGATATCCACCTATCAAACCATATTACCATATCTGAGACAAACAACTGTGGATCATCTTCCTGCCTTGGACTTTCAAAAAAAAATTTGTTGCGATAAGCATTTTGCGTAGCTCCAAACTGTCTTAGTAAAGCTTCTTTTATTTCTTCATAAGTACGCTTTTCATGAGATGGTATTAGTGCACATACATCTAATGCTTTACCCTGTAATAAAATCAAGAGATGGTGTGCATATTGGTTTTCTGGTAAGCCTGATGCTTTTGCTAACTCCTCAAACCTCATCAAATACGAATCTATATTATCTTTATTTTCTTGAAAAGGTAATATTTTAGATAAAGGTTTATACTTGTCAAAAGCATTGCTAGTTGGTAAATTTGGTTGAACCTCTTTGTTTTCTTTTTTAAATTTTAACTCCTCTTCCTGAAGTTGAAGTCTGAGTTTTTCCACTTCTAATCTTTTTTCTTCTGCCTCTCTGTCCTCTTTGCGTTTCCTTTCTTCTGCCTCTCTTTCCTCGTCTTCTTTTTTCTTCTCTATTCAATTGTCTTTCTTCTGCCTCTCTTTTTTCTTTACGTTTTCTTTCTTCTGCCTCTCTTTTTTCTTTACGTTTCCTTTCTTCTGCCTCTCTTTCTTCTTTACGTTTTCTTTCTTCTGCCTCTCTTTCTTCTTTACGTTTTCTTTCTTCTGCCTCTCTTTCTTCTTTACGTTTTCTTTCTTCTGCCTCTCTTTCTTCTTTACGTTTTCTTTCTTCTGCCTCTCTTTCTTCTTTACGTTTCTTCTCTTCTGCCTCTCTTTCTTCTTTACGTTTTCTTTCTTCTGCCTCTCTTTCTTCTTTACGTTTCTTCTCTTCTGCCTCTCTTTCTTCTTTACGTTTTCTTTCTTCTGCCTCTCTTTCTTGTTTACGTTTTCTTTCTTCTGCCTCTCTTCTTTACGTTTTCTTTCTTCTGCCTCTCTTTCTTCTTTACGATTTCTTTCTTCTGCCTCTCTTCTTTACGTTTTCTTTCTTCTGCCTCTCTTTCTTCTTTACGTTTCTTCTCTTCTGCCTCACATTTCCTCTCGTCTTCTTTAATTTGTTTTTCACACCATTCCCATTGATGTTCTTGTGGAATACCAATGTCCTTGGCTAATTTTAAATATAATTTAAATAAGCCTGCTTGAGACGCCATAGTATTAAATTAACGATATCAGAAATGTAGGTGTTTAAATGTTCTGCCAACACTGTCATCAAACATAAGTACTAGCCAGCAAACTAGCGACTACATTGGACAGGTAAAAGAGGGCTGACCTAGTTAAATATCGATCGGTGTCTCCTCTAAGGAATGCAAGTGATCCGTATTTGTAAACAAACTAGTGTACAACTAGCTTTAGTAACGTTGCTTACACAGCTTAGTAAATATAGCTTTCACAGATTAGTAAATATAGCTTTCACAGCTTAGTAAATATAGCTTTCACAGCTTAGTAAATGTAGCTTTCACAGCTTAGTAAATGTAGCTTTCACAGCTTAGTAAATGTAAAATGTAAGGTATTGACCTTAAAACAGATGATCTGTCTTGCAGGACGTCCTGTTTGTCAAATATTATGTGACCAGTTGACTGGAAATTTCTGTCATAAAATACTTTATCATGAAATGACAGTAAAATACTTTTCGTTGCAATGAATGTACGTCTTGTTGAAGTTTTCTGAAAGAGGCTTTTCTTGTAATGCTTTATTTGAGGCTTTGTCATTACGAGAGGCTACGATTTATTTGTTAGAGGCTTTTCCTTTTAAATTCATAGAACTTGCTAGAATGTGCCGACTTTATTCTTTGAAAATGCAGTATGTGATGCTTGTCTTCATCGGTGCCTTTATTTATAGATGCCTTTTTTCGTCAGGAGGTGCCAATATATGTGATGATCACACTTGCCGGAAGTTATATTATCAAACTTGACAATTCAATGAAATGAAGAAAGAAACATCTCTCTGTATTTTCTTAAAACTTCTTTAATGATACTTCTTCAACTTTCACATAAAATTGACTTCTCAACTCAATAACAACTTGACTTGATACTTCATAAATAAAACTTAAATGATACATGAAACTTCACTTAGTATAACTTCAACTTCAACTACTAAAACTTTACTTAATTCACCTGCTAATATCACAAAACTTATTACTGAGCGAGGACCAACGCTCTACAAGAACTACTACTGTGCGTGGACCCCGTCTAACTGACTTTCCCCTTATTTATACTTTCTTTGATTGTACGTTCCAGAATCATGGAACCTTCTCAGATAATTATTTGAGTAACTTTGACCTTCTAGAAGCTGACGTGTGCTATTTTTTCCCTTAACCTCTTTCTTTGATTGGATACCTAAAATTAACTTGTTTATGCTGGACACTTAACTGGTTTGAACTCGAGCTTCTAGAAACTGGTCGAAATAGGTCACAGGCTCAACTCGTGACAACTCCCCTACGCTAAAGGAAACTGATCTTGCCATTCAACAGCTCGCAAGCAGAAAAGCCCCAGGAGCTGACTCCATTCCCGCAGAGGTCTTCAAAAAAGGTGGATTAGCCATGATTGAAAGACTTCATAAGCTCCTCTTAATTATGTGGGAAAAAGAGTCAATACCACAAGACTTTAAAGTTGCCACAATTATTCATTTATACAAGCGAAAAGGAAACCGCCAGATCTGCGACAACCACAGAGGAATATCTCTTCTCTCTATTGCTGGGAAAATCCTTGCACGCATCCTACTAAATCGGCTCATGCAACACATAGAATATGGTCTACTACCAGAAAGCCAGTGCGGCTTCAGCAAAGAGCACGGAACCATTGACATGATCTTTGCAGCAAGGCAGCTCTAGGAAAAATGCCAAGAACAAAATGCTGACCTGTTCTCAATATATGTCGACTTAACAAAGGCATTCGACACTGTTAGCAGAGAAGGACTCTGGAAGATCATGTCAAAGTATGGCTGTCCACAAAAATTCATAACCATGGTGAGACTATTTCATGATGGCATGAAGGCTCGTGTCCAAGAAAGTGGAGATTCATCAGAGCCCAGTGGACAAATTTACATATCTTGGCAGCACACTCTCCAGAAATGGAAAAATCGATAGTGAAATCAACCTGCGTATCGCCAAGGCCAGTGCATCCTATGGCAGACTGTCTACAAATGTCTGGAATAGACGTGGTATCACCACAAACAAAGCTAGGGGTCTATAGAGCCGTCATCCTCCCCACATTGCTCTATGCCTCAGAAACATGGACAGTGTACAGTAAACATGCAAAGAAACTAAACCACTTCCACATAACATGTCTGAGAAAAATACTAAATGTCAAATGGCAAGACAAAATACCAGATACAGAAGTCCTTCGATGAGCGTGTCTGCAAAGCATCCACACAATCCTGATGCAGTCCCAGCTGTGATGGGCAGGTCACGTCTACAGAATGGAAGACCACCGCATCCCTAAACGACTCTTGTATGGTCAACTAAGCAAAGGAAAGCGCTCGCAAGGTGGTCAAAGAAAGTGCTTCAGGGACTTCCTCAAAGTTTCTCTGAAGGCCTTCAGCATAGACCCAGGCACCTGGGAGACAGAGGCACATAACGGAGCATCATGGTGTCGCGCTGTGAAAACTGGCGCACAGGTTGCTGAGGAAAAAAGAACAACGCTGGCAGAAGAAAAACGGCAGAAAAGAAAAGCAAGACAAACGACATTAGCTCCAGCTGGAATAACCTGCCAAGTGTGCGGCCGAACTTTCCGGGCTCACATAGGTCTCACCAGCCACATGAGGAGGCATAAAGCCCTCAGCTCCCTGGATGACAAAGTGGTCATCATCGAACCACAATGGATGAACTATATATATATATATATGTAAAACTATTGGTTTATCCTAACTGTTATGGTTGTATGGTAACAGCAGTAGTTCAAAGTTTAGTTGTTTATTAAAAATAAAGTTCCACTGATAAGAGGAAAGCAAGGGGAATGGACTTAATGATGGCCATAGATCTGACTTCTTTGATTGACTCAAAGTGGACACATATTGTATTCTTGTAGCATTTCCATTTGTAACACATTATTTCTCTTTCCTGCTGGTACATGTTTGTCAAATAAAGCATTCTGACCTGAACTCTTACATCTAGGCAAGGGATGACTAGTTATTAGATCTATAAAGTAGATTATACATATGGGTAAAAAACAAATGTGTGTCCCTGCATCTAAGCTGAATGAATTGTTTCTGTTTTTTCATAAATCTCAAGTGTAGAGTTGAACACTAGAGCCATCTACAAACTTACTAGTTCCTATTCTTCTTACAATCTTGCCCTTGAAAAGAAAGATATGAAAAATGTGTTGATAGTCATTCTTTTAAAATCATAAATTTATAGTTGTCGACAAAGTTATATTAAAATAATAATGTATTTAGCGTATTTAAAATCACTGGTAACAGATACTTAAAGATTTTAATTCACAATTGTACATTATTTATAAATGGAAAAGTGCTAAATCTACTATATAGAAAGAACAGAGACTCAAAAAAAAAATCATTTTAACACCAGAGACTACACATTCCTTATTTCACAATGTAGACATCTCTGTATCAAACTGTGAGAAGGTGTCCAAACTCTACTGCTTTGGTTTTGTTGTTATTTTTATTAATTGTTCTTATTTTTAGATTGCCAGTTGATGAAAGTAAACAGACCAAGACCTCATACATTCATCATAAAATGTTGGCAGTGGGCGACTGAAGTGGAGAGGATGTTCTGTGTTGAAAGTGTTAGTGAAAGGTGAGGAATACACACTAGGATGCTAATTATTTCTAGTAGGAGTAAACTAACAACATGAATTTCAAATCTGTTTTGTGGTATTTCAGGGATGAATGGATACAAGCCATTGGGTCTGTGTCAGATACTCTGAAAGTGACAGAAGAAGCACCGACATCTAATATTGTAGAACATAAAAAGAAAGTGGTATGTGAGCAGATCTTTATATTTTAGGCAAGATTCATTTAAAAAACAGATTTGTTTTAGGCTCAAACTTTTTGTCTTGTTTTCACACTGTTTAGAGCTAGCTTAGTTCATTATCTGATTTAATTACCCAAACAATAGACATTTTGTTTTTGTCTGAGTGCATCTGTTTACATTTGTATGGACATATTATTTCTTGCTATAATAGTTGCTGTTATGAATATTTAAAAAAAAAAATGTTTTTACTGATTTATCAGTGCTACAAAAAAAGTTGTAGTATTTAATAAGTAACTATGATACTTAATTTTGTATCTAGTCTAATTCAGGTATAGTCAGCTGTTATCTGTTTTTAGTGTTAGTAATCGTTCTCAAAGCCTTAGATCTACAATGATATATTGTATATTTGTTGCAGTGAAGTGAATGGTTTTATGGTTGTTACTATTTACAAAGCTTATATCAACTCGCTTTGTCTGTCAGGGAAAAATTTTTTAACCACACCCAATCTTGGATCAAGCTGAAATTTTGCACAATTATTTCTTTTACCTGACAACACTAGAATCAATAAAAAAAATTGACTAATTAGTTAATTAACTATTGGTAATTAATTATTTTGTGCGGTATCTTTAACAACGGAAAGAAATTATACTTGACTGAAGGGGTGGTATAAGCTGAATTATTCCCTTATATTGGTCATTGTCTGAGGCTTAGTGAACACAAACACAAAGCCTGAGAAGGCTTTAGAACATGATTTCGAATTCAGGTCATTTGCCTTTTTTTTTACAAATACATTTAAAAAGCAATCACCCAGATACCCCGTTCTTTCTCCCCCACCCCTTTCCAAATGGTCTAGACAAGTGATAGGATCATAGCGTATTGAGAAAGCTAAAAAGCATGAAATTGCGCTTTACAGAAACAATTGGTAAAAATATTTCTAATCGCACAGATTTATTATTATAAGACAAATTTAATTACATGACTGACCCAAACTAATTGATAGAATTACACTTAATGTAAGATTTTTTTTATTTTTTTTATTTTTTTTTTTTGTATTTTGTTTAATGTTGCTGTTGTTTTTTTTCTTAATCTTTTTAAATTTAGTCTTTGGATGACTTTGACTTTCTAAAAGTGTTGGGTAAAGGAACGTTTGGTAAAGTGATAATGTGTAAAGAAAAAGCCACCAATCAGTTATATGCTATCAAGATATTGAAAAAGGCAGTCATTATAGCCAAAGTAAGGTTCTCTCTTTTTTTTTTTAATTAATTTTTTTTCTTCGATAATGAGAAAAACAAGCAATGTGTGAAAATTGTATTGGATTTTTTTTTTTTTTGACATTGATTTTTAGTGTACTATCATGTAAAAAATCGATGAAAATTTCTAAATTTATTTTTTGTCCCGAGTTGTTTTAATGCAGATAATTGAAAGGAACCATAACTTGAAACTTTTTCTTTTCCTTTTGAGTTATTCAGATAGTGACCATGACCCTAATTTCAAATGAAATTGAAATTGCAAATTTTTATTGATTTTTAGATATGTATTTAACAATTTAAAATATGATTCGAGTGTTTAAAAAAACAACAACAATAGCTTAATATCTTGCACCATTTTAAGGACCATCCTTACTCTTTGCAGTTTAAAGAAATGTATTAATTTTTAAAAATTCTCTTTACCAGATTTTCAAATCAGTGTTATTAAATACCTCTACACTCTGATAATCCAGTCCAAATAAAGTCTTTGCTTTTTCATGTAGACATAGTTAATTAGTCTAAAGCTAAACAGGCTAGACATAGTTAATTAGTCTAAAGCTAAACAGGCTAGACATAGTTAATTAGTCTAAAGCTAAACAGGCTAGACATAGTTAATTAGTCTAAAGCTAAACAGGCTAGACATAGTTAATTAGTCTAAAGCTAAACAGGCTAGACATAGTTAATTAGTCTAAAGCTAAACAGGCTAGACATAGTTAATTAGTCTAAAGCTCAACAGGCTAGACATAGTTAATTAGTCTAAAGCTAAACAGGCAAGACATAGTTAATTAGTCTAAAGCTAAACAGGCTAGACATAGTTAATTAGTCTAAAGCTAAACAGGCTAGACATAGTTAATTAGTCTAAAGCTAAACAGGCTAGACATAGTTAATTAGTCTAAAGCTAAACAGGCTAGACATAGTTAATTAGTCTAAAGCTAAACAGGCTAGACATAGTTAATTAGTCTAAAGCTAAACAGGCTAGACATAGTTAATTAGTCTAAAGCTCAACAGGCTAGACATAGTTAATTAGTCTAAAGCTAAACAGGCAAGACATAGTTAATTAGTCTAAAGCTAAACAGGCTAGACATAGTTAATTAGTCTAAAGCTCAACAGGCTAGACATAGTTAATTAGTCTAAAGCTAAACAGGCTAGACATAGTTAATTAGTCTAAAGCTAAACAGGCTAGACATAGTTAATTAGTCTAAAGCTAAACAGGCTAGACATAGTTAATTAGTCTAAAGCTAAACAGTTTCTGCTCTTCTTTTTTAACCGTATGTTTCTAAAAATAAACATAGTGATCAAAAAGGATCAAACTTTCTCCTGGTGATTGTATTTGTTTGTCTGACATTTTTTTGTACAGGATGAAGTAGCTCATACACTCACAGAGAACAGAGTGCTGCAAACAACAAATCATCCATTTCTCACTGTAAGTAGCTCCTTGATGCAGTCTTTTGCTTGATCTCAGGGTTGTTGTTTTCTTTTCTTTTACTCCTTAAAAGAAATGGGAATACAGTGAAAAGCTTTCTAAACCGTACTAAAAAAATAAATGTATGTTCTGTAACTAAAACACTTATATTTATGTGTCCTCAGCAACTGAAATATTCATTCCAGACAGCAGACAGACTTTGTTTTGTCATGGAGTATGTGAATGGGGGAGAGCTCTTCTTTCATCTGTCTCGAGAAAGAGTGTTCTCAGAGGAGCGTACAAAATTTTATGGGGCTGAGATTGTATCAGCACTTGGATATTTGCATGAAAATAACATTGTGTACAGAGATTTGAAGGTTGGCTCTTTTGTTTTTTTTTTAGTAGCCAGTTCTAGGCTTGATCCAATTCAAATTGAACAAAATGGATTGGGTTAATTGCTAATGTTGACTTATGACTACCTGTGGTATCAACACAAAAAGGATCAAATGATTTCAATAAATACTTCTTGACAATTAATTACCAATAGATATTCAAACTTACAGTTTATTAATTCTGGCCTGAGACCAGAGTTTCTGTTAACTTATTTTTAAGTTAACATTAAAAACTCAGATCTCTTTCATTTCAAAAACTGTTTCTCTCCTTAAAATAGCCAACACTTCTATGAGTTTCACATCATTTTATGAACACTAACGACATTTCTATAGACTTTTTTGTTAGAGCAAAATCATTGAACTATTTCTCTTTGGCACTTATTGAACAATAAAATCACTTTTTTGTTTTGTATTTGCTGCCATCTGTTTGCCCCAACTCTTGTATCTCTAGATGAATTCCCTTAGTGTTGGGAAAAACTGATTCATTGGTGATGTTACTTAAATAAAAGCATCAGATACAATTCAGTACTGCTCGCTGCATTATCTTAGCTCTAATTGTCTGAAAGAAATGTGTGGCAGTTGTTGTTTTGTTTTTCTCATAAATATTTTCTGAAGTTGAAGTAGGACATAACAAAGCACAACATTCATTGAAGATTGAACTGCTACCAAAATTTGTAAAAGTTTCTTAAACTCTTAAAGTTTTTAACAGGAAGCAAAGTACTTACTTCTTCTAGCCAACTTTTTCTGCTTAACTGAAGATTCTTGCCCTCATTAAATAGTAGTGTGCTGTTCTTCTCGGCTGTTCCACACTGCTGTAAACATACCGAGTTTTGGTTAAGCTAAGAAGCAAGGTTAAATCATCCAGAGAATAAGAATAGTTTAGTATGAAGTATTTACTGTAAATTTTCTAAAAACAGTTAAGACTTTTTTTTTTCTTTTTCATCTGTGCTACTGACAGTTGGAGAATCTGTTACTGGACAAAGATGGCCACATTAAAATAGCAGATTTTGGTTTGTGTAAAGAAGAAATGTTCTTTGGGGCTAGCACTAACACATTTTGTGGCACTCCTGAGTATCTGGCTCCAGAGGTTGGTGTTAGTTTTGTTGTATTACATTGATTAGAATATTTGATTACATTGACATTGTATTATATTGATTTCATACAAACTTTTATTGGGGTTTCAATAATTGAGTTGTCTTTTTTTATCTATTGTACAAAATATGTTTGTCTAAAAAATTCATTCAACCTGATACATATTCATGCTGGCATGAAACCCTTAGATTCTAATGCACATGGCTCATGAAATTTATTCTGGGTTTTAGGTCTTGGTAGAGGCCCCTAATTTTGAGGACAGTATTAAATTCTCTAATGGGGATGGCTGTGGGGAAATAAAGAAAAATATGGTTAATGGGCTGACCACTTAGCACACTTGTAAATTTGGACAACTAGTGGTTCTGAAATCTGTATGCTGTATAGTAAAGTAAATTATCCCTTTCAGACCTTGCAATCTAGAAGGTAGATTATGATGTAAAGCTTCCATGGCCAATGGTTTACAAGGGTTTCATGTGGCTGCACAATGACCAACTGTTTTTACTTTCCCCACCTAGTGTCAGGTAACATTAGAGTAGGGTTGACTCAGGCATGTCTTCAAGTCCTGAAATCCAAAAACTCAGCCTTCACTGAGATTCTAACTCCAGATCCTTCTGTTGAAACCAAGAGCATTACCACTCAGCCATCATGTCAAAAGATAGTCTAGGTTTTAAATTAAACCTTGCTGATTCACTTGTTGCTGCATAATATGTGTAAAAGGGATTTGTTTACTGCTCATAACTGTGGTGTAGGTTCTTGAAGACAATGACTATGGTCGAGCTGTTGACTGGTGGGGCACTGGTGTTGTGATGTATGAAATGATGTGTGGACGTCTGCCCTTTTACAACAAGGACCATGACGTATTATTTGAACTCATCCTGCTCCAACACGTCAAATTTCCCAGAAATCTCTCAGAAGAAGCCAAAAGTTTGCTCAGTGGTTTATTAGCAAAAAAACCTAAACAGAGGTTTGAAAATATTTTGATGTTATATCTTGTTTTGTCTTAGTTATTTGTACTTTAAACATCTTGATTTTTTTGGTGGATATTAAAAGTAGTTTTAATGATTAAACATTCTTTAAAATTTGAATGATTTAAAAACAAATTAAGATTGAATTTTATACAATTATAATTTTTTTTTTATTTGTTCTTAACACTTTTGTGTGTACTATTCCTGTAATCAAATGTTCTTTCTACTAATGATTGGAGGATCCCTTTTTTTTTAATTAACATTATAGATTATAGCATGAATGACACAAAAATTGATGAAAAGTGAAGAACAAAGATTATTCTAACATTATCAAAATGTAAATATTATTCAAATTGACTATTACCTTTTCAATGAGTGAAATCTTTTGAATACAGATGTTGTTTGTTTGAACAGGTTAGGAGGTGGTGAGGCAGATGTTGCTGATATCAAAAGTCATCCATTCTTTGCCTCAATCAACTGGGAAGACTTGGTGGCCAAAAAGGTGATTATGTTTTTCTTCCCCCTTTTTTTTTTTTATCATCATAAGCTTCTTATCTTCCACCATCGGTATTTGTAAGGTGACTACATTATTCCTTGTGTCGATATTTAGCTTGACCTAAGGCTTATGCTTGTGAGTTGATTCCCTGCTAGAACTTCTCTCCCCCCCCTTTTTTATTTTGTCTAGGCAATCTGGTATGTGTCTCTCTCCATCATTCTTCTTCTGTACTCATCTCTAAGATTTGATTGGAACATTTGTTTGCTGCACAATGAAGTGGACTAGGGGAAACTTTTGAGGAGATTGGTTTAGTGATATATTTTGTGTATGTTTTGTTTTCCATTAGACTTGAGGATTTATAATATAACTAAAAAATTAAAAGTTTTGAAATACCAGTGTATTAAAATAATAGTTTATATATATGTAATGTAGGAAATGATTCACACAAAAATTTCCCAAAGAAAGCCTGATTTCCTATACTATTTTACTTTGAGTTGCAGAATTTCATCGATTTTATTAGTAAGTGCTAGGGGCCCATGAAAAATTAAAATAGTGAGCAAATAAAAATACATTTTCTTAAAACTTTTTTTTTTTTTTTTAATGATCAGGTAAAAAAAAAGTTTTGCAACATAATAATTGTTTGTATTAGGATTAAAAAAAAATAATTTGAATTAACTTTAATTGAACTTGCAATTTGGGTTTATTCAAAATTGAATTCTGATTTGAGAATAGCAAAAACCAGGGTGGATAAAGTTTAATTCGAGATATTGTGAGTGTTCATTCTTTTTGCCCTTTATTTTAAAGTTTTGGATATTTTATTATAGCTTTTATATAGCGCTACTTTCATGCTTATAGCATGCTCAGAGCGCTTTTGGTCCAATCTCATTTGTGGGGGGGAGGGGGTATCTAGGAGTTGGTTTTCCGTGCTGCCTTTGGGCGCTCAGTAAACACAACTCTGCCCGAGTCGGGTGTCGAACCTCGAGCCCCCTTCTAGGTAGCCAAGCCAAGTTCAAGCGACTTGGCCTCTCGACCACGCTTCCCACAAAGTTCCTGTTTAAGAGATAGATTAGAATCAAAGTACTGGTCAGACTAAAGGCTAGTTTATAGGCTTAGTTAGAGTATCCCACAAATGAAATCATGTACATAACAAAGTTTAAGGTGGGTTGTTTGGTTTGATTTCACAGAGCATAAACCTATTCATTGGCTCAACAGTGCAGTAATATTTATAAAACGTTTGTTTTTTTGGCTGCTCTCAACCTAAGGATGAACACAGTCTAATTCATTTCTTTGTTTAGGACTGTTTCCTTTGTGACTTAATCATATCCTGCCAAGGGTTCCCGGTCATTTCATATTTGGTCACTTCATCCCGCATGTCATTTCATCCGCTGGTTATTTCATACTTTAATCCATGAAATAATTATTGTAAAAAAGTATGAAATTAACAATATTTCATTTTTTATTTTTATTTAGATGACAAAGAGAATTACAAATTAATAAATAAGATTAGAATATAATGTCATTAAAAATAAAAAAAATTAACATCCATATATAGAGAGAGCTAATGTAAAATTTGTTTTTGTGTGTTACTGTTAATTGAAATCAATAAGATAGGCTATTGATAGTAGGTACAGTAGACGATGCATTGATTCGTATTGCTGTCCATCATTTGTATTTTGTTGGCAAGTTATCAGCGGCATGATCGTTCTCATCTCTAAAAAGATTTCCACTACTTCCACCGCACCTTGGCCTTTAATGATTAGTTATGAGCGCAGAGCAGCAAGATCATAATTATACTAATCCTACTTCTCTCAAAAGATTTTCCTTACTTCTACCACACCATGACCTTTGATCATTACATCACACAATATGTGCAGGATAATATTGACATCCCTACAACAAATAGAAACAATATAATTAATTACAAACCCTGCATTACAATATATCTACATATTTACATATTTTCTGTCATTTTTCAACAAGTCTGAAGAGAAATGGGGAACATTATAAACACTCAAATAACATGTCCAAAATATTAAAAAGTATTCTAAATAAACATATTTATATACTAGATGAAATAAGTGCTTAAAGACAAACCCTTAACAACACAATTACACAATGACTAAGAAAAAAATATTTAATTTGGAATGAAGTGACCAAAGATGAATGACCAGGCTGAAGTGACTGGGGATGAAATGACCTGTCACCGATTATTTATACTATATAGTAGACTAACTTAGTAGAGATGGCTGTGCATCAGAGTTTCCTCTTCACAATTCTTGTCACGCAATATGTTCAGTAGACATGATGTTTATTAGACATATGTTCAGTAGACATAATGTTCATTACACTTATGTCCAGTTGACATAATGTTCAATTTCAATGTATTACACATATCCAAGTCTATTCAATCCTGTTTTTATTTGTTTATACAAGTAACAAAATATTTGTATAATACTTTTTAAAATTGTTGTTTTTTATAGTATTTAAATTGAATAAACTCACTGACAACTTTTTAAATCATGAAGACATGTTTTTAATGCTTTTAGTACTGTACACATTTTCATGTTCATATTAAATTATATCATTAATATAATTATTACTTTAATTAAGTTGCAATTATGTCTTTTTTTAAAAATTATTTTAATAATAAATATTGAACAAAGTCTTATAATTTAAGTTAATAAAAAAGATGTTCTATAAAGTGGTGTAATAAATAAAGGAAATTGTCAAAACATTAAAAGAAGTTGTCTACTAAATAAATGAAGTTGTCTACTAAATAAAATAAGTTGTCTACTAAATAAAAGAAGTTGTCTACTAAATAAAAGAAGTTGTCTAATAAATACAAAAAGTTGTCTAATAAATAAAAGATGTTGTCTTATAAATAAAAGAAGTTCTTTAATAAAGGAAGTTCTCTAATAAAAGAAGTTGTCTAATAATGAAGTACTTTTAGGTACAAACAACAAATCTTAGAAAGCTGAAAGTAAAATTTTTGATAAGACTCATTGCGTACACACTTTATTCACTCACAAATACACATGCCTTAGTTAGATTTGTGAAGAGGTTGAAACTGTATTTAAATGGGGTTGGGAAAAGCTGTTTAATTTGCTCACACTTCCAAACGTAATGGCTTTTTGACACTACTTGTTTTTTACTTGTTTTTTTTTTTCTTGCTTTGTTCTTTGGTAAATATTGTAGTCACTCTAGTCTGGTTAAAGATAAAATAGTGAGTTGGTCATTCAAAAGTAAAGAAAAGTTGCATATTAGGTTTACTATCTTTTTATTGAAGGACAAAATACTATAGATTCTTTAGTTAGGTGATTTTCAAAGTTATCATATTGTTTTGTTTTATGGCCTTAGTTTGTTCCTTTGCTTTCAACCTTGCTTTTAAAATACCAGGTGAGGCTTTTGCAATGATTCAGAAAGATTTGGTCTTCATTCTAAGCTTCCTAGCCTTCAATGCATTTTCCTTTGAAAAGCTCTGTGCTTAAACCAGAACTTTCTTTTGCAAACTATTTTCTTTCTTTGGTCTTTACATTCACATCATAAAAAAATAATTTTTTTTTTGTATCATATCCATCAAGGTGTTTAGGTTTTCATGATTTGAACCCTAAATACATTCTACGTGATATCAGAAATACATAATTTCAATAATCCCATTTAATGAATGAGACAATTATGTCAGTCTAATGGGTTTTGAAATGAGCTTTGTGTTCTGGCCCTCTAATGTCTATCAGGATTCATACAGGTTGAGATTTTCTCTCTTTGCAGTGTCAACTTAGTTGAAATGTTGGGTGACATCAATGTCAACACTGTGTTTAGGGTTCAAGTTGTACTTATATTGCATCATGTTAACTCATGTGTCGCTTCTTTTATGAGCTGAGCTGAGAACTTGAATTGATTCAAAAAGTAGTGGGTTTTTTTTTATTGAAACAAAAAAAAAAAGATTTTTGATATGAATTTGTTGGGCCATCTTTTTGACAATATAAAAAAGTTTCATAAAGAAAATAGTGTGTAAAAATGCTGCTTATAAAGATTTAGTCACTGAATAAACAATGAACAAAATGTGTGCTAGCTTGTTAACACTTGCCTCAGCTGGTTCAAGACAATAACAAAAAGTATATTATCATTATTTGTATGTTTTCTAGTGTGTTCTAGTTTTGTTATCATTTGTTTGGAAACACTTTCTGATTGCATACTCCAAAACCACCCCATACCAGATTACCCCACCATTCAAGCCCCAAGTGACATCAGAAACTGACACCCGCTACTTTGATGAAGTGTTCACTGGTGAGGCTGTGAATGTGACTCCGCCTGTGGGTGTTGCCCAGCATCAAGCACTGGTCCCCATTGCTGAGGATATGGAGCCTTTGCCTTACTTTGAGCAGTTTTCTTACCACGGTAGCCGAGGCAGCCTTGCTAGCAACAGAATGAGCTTTGAGACCACTTGGAATCTGTAGCAGTTGCTTGTCATAAAAACTCTTGACCATACACTACAACTTATGATATGGGCATTTTTCTCCCTCTCAGAACTTGAGCCAATCTCTCACTGAGTTAACATAGTTACACTTCTACCTCTTTTCTTTGTCATTCTTTCTAAATGTCTTGCACCTTGCTTTTCATTACTTTTCAATAGTGCTCTGTCCTTAATTGTTTAATTACAAAAGCAAATCCCCCTTTTAAAAAAAAAATATTGGTGCTCAGATTTATTATTGATCTGTTTTAATGATTCATATCTGCAGATACACACACAACAGAACAAATGTCTGCAATAACTCCATTAGGACTAAGATTTATACATTTGAAGGCTTGATCATTTAAACTTTTAAAACTACCTCTTATTATTTCATTGTCGGTGTATATACATAGATACTTCTTAAACTACCCCACCCTCCTCCTTATAATTACACAATTACAACTTTGGCATGTAGCCTTCATGCACTAAGTCACATAATGGATTAACTAGCAGTCTGTGTAATCACTGTCAAGCAGTTATTTTTGAACAAGAATTAAGTTTAGACTATCTCCATGGTTGCCACATAAATGTGTGATCAGTTTAGAACAACCTCTTATCATGGTTGCCACATAAATACATGCAGTTATGCTCTCTCTCCTCAACAGCCTTTTGCTTGCATGTAGATTGTTGATGGTGCTTACTGAGTCATACATTTGTAAGACTTGTATGTCATTGTTAGTTTTTGTGTTGTGTTGATCTTAGTCGAATCTTAAAACTACCATGCTATTGCTTATGAAATTGCTTCTAACCTTTTAGGACTCAGAAAGTTTATTAAGTCCCATGAGAACCTTTAAATCTATAACTGGAGATTGGTACAATCAAGTTCTGTAAGGACCACTGCCTAAAGATTTCTTGAATTAGATTCAGTCACATGATATTGTTATTATTGCATGTTATTCTACATGTGAGTCAACTAAAGTGTTCCAATGTTGCTTTTTTTTTTTTTTGGGTACAAATTTATCAAGTCAAGATCACAACAGTACTGCCACTGTTGACAAACTCTGCGTGAATTCTCATCATTTCTATATGTCTTTACAACTGATTTTAACAAATTGTGCAATGAATATTTCTGAACTTATTTCTTATTAATCAAAGTCACTTGATACAGGCTGTTCTCCAGATGTTTTGTTTGAACTTTTGAATAGTCCTATCAATAGCTTCTCTGTCATGTTTTGAAACTATTTCTCAGAAAAGCATGCTTTCTTGAATTCTTTTAAACCATTTCTGCATTTTTGATTAATGTTATGGTTAGTGCAAGTATTTTTTTTATGTGTACAATTGACCTTTTTTTTTGCAATGCTTTAAAAAAAAATTTATTACTTTTCTTAAATAGTACGGTAGCTAGCTTTTTATAAATCTCTACAATGATAAAACAGCATTCTTTTCAGTAATTGGGCAATGATTGACTCTTTGAAACTAATGTTATCCCATGCCAAAATAAACACCAGTTTGATATTAATGAGTTCAAGTGTTTGATGCAGCTCAAGGCTGAGTGAATTGCTTTGTTTTGTCATGGTTCAAGAGCATCCACTGCTTCAGTTATAATAATGGTTTAGATGGAGTAGTGATTGTATGCTACTCTGGTCAAGCTATAACACTGGTTTAGATTGAATAGTGATTGTATGCTACTCTGGTTAAGTTATAACACTGGTTTAGATGGAATAGTGATTGTATGCTACTCTGGTCAAGTTATAACACTGGTTTAGATTGAATAGTGATTGTATGCTACTCTGGTCAAGTTATAACACTGGTTTAGATGGAATAGTGATTGTATGCTACTCTGGTCAAGTTATAACACTGGTTTAGATTGAATAGTGATTGTATGCTACTCTGGTCAAGTTATAACACTGGTTTAGATGGAATAGTGATTGTATGCTACTCTGGTCAAGCTATAACACTGGTTTAGATGGAATAGTGATTGTATGCTACTCTGGTCAAGTTATAACACTGGTTTAGATTGAATAATGATTGTATGCTACTCTGGTCAAGTTATAACACTGGTTTAGATGGAATAGTGATTGTATGCTACTCTGGTCAAGTTATAACACTGGTTTAGATTGAATAATGATTGTATGCTACTCTGGTCAAGTTATAACACTGGTTTAGATGGAATAGTGATTGTATGCTACTCTGGTCAAGTTATAACACTGGTTTAGATTGAATAGTGATTGTATGCTACTCTGGTCAAGTTATAACACTGGTTTAGATGGAATAGTGATTGTATGCTACTCTGGTCAAGTTATAACACTGGTTTAGATTGAATAGTGATTGTATGCTACTCTGGTCAAGTTATAACACTGGTTTAGATGGAATAGTGATTGTATGCTACTCTGGTCAAGCTATAACACTGGTTTAGATGGAATAGTGATTGTATGCTACTCTGGTCAAGTTATAACACTGGTTTAGATTGAATAATGATTGTATGCTACTCTGGTCAAGTTATAACACTGGTTTAGATGGAATAGTGATTGTATGCTACTTAAGTCAAGTTATTACTGTTATATACACTGGTTTAGATTGAATAGTGATTGTATGCTACTTTGGAGGATTTTATCTTTGCTTTTATCAAGAGTGAAGGAATAATCAAGGGTGACACTTTGAAACACTTGTTGTTTATATTACATTGTTTTGTTTTGTTTCCCCTGTAGTCATCTGATTTGGCTGTTGTTTTTTTTTCTTTTTGTGTTTGAAATTCTTGTTGTTTATATTGCATTGTTTTATTTTGATGTTTTGTATTCATTAGGTTTGGCTGTGTCTGACTATTTGTGTTTTCACCATTTGCCTTACTCCTTTGACTGTTGTTTTGGTTGTAATGACTATCAAAGATTTATTACTGAATACTAATTCTAGAGTTTGTATGTGTGGCCATATATTTATCAGGCTTGCTCAGTCTAGACCAGCTTAGCTGCTTCTAAAAAGTTTTTGAAGTGTTCTGGGCTTAAGTCTAAGCTAAAATGGAAGTTAAATGTTCACTTCTATCTAAGTTCAGCTCTTGAGATAGATTATTTTAGACTTTCATCATGTATTGTATAATTTAGGTATAAGCTGCTATGCTGGTCTAGGTTGTCATGGTATTTGGCTGTGTACATTGGTCATGGGAATCTTCATGCTAAAATGATCTGCATGTGTGCCATATATATCTCCATGTATCTATACCAACATCTTTGTGTTGTCTCATCAGTCTTAAACTGAGTTGCTTGTGAATCTTCTCTGTAGTGGATGTTCTTCCCACTTCACATATTAATTAAATAATAATGAATTTTAATGACTCCATAGACACAGTAAAAACTGAGAGAAATTTGGATAAAAATGTTACAGTGACTTGTTATGCAGACTTGAATACATATTATTTTGGGTGGTTAGGAATACATTACTAACTGGACTATTTACCATTTACAATGACATCATAATTCTAAACCCTGGTTATTAAAATTTTAACAAAATTAGTCATTTACAAGTTTGTACACCTAACCTTTAAATGTTATCAGTAGATATTACCAAATTGAATACTCTATAGTCTGCTGTACCATTACTTAATATGTTCATCATTTAGAATAAAAAGATATATCAAAACTCATCTATACCGGTACAACTCATCTTTAATACAGACTAGATTGTACTGATTTCACTTCAACATAGGATCCCTTTTTTTGGCTCTTGTATTACACCATTGGTTTATTTCTTTGTAATTTAGTGATTCTTTTCCCTGTTCCATTGAAAATCATTCAAGTCATAGATAACACATTTTTGTGGCCTACTGACTGGTAGCATTTTGTAGAGAAAGCTTTGTACAGTTAAGCAGTGTTGATGTAGTTATGAAGTACTGGGTGATTCTTTTCTTTGCTTGCTAGTTTTTAACATAATTAACTAGTTATCCAAATAGCATCTTGTTTATCTGCTTTATGACATCAATTCTAGATGACTTTGTTCATGAATAGCTGGTGTTCTAGATTATTTTGTAGATGAATTGCTGGGGATTCTAAATTACTATGTACATAATTAGCTGATGATGCTAGATTGCTTTGTACATGATTCTAGATTACTTTGTATGGTACATGAATAGCTTGTGATTCTAGATTGCTTTGTATGGTACATGAATAGCTTGTGATTCTAGATTGCTTTGTACATGATTCTAGATTACTTTGTATGGTACATGAATAGCTTGTGATTCTAGATTGCTTTGTACACGATTCTAGATTACTTTGTTACTTGAATAGCTTGTGATTCTAGATTATTTGGTACATGAATAGCTGGTGATCCCAGATGCTTTTGTACATGATTCTAGATTACTTTGTTGGTACATGAATAGCTTGTGATTCTAGATTACTTTGTATGGTACATGAATAGCTTGTGATTCTAGATTACTTTTGTACATGAATAGTTGGTGCTAGTGGCAAGTCTACAATTACTATAGGTTTGTTTGCTTCTGTTCTTCTTTTGGTACACTTAATGTGTCTATCACTTATCTGGAATTCAGTTTTAAAGCTCATTCTGAAATACTTGTCTGTATGGCAAAATATTTTTTAATTGGCTCTAGACAGACTTAGAAATCTGGCTGTTTATTTTTTTTTGTTTCTCTGGCTGTATTGTAACATTGATGTGTTCTAATTGTCTGATTGCTTCTTGTATTATTAGTTACTATACATTTTTGTATCTTGCTCATTATAGCTTTACATTGTTTTACTTTTTGGTTTTGTTGACCTTTGAACTACTATATGGCTCATTTATATTTTTTTCCTTTTTGTTTTCCCCTTATTTAGTTGAACATTGTAACAAGTTCATGCCATGACACATTGAGATGTTTCATCACCTGGTAGTTTTCTGTCCTATTTTCCTTCAGTTCTAGACTCTCTATACACACACCTACTTCCCTCCTTTGCATGTTCCATAGCTCAGATTTGTCTGATCTGTTTGGTCATCACCACTTCTATTCTCAACATTTTGTCAACCCAGTTGCTTAGACTATTTGATCACCATGAAATAATTCATGACTGTTGTGCTTGTAATGTACATATGTTGGTGTAGTTTAAAGCTGTTCATATTAAAGTTTAATGATTCAAACTTCGTCTTCCTGGCTCTTTTATATACACGTTTTTTTTTTCATGGTGTATTTAAGATTAATGAGTTGATACAAAAAAATGTTTTTCATTTTGTTAACTCATCTAAAAAAACATGTTAATAAAATTGTTAGCTTACAGAGAGAGAAAGATTAAAACATGACTTAAAGTACAGTATACCTGAGTAATTTCTTTTAGTGTTGCAAAAGCTGAAACTAACTTTTTCAGATCTTGCACTCTATGGGGCAGATGATGTAAAGGTCATCTGTTTCTATGGTTAACAGATGTGATCAGATGATGTCAAGGTCATCTGTTTCTATGGACAACAGATGTGATCAGCACAATGACCAACCGTTGAATAATGTCACGTATCCATTAGAGTTGTGTGGACTCTGGGCATTGTAAAATCCCAAAATTCAAAATCCGTCTTCACAGAAACTTGGATCCAAGACCCTTCAGTTTAGAAGCCAAGCACTTTACCAATCAGCCACCAATATACAATATACTTTAATAAACTTCTTTCAGTGCTTGTTGACTTAAGTGAATCAGGTGAAGAGAATGTTTTTCAGTCTCTAAGCCTATAACTGTTGTGCTTGATGGCTACATCTATGTCTGGTCCCCCAAAAATGGGACAGTTTTAACTGGGCACAACATGGCCTAAATTGTGTAAAATATCATATCAACAGTTTTAGCTAAACATATGCCAGGGTTTAAATTTATTTATCATTGACAGAAGCAGAATATTTTTTTAAAACGTGCTAGTGGATCTTAAATGATTAAAAAATATTTAATGTGTAACTTGATAATTAAGTTAATTAAGAGAAAACAATATTGAAAATGAAGTTTTAATGAATGAACTTATATCTTAATTAGCCAGTAAAACAAGTTATTTTATCTAACAAGAAATTACAGAAACTTATTCTACTTAGCCAGTCAAATGGAAAATCTGTTATCTAGCACTTAGTGTTTTGAATGTTCCATGTTTGCATCACGCTGTCAGCATTTCATTTTTCTTTCACCTGGATTAATAGCCTAAAAATGACAAGGCCTCACAGCATGCCAGCTGGGCACTCTAACATACTTTAAAGCCTCTGTTAAGGTCTAAAGCATATTTGCTTAAAATTGTGTAAAGATTGTTTAAGCAATGTTATTTGCATATTTCATGATCTTATTGAGGCCAATGAAAAATTAAGACCTCCAGGCAGGGAAGGGGAGGGGAATTTATGTATCCTTTGACCTCCACAAGACTAAAGAATATTCATACCTTTTCATATTAGGATTGGTCAATTGGTGTTGATTTATATAAATGACACAAAGGCATAGACTTGTTTTACTTAGGCCCTACTTACTGTGAAAGAATATATCTAACCAACACACATTTGAATACAATGTAGACCTGGTGGTGTTGCAACAGAAAGTTGTGAACTTTTGTTAGCCCAAATGTCATAAATAGGAATGAAATTTTTATTTTTAAAATCAGGTGTGAAAGGCCAAAATTAACACTTCAACTTAACATTAGCCAAAAGACAAAAAAGGTAGCATAAGGTGGTTACAAGTTAGAGCTTTTTTTTCTTATTAAAAATCTGGGTTTAAATTGTTTGGATATATTTTGGGGGGGGGGGGGGGGGGTGAAGTTTCTGTCCAACCAGTTCTAAAGATAGGTGTGACTTAGCTTTAGAGATAAAAAAAAAAAGTCAACAATGTGCAGTGTACATTAAATCATAGTATTCTACCAGTCCATCAATAGGCTCTAATCTTGGGGTTCTTCTTTTGTTCTTAAAAATATATAGGTCTGTGTATTTTGCCTTACATTGAACTCTGCCTAAAAAGCAAAATTTGCTTCATATATATATAAAAAAAATGGTGGGCTGTGTTTAGGCATCAAGACCATTAGTATTATAATGATCTTCTCTAGTTGTGATAGTTTTAATCCTCTGTATGTAGCTGTATAAGGGAACTGTAGCTAGGAATGTTTGATTTCTATTGTCATACTTAGACCTTCATTTGCTGTAGGAGTGTTCATGTTCAAATCTTTGGCTCTTGAGTTCCATGTGTCCTTGTTGATTTAGATCCCACCGCCCTGGAAGCCTGAAGTGGAAAATGAATGGGACACCAAGTACATCCCTGAAGAGTTTGCCCAGGAGTCTGTCCACTTCACACCTGGCTCTCACATGATGTGCAGCAGGCTGGACCCCATTGCCGAGGATGGTCAGCTTCCTTACTTTGACCAGTTCTCTTATCAAGGCAGCCGGAACAGTTATGGCAACCCAAGTTACCTGAGTACTTCCTCTGCTGCTCACAGCACACAAGAAATGTTCTGAAACCTCCAACACACATTTAGAGCCGGTGACACTTTTTTTTTCTTTTTTTTCTCCCTTAACCACTGTTTATGGTACATTGGAAACATCTGTAATATATAGATCTGTTTAAACAAAATCATAAAATTGTTTTTTTTTTTTGTTTTTTCACCTTGATGCTGCAATTATAAAATAAGATAGAAGTGAACAATTTCAGCACTTAATACTTCTGTGTTGAACTGATAATTTATGTTAAGATTTCATGTAAAAAATAAACCTCTACCTACCACAATAGATGGGTTTTTGCAGTAATTAGTGGAAAACTTGATTTTTAGGGATTAAGCATATAAATATATATGGCTTAAGTTTATTTTGTGATGAAAGCCTTCCATTTCTAATTTCTTTATATTTTCATCTTTCTTTTGCAGCTTTTTTTTTCTTATTTACACTAATGATCAAAGTTAATAGTTTAGTATTTCTGAATGTGCCTCTCTACCTCATTAGTTTTTTAAAAATTATACACCAGCAACTAAAACTTTCTCTACAGAACTTAAACCAAAAAGCAACATTTTTTCTGAGTTGGCATTTTGTTTTCTGTTAGAATTGTTACCTAGAAACCACAATCAAATTTGAAGTCTACTTCTGTATTCAAGTGTTAATTCTTCAAAACTACTGGTGCTAAACTCCTTTTTTTTAACCTACTTACAGACACATAGGTTTTACTCTTTAAATTTTAGTTCAGTATCCTAATACCTGTATTTTCTACATTCTCTCATCACAGCTTATTAACGTACAATAGCTTTTTTTTTAAGGCCAAATATTTCACTCTCACAAATGATTTCTAAAAATATTTTTATAAAGACTGTTTTAGAGAATTGGTTAGAAGAAAACAATATTTTGTTAAAATCTTATATATAAACGCAAAAATACCACTGATTGATTAATTCACTAATATATCAAGAGATCTCTAAAACTACCTAAGGGATTTGCCTGAAATTTTGTACACACGTTCCTTTTGATAGATTCACAGTCTGAATGCCACAATATTTCTATAAATTCATGGTCTCTTATTTGTTTACCTCCCATTGCCATTTGTTTTGTGTTAATATTAATGACAAAACCTTTATTTCTACATACACTTGTATAAATATTCTCTGAATGACAAATTGATTTGGATATATCGTTTTGCTCTACACATTTTAGAATTATATGAAGACCATTCCTTGAAAATCTCACAAACCACCAAGATGACTTTTATGCTGCATTGTAAAACAAACTACATAATTTTATTTTTCTCAAGAGAAGTCTTTTTAATTGTAGAATTCATAACTGATTGACCAATACTTTAATCTATTATTGTATGTTGAATTTTGTGCTACACTTACTAAGATGTGTGAGAACATATTAATGTAAGCTGATCTTGTTATGTTCATTATTTTCACTCTATCTGATCTTTCCCCCTGACTATCCACTGCTAATTATCCTTATTATAGACAGACCTATCAGGGTGTGCTAGCACAGTTTATCTAGCCTGGAAGCATATATTCTATAGTGGATGTTATTGAAGGGCACGGTGAAAACCAAAGCCTATTGTTGGTTATATTAAACACATTGTTCTATAGTCTGGAAGTTAATTTATGTGAATTTCATGTTTATGAAAGACTGTTTTAATTTATGTTAAGTAATGTCAATGTATGCATGTGCATGATTGTAACCACAAGGATGAATGACATAACAGCTTTTACAGGAGATGGATATCTCAAAAGTTTCAGAAGTTCTCATTAACTCCCAGATTGAAATAAGTAAACATATAATACACTAGGAAACCTAATAAATATCCATCAAAATGGATATTTAATATTTAAAAAGAAAATGCTCACTTAAAAGTAATAATAATAATAGTCACTGATCAGTTGTATCCAAGTTTGGTGTTTTACACACTGTCAGTACTTTGAAACATCCAATTATCCCATGTGGTATAGTGTACTTTTTGGTTTCAATGTGGACAGCATGTGGCTGCATTACTTAAGAAATCAGTTTACTTGCAGAAACAGGTTTTGTCTTGAGTACCGGTAGTAATCAGGCCATTAATCAAATAAATTGTCTTGCTTGTCCAAGAGCTTAAAATTGGCTTCCATAACTTTTGTCAATATGAAGTTGAAACTGTTTCATGCTGATCCATAGCATTAAGTTGACAATTGGGATCTTGTAATTGATTGGTTAAATTTCTGAATTACTTTTGATTATATAGCTGACATAACAATGATTGGAGAACAGATTACTTGACATAATGATGATTGGAGAACAGATTACTTGACATAACCAAGACTTTGAATTGTTTATTGTCTCATTTTTGTGTTGCTTATGAGCCTATATTAATGTGTTTTATGCTTTTTGTCTGTGAAGGTTGAATGATGTTACAAAGTAACCTACATGACTTCAAACTAAAATGAAGGGAAAGTTCATCCTTTATGAACAATTTTAGTTTATAAAGACATCTCTGTTAAGTAAATCTGATACAATATTCAGAAATGTTAAAAATTGCTTTTTTTTCTTCTATTAGACAGCTTTCTACCAAAAAGCAACCTTAAATCTTCCATCATTTATCCTGATAAAAATGTTGCTTTACTTTTAAATTACTTGGATGTTGTTTTTTCAATACAATAAAAATAAATCTGAAAGGAAAGAAACAATAATTCTGAAGTCTTCTCTTCCAAATTTTGAACATGCAATCCCCGGTTCAGTTTATTTTGTTTGTCCAGACAGGATCTGATTTGTAAGAGGTCTGACATTTGTTGTTTTTTTATTCAGTCTTTAATGTATGTATAATGTAAATGTGTATAAATATGTCTCTTGTTCTTTTTTTGACATTTTACTATTTTAATTAGTCATGTACAATTGTATTTATTTAATGTGCCCTTTGTGTATGTATGCGCATGTGAAATGAAATAGTTGACTAGGTGTCCTTATTTACAGCTGACTAAACAGGCATTGTTTGCAATAAGAAAGCTTTGATCAAGTTTCCCTGTTCTAATGAATCCTATATAAATCTTGTGCAGCTGCTATTGTATAAGAACTTTTGGTTTCAGCTCTTCAAGTTATGTTCCCATTACTGATAGAAACAGGTCTTGGTCAATTTATGGGCAATAACTATTCTTTTTCTACATAATATGTCTTTGTGTTGATTCAAGAAACTTGATTTCTTATCCTTTACAGCTGTTCCTTCAAAAGAAAAGATAAGAATGTTAATTATCTTCGGGGTATATTTTTAGGCCCCAGCAACTAAAAAATTGTTTAAATTGAATGCATTTTTTAAGCTTGGCTGGTAATATGATGAGTCTCCAACAATTTCTTGGGCTTGTAACTTTCAGCATCTCATGGTGTAATTGTATAGTTGCTAACAAACAAAAAAAATGAAAATTGTACTTTGAAAAACAAAATATTGACATACAGTAGCATAAATCTGTGGTAATATTGATTTATTGAATTGTACATTGTTATTTAGTGACTAAAAAGTCAGCTGTACTATTGTTCATGAAAACACTGCACTGTTTGTTCTAATAAAATTGTATATTATTGTATATAAACCTTGTGTCTGTGTCCAGTTACTTAGAAAATAACTAGCTTGCTTTGCAAGTCATTAAGAACTTTAAATGCTAGTGACATTTAGAATAGATTATTTTCAATTATATTGTATTCCAACTGAATTCAAACTAAAGGCTATAAAAACAGCTGACTACTGCTTCATCTTGACTTAAGAGTATCAAAGGAAAAACTACTTGTTGGAGCCTAATCAGAAAGTATTGATGTAATTAGTAAGTATAGTTAGTTTGATCAATATTATACTTCACAACTTTTCAACAAACTATTATAAGCAATCAACTCAGTAACGTCTATTTTTCAGAATGCTGCGAATTACTTACTTAACTACTAAACATTACAGACTAATGACAGAAATACACAACAACGAGTCTTTAAAAAATTAGATGTAACCCACTTGGTTGGTGAGAAAATAACAATGATTTAATGATATATAATACAACTAACATGGTCCACACAGTTTCACACCTTCAGATAAACATAAGAGCAAAATACACCCAAGAGCAGACAACTTGTTTGATGTTAAAGAGGATAAAACAAAATAAGCATTTCAGTGATGTTTTTTGTTTTTTTTGCTGGTCGATCAACTTTTGAGGAATCAATAATACTGAAAAAAAAAAGTTAGCGAAAGAAGACTTTATGTGGCCAGTGGATACCACCAGTCCTTGTCCCTCTTCCTGTACACATGATGTTATTTTAAAGAGTTGCATGGCTTTCATTTTGTTCTTTCTTTCATCACAAAGTCATGTGACTTCATCACAAAAATTTAGTCCACCACTTCATCAATCACCATACCGGTAGACTCGGTTAGTCCTTGACCAGCCGCACCTCCTGCACCAGCCATTGCCAACCTCTGAAAAAAAAAAATTTCTTCTGTTGGAAACAATAGTTAGAAGAAAAAAAAAGGAATGGATATTATACTTTCTCTATTGCTGTATTAGCCATGCCATTTAGTAGACAACATTCAGGAATAATCTCTTCAAATGACCAATTGGCCCTTCTGAAATAGTCAACTAATGTTGAGCCCCCTTAGTATATGTTCCTTTAAAATGTAACTATAACCTCAATACCATTTACAAGTGGTAGACTGTACAGAACTTTGTATATAACTTTTTGTTTCATATTTATTGTAACAATGGGTGGGACATGTAGTCCACATGCCAGACAATTGCCTTCCCAAAGGACTTCTGTACAGGAAGTTGTGTGCAGGGAAGCGCTCCCAGGGTGGGTCAATACAAGCGCTATAAAGACACCCTCAAGAGCTCCTTCAAGGAGTGTGATATTGACATTCTCGGCTGGGAATCACCCTCTCTCAATCACTCCCCATGGCATGAATCTGTGAGTCTTGGAGTCTCAAGATTTGAAGCAAGAAGAGTAGCCAGGGTGAAAGAGTGCTGAACCAACAAAAAGCTGAGAGAAGAAGCAGGCCTATTTGCAACTGACCAGACTTACCCATGCCACGTAAGTGGCCGGCTTTTCAAAGCGAGAATTGGACTTTACAGTCATCTTTGAGTTCATGAGAAATGTGCTCATCTTCTATCACAAAGGAGAAGCTATGTATAGTCAGAGTTTCTTCTCTTTAACTTTAATTCTCTCATGTACAATTTTTTTTTAAATACACATAATAGCACAGAAAAACTATTTAGGCATTTTGCTAATAGACTAAGTAGGTCTGTTGTTCATATGACTATGTATGCCTTGTGTCAAAAAATTAAGCAGGTCTGTTTTTTCTTATATATATAGAACTTTAGAAAAGAAATACCTTGAAGTAAAAATACACACTAAGGAACAAAGTCCTCATAAAAATCAAGTTAACCAACTAGAGTTGCCGACAATCGTCGATTTTGGGTTGTTTCGTTTACGCGCACACTGCTAGTTTTTAAATAACTATTTATACCTGTACAAACTCTGACCTAGAAGAGTGATAGAGACGCTATTTTTAGGTGTTTAATTGGTATCTGCAGCATGTTGCAAAGGATTTTTATGATTTTTTTTAAAATTACCCTTTTTTTTTTGCTAGCCTACAAAATGGAACATATTTAGGATTATGTGTAGGCTTTAATTGAATAAGATTTTAATGGGAATATTAGTGTTTCAGCTGTAAAATAATAAGGATATAATGATTGGGGTAAGTGATTTAGAGCCATTTGAGGCCGATAGTAGTAAAAATTAATAAAAAATCGATGCTAGATCCAGTATTGATTATGTTAGATTTAGGCAAATGGGAGATTGGAAGGCAACTAAATATGACACGATATTTTAATGTTTTTGAGCTCTGACAAACATAATGCTTAACCTAGGTCTATTTTCTATTTTTGTTAGGTTTTATTAGTTTTTTTCTGTGAATTTAGTAAAAAAAAAAGTATTTTTTAAAATAACTGATACAGAGTTATATCCCTTCTCTTAGGGATGGGGGAGTTTCTGACAACTGCTTAGTGGTGAAATGGTTAAATGTTTATTTGCGAGTAATGTTTACACAAAAAAAATAGGCTAACCGTTTTTATTGCAAGACATCCAGAAAAACGTTAAGTCTAGGAACACCAGACCCTCTTTCACACAAATCAATATACAGAAAAATGAAAGTACAAAATAAAGACTACACAATAACCCATGAAATATTACTTAGTGGTAATTATTTTTATATTGTTCCACTGAAGTCTTTAATTTTTATAAAGTAATATTTTTTTATTTTTATATGTTAAAAGGTGCAATATAAATTAGAGATCTATAGTTGTTGTGATTTGGTTTAAAAAGGATTTACAGGAAACTGATCATCAAAAACATTTTAACAAAGCTAATATCAACTCACTCGTGTCTTGGTAAAAAGTTTCTCCCACACACTATCTCAAATCAAATTATTCATTGGTGAAGACAATGCATGAATCAATTTAAAAATTAGTCAATTGATTACTGGTAATTAATTATTTTGTTTGAAACCGACAAGGGAAATTAATTCTTCTGTATTCAGAGATATATATTTGGGATTTTGTCTCCTTAGATAACTGTATAAAATATGTCTCCCACGCCCATTCTCGGATCAAGTTAAAACTCTAAAAATTATTTATTAATCAGTTAGTCAATTAATTATTTTAATATCAAAAAGGAAAATAAGTTCTACATTACTGAGAGATATAGTTGTAAAAAGTGTTCTTCCCCTTAAATAAGATTTTTTTTACATTATTTTTTGTTATTTAGCTTGTTAGAAACTAGTTTCAAAATTTGCAATAATCCTGTGGGATTAGTAGAACTTTTAAAAAGATGGATCCCTACACATTTCTACTACTTCACACTGCTGTGTCAACTAAAAAAGTTTTTTTTTTTGTTTTATAACACATGCTTTGTATTGATGGTCTACTTTATTTGTGGTAATTCTAAATCTTAAAAACTCACTAAATGACTTATAGAAGAGAAAAGGCTCCATACAAATAAAAGTAGATTTTTTAAAAAGCTTTGCTATATGTATTTATTACATATGATTAGTAAAGCAAAAACATTTTTTATGTATGTCCCAAATAGAAATCAAAACCATTTGATCAAGCTGGATAAAATTTGACCTTAGATTACAACTGAGACCTTAGTGAATGTTTAATGTCCTTTCCACAACCGAAGAACCCTAAAAATAAAAAAATACCTACATTTAACAAATCAGGTAAACTTATTTTAAAGTATTTTATAGTAGCTATGAATATGTCGGCTAAACCCCATTTTCATTTTCGTGTAAAATTTTTTAAAGTTTTAAGTGAACATCTCACCATGTTTGATATAGAGCTAAATTCAATGCACTAGATCATTCCTTCACAAACTAAGGCCCGCAGGCCATATCCGGCTTGTGTTATTTCCATGTGTATCATATCAGATGATTTATTATTATATACATATTAATTAACAAATTATCGTACCGCTCCAACAGAAGGTAACTTCTGTACTAGCAAAGTAAACACCTGGGGTGGTAGAGTCTGCTGTAGAACTTGGAGCAAGTGTTGTGGCTGGCCACATACAGCCACAGCATTGCTCAGGTGCTCAACACCTTCCTCGATATCCCCTAGAGAAGAAATCATCAACTAATTCATTTCCAACAGAGATATGGAGAAGAAATCATTAACTAATTCATTCATTTCCAACAGAGTTATGGAGAAGAAATCATTAACTAATTCATTCATTTCTAACAGAGTTATGGAGAAGAAATCATTAACTAATTCATTTCCAACAGAGTTATGGAGAAGAAATCATTAACTAATTCATTCATTTCTAACAGAGTTATGGAGAAGAAATCATTAACTAATTCATTTCCAACAGAATTATAGAGAAGAAATCATTAACTAATTCATTCATTTCCAACAAAGTTATGGAGAAGAAATCATTAGCTAATTCATTCATTTCCAACAGAATTATAGAGAAGAAATCATTAACTAATTCATTCATATCTAACAGAGTTATGGAGAAGAAATCATTAGCTAATTCATTTCCAACAGAGTTAAGGAGAAGAAATCATTAACTAATTCATTCATTTCCAACAGAGTTATGGAGAAGAAATCATTAGCTAATTCATTTCCAACATAGTTATGGAGAAAAAAACATTAACCTTTTTGTTTCCAACACAGTTAATACAATCACAAAAATGTTTAATATCAAATTTTGTGAGTGATTTGTACACTAACGATTGTTTTCAGCTTATCATTTCAAGTATGGTCATTATAATGTACAATAGTATAAAAAAGTAAAAACGTATTAATTTGATTGAAATTTTAGAGAATAAACAACAAAATGGAACTGATACAAGTGGTGCCCACTAAAAAGTCAGGCTTGATGACCTTAGTAAGTTAACAATGTATGTGTTTAATAAAAATTGTACAAAAACAATGAATTATAGTTACCACTTGCAAGTTTCTCCTCTCCAATCTGTACCTCTTGTAAGAAAAATCTTTGCATCGCTTCAGGATTTGTTAAGTCAGGTAACTATTAAAAAAAAAATATTTACTAATTTTTTTAAGCTTCTCAAGGTTAAAGCATTACTTTGTCAACCCTTAACTCAATAAATGGAAGCTAACTATTGATCCATTGATAACTACTACTTCTTTTATTTTTTAAATTACAAGATTCGGGAGAAAAATATACATATTATTATATATTGTATATATTATTTATGAAGCATGATGTTTTGGCACATACTTTTGGTGATAAATGTTTTAAACACATTATAATATGTTCATTTTATTATGTCTTTAAAAAGTATAATACATATCTATGTTTTGTATGTGTTTTTATTTATAAATATTGTTTTTTCACGAAGAATAATATAATTTTTTAAGATAAATGTTAATTTTGTAATTATTGCTATGTCACTTGAAATCTAAATGGTGTGTTGGTTCTAATCTTGTCCATTAATCAATGTGGCTTATCATTTTATGCAAATATATGTGAGAGAGATATATTGTATACTATATATATTTAATAATTCTAGCTTGTTAAAAACAAAAATTTAGAAAATATGTAAATTTTTTAAAACCCATTAGCTCTGATTTCTGGTTTGAAAAATCCCCAACATACCCTAGGCAAGGCAAGGAAACTATAAATTCTAACAAATAAAATTGCAAAAAAAAAATAAAAAAAATAATAATTTAAGATCTAATTCAATAAATCAATAAACAAATTAAAAAAAAACAGAACAATATGTCTACTTTTAAAAAAAGTATATACTTTTAATAACTTTAGAATATAATAATGCTTTAAAAATAATACATTTCCTGGGTATGGGCTTAATCACTAGGGTATGGGCACTTTTGTTTTTAAAAATTCTCAGGTAAAAAATGAGCTCTTCTTACAGGAAAATTTACAAAACTGCTGCTACTGCTTATAATTGTAAACATAGAGTTGAAGCTAGGTGCTGAAACAAATTATACATACATATATTAAACAAAAATGAATAACAGCACCAGGGACCAAGTTTTTAAGAGAGAAAGTAGTGAATTAAAATGCTACGAAAATAAGGGCATGCGCCGACCGAGGCTCGAGCCTGTGACTCCGGATTCGACACCACGGCCTAGCAATAACACACCAAGCGAAACTAACCTATAGACCATCGGAATGTCAAAAAAAACATTCTTCTGATCCAGAGTCATTTCACCCGTATGCAAATTACCACCCCAGTGGTCAAAGGTCACAAGCCCCAGCTAGCCCCTCCCCCACCCTCGCAGCATCCGTTTAGAACAATTTCGATAGAGCCGACACAGACAGCCGTTAGGCATGTATTAGACAAACGATGGCTCTATCTAATTGTATATCTCTCACAAAGACAAGTGGACAACATAAACACATTACATATAGAAGCTTCAGTGGGTACGAGCAATAATGCTGTAAATGTAAACATAGAGTTGAAGCTAGGTGCTGAAACAAATGATACATATATTAAAGTAGTGAATTAAAATGCTACGAAAATAAGGGCATGCGCCGATGGTCTAGAGGTTAGTTTCGCTTGGTGCGTTATCGCTAGGCGGTGGTGTCGAATCTGGAGTCACAGGTTCGAGCCTCGGTCGGCGCATGCCCTTATTTTCGTAGCATTTTAATTCACTACTTTCTCTCTTAAAAACTTGGTCCCTGGTGCTGTTATTCATTTATGTTTAATATATGTACTGCTTATAATTGTACCGGGTATAAGTTTACTTTCCAAAATGTCCAAAAAATTTTAAACAATTTTTTCCCTTATGTGACCAAAGTTTTCATAAAATAAATTTGAGTAGATCTGAGAACTGAAACTAATACCAAGAACTTAATTTATAAATATGGCAGTGGTATCTAAAACAGGAAGTAGTGCAAGTGTAATAATTGGAATGAAAAACCAACTAGAAGATACATTTTAAAAAGTTATTGTGTTCATTATATAAAATATCTTTATACACTTACCCTAGTAACTCCACCTCTAGCCTTTTCTTCTTTTGCTAATTTTCTTCCTATAATTGAATAATAAAAAGAAAAAAGAAACTTAAACATCAAACAAAACTCTTAATAGCTATTATATAAAATAAATATTGATTAAAATTGTGTTTTTGTTTTAAAAATAATAAAATCTGAGGAAAAGAAACAAATGATGAAAAGGCAAACAAACAAACAAACTTTTCAAGATGATCTAGGACCAGGGAGCAAACATTTCTGATGCAAGGCCATGCCTGTATTGTTCATAAGAATCACCCAGAACAAAAGCTGGATTTAAAAAGTCATGTGTCACTAAAAAGTATTGACTGAAATTAAACTTATTAATCCTGAACATAAACAGGAGAATACTAAAAATTCAGCCTTAAAGCCTTAGATATAAGAAGCTAGAGAAAGCTGTTAATAATATCTAAAGAGATGATATTTTCAATGATGCAAGGCTGATTAGTTTAAATTTTTATGTTAATGATAACTTCTTGGCAACTGTTAACAAATGAATGTGAGCCTTTATATTATAGTAGTAAAATATAGTATAGCTACATCACAACATTATCAGGAAATGGAAAGACTTTTTTTAGGGTCTAAGAAATATTAAATTTGAGACATCCAATAATTTCTAATGTATAGTCAGTTTATTTTAATTCTATCATTATATAAAATTAAACTTCTATTATTCTTGCTGTATTGCACTACATGTCTGCATTATGTTATATGTATACCAATTTAGGTTTACTTATAACTGTGTTCAGTTTTATTAATGCTAAAAAGAATACCCAAGGTTCATATCCAGAGTTACGATTTGTAACACTAGTCTGCTTTTAATGTCAATGATATCCCCTTCTGAGATTCCTTGCTTTTAAGCTTAGAGAATATATGGTAATAGTTGTGTACAAATTGTTTATTAGCAGAAGCATAGATCTATCTATTATTATATAATATAATTAACACAGGACATAGAAAAAAAGAATTTTAGGGATAAGTAGCATTACAACAGAAATAATTCAGTTTATTGAACATCTTGATTTAATATAGATAATTATAATTTAAAATTGATATTGTCTAGATATATAGATTATAATAGATCTATAATATATAGATCTATAATTGTTTAGATCTTGAATTAAATTTATAAATCTACAGAGTACAAGTTGATCTAGGGGTTGTGACTATCTAGAAAATCTACTAATATGGCTACTATCTAGTATATTCTCTGTTCAACTGTTCACTATATGTACTTTTTAGACTTTTACTTCAACTTGACTTCACTTATTATTAACATCATCATCTTATGAGAGACATTCATTTATTATAATAATTATAAAAATAATAATTATTTACATCTAGAAATCTAATCTATCATGTCAATACTATAACTATAGAGTAACTAAATCTATACATATACTATTATTTACTATAGAAGACTAGATAGAGTTAGAGTATAGTATATAAATATAGATTCTAGATCTAGACTCTAGTAAGTATATAGAGGAGGTTCTTATATTTTGGACACTCCATCACATTCTCACTTTTTTTTTTGTTTGTAATTAATTTGTTTTTATGTTAGGAGCAAAAATCGACGATTCGGGACTGTGCATGTCCAATTTTAGATAAGTTTCGGTAATTTTGTTCCGTTTTTCCAAAGCAGATGGCAGTTCTTTAGATTCTCGGTAACCATGTATGTAAAGCTGTTGTTTTAACCTCCCCCGGCAATTCACACCCATATAAGGGATGAAGGCTATATTATGAGCCTGTTTGATCGTAGGCTGATGGGCATATCAAAATAAGCTTCCTAACATCTTTAGAAAGACATTTCAATCACATTTATACCATTAGCTGTTAAATAAAATTCAAAAAGGGGGTGTCCAACGAATAATAATGAATTCAGGTCATTCTCCTTCCTTGCACACAGCAAAATCGTAATAAGAAATATTATTGGGAATAATAAATCTATGATTTTTTCAATGAATAAACATGACCTAGATCGAGATATCTATAATATATAATTTATGAATGAAAGAAAAAGTGCGGGCTTCTAATTTGAAGCCAGAGACCATGCCCACTGCAGGTGATCATGCCAGATGAGATGGGGGTGAGGAGAGGTATACACTAGGCGTGTGGTGTCACAAACTATCAAACAGGCAGTGGAGGGAAGGGGGAGAGGGTCATGAAAAGAATTATAAACATCTATGGGAGGGAGGGGGGTGTTAATGTGACACAAAACGAACATCCAAATTATGAAAACAAGAAGAGGGTCATTGGATGGGGATTAAAAGAAAGACAGAGAAAATACATGTAGCCAATGTAGCCTAGTTGAAAATATCATGTTTATTAAACATCTAAATCATAATAATTAATTTATAGATATATAATCTAAATAGATTTATTTCTGTCTATTTCTACACATAGATTACATAGGTATATAAATAATAAACAATATTTATATATATATATATTCTATATAATATAGAATTAGAGAGAGAGAGAGAGAGAGAGAGTATATGTGGAAATAGACTATAAATACATATTGCTAAAGTGATTCTACTTTTTTAAATATAATCTAAAAAAAATTAAGTAACACAGATATAATTTATTAGCAATTACATAGTGGTGTACAATGACGGTGCTCACTGTCCAAGTGAGGAGAAAGCCCAAAAACTGCGTTCAATACAGGAGCATGAAGTGACCCACTTTATTTTAAAATAAAATCTTGACTATGAGTGGTAATTCAAAGGAATACAGCTATTTTTATAGTCCTTTAATTGCATAATAAGAATCTGCTTTCAGTTTTTATGTAAGTTAAACCTTCACCAAATAAAAAAATAAAATCAAAATTTGACCTAGTTCCCATAAGTCGGTGTTCAGATATAAGAATCTACAATAGATGAAGTAGGAGTAGGAGTAGTTTAGTTTTTTAAACTTTTAGTCTCTTTAGATCTAAAATCTAAAGATCTACTAAATCTAGACTTGATTTAATAAGATGCTGACAAAGTTCTATACTCTAGTCTAACTAGACATAACAATACTTGGATCTAGATCTAATCTAGATTCTAAATTTATGAATTTTTAATGTTAAAAGAATAAAAGTAAAATTAAAAGTTTCATCACATTTTGATTCATAATGAATGATAATTCATACTTTCTCTTAATTTTTTCTTGAAGTCGGGATCACTACGACGTTTCCTATCATAATAAAAACAATAACCAATAAAACAAATTCCTGCACTTGCGGCCGCAATCCCTATGGTAGTTCTTGACAGCATGATAAATTAATATAATGTAATATTTTCTACTTTCTACTCATTAGATTTTACAAACAACTTCAGTCTTGCTGACCGCTACATGAAAGGAAATAGTTCTTTTCTGTTGTGAGGTTTTAACATTATACATGGCTTGGAATAGATTTCTGTCACAATATCAAACCACATCATCTAATTCCATTTTTAGATTTTCCGTTGGAATTTTAATAAAATAGATGTCCAGTATAATTTGAAAAGTTTTGTATATATATATCCCCCCCGAAAAAAATTCTGGTGCGGACTGGGTGTCAAAATCTGCCCGGGCATTTCTATACAAATCCGGCCCACAAATTGTTGGCCATCTGATTGCTTTAGATAATTGTTAGAATTTAAATTGTAAGAGATCTCTTCAAATAATTTACTGGCATTCATGCGACCCTTTCGGTGGCCCTACCGTTCCAAATGGTTACCGGGCCACAGGGCATTTGCCTGAATGCCCATATATAGCCAGTCCGCCCCTGATTTTAACCTATATGGTATGATTGAAAGAGTGAAGCATAATACTTGAAAAGGATGCAACATAAAAGCTCTTGAAATGCATTAATTTATTAAAGATAAAAAAGGTCCCTCATCAAAAAACTTTATAAACATGAAAACTTGCAAGTTTCTTTTGTCAAGATGCTTTTCTTTAAATATTTCAAAGTGCCGAAACTTCGCAAGTTACTTGCATAAGCACTAATTCAAAAGCCAAGCTGGTGATTACAAAACGCACTCATGTCAATCAATGGTACTTCTTTAAAATTCAGTAATAACCATTTGAGCATTTATTACAAGAAAACTCACTTTGCTCTCATCGCTCACAATCGTCATCGTCCTGTTCAAATTCTTCCCCGACAAACTTTTCTCTATCCCTAACGACGTAAAGTTCGTAGAGGGGAAATCCTGGCATCTTGCAACGAACCAACACAATAATAGAATGCACATTATTCTTGACATGCTACATTTGAGTTATTTTGTAAAAGTGACTCTATAGATTACTGTAAACAATAATACCCCAATTGTATAACCTGAAATGTGTTACTAAGCATTCATTGAAAGGGAAAAAACATACAAAGAAAAACTTGAAAATTTCTTTGGAAATAACAACTCAAAATGCTGGGAAGGAGTAAAGAAAATAACAGACTGCGCCTTAAGACGAGAACGACTTTCAGTGGATGATGAGGAGAAATTCGCCAACGAACAAAATGTTTTTTCTCGTTTCGATAAAGAAGATTTTGTTGACCTACAAAAAGAAATTTTCGACATTCTGACCAAAGAAAAACAAGAACCCTACATCAATTTTGTAACTGAAGATGAGGTGACCTTATTATTTAGAAGAGTAAACGTAACAAAAGCTTCTGGACCAGACAAAATTAGTGGCAAGCTGATCAAGCTATGTGCAGAACAAATCTCTATCTTCTCTCTCATCTTTAACCACTCGTTGCAAACGTGCGTAATTTCACACATCTGGAAAACTTCAGAGATTGTACCAGTACCAAAGAAATAGATAGCTTAAATGATTTCCGCCTAGTAGCAATAACACCTATAGTTATGAAATGTTTTAAAAATATATGCTTAAACAACTTGTAGCAAAAGTCAATAACAGCCTAGACCTTCACCAACTTGCATATAAAGCAGCTAAGGGAACTGAGGATTCAATTCTATTGCTTTTGGACCAGCTTTATAAGCATCTCGATACACCTAAAACAAATGCACGAGTGCTCTTTGTAGATTTATCATCGGCTTTCAATAAAATACAGCACATATAATGATAAACAGAGTAACTTAAATGTCAGCCCTTACGTACAAGCATATGGGCTCTAAACTTTTTAACCCTACGTCCCCAGTATGTTATTGTCAAAAAGTCAATAGCTTTAAACTAAATAAGAAGATCGTAGAAAATTTTTATGGCCTGACTATGCAAAATCTGCTAACATACGGAATAACTTGTTTGCAAGGCAACGCTTCACCTAAACTGTCTTGCCGCCTAGAAAACATTATAAAAAGGGCATAAAAATGACACGCACAACACTACCAAGCCGTTGCAAAGTGGGCGACTTCTGTCTATCAATACAAAAACAAAGCGGTACAAAAACTCGTTCGTATCTAACTCGGTCAGACTATATCAACGCCACTCGTTGATCAGGAAACATGAAAAGGAACAAGATGCCTGTGTGCAGTCGCTGACGCTGAATGAACTCTTTATGTCGTGTCTGTTCTATTTATGTGCATGTTTCTGTTCTGTTCTCTTTATATGAGAAAAGAGTCCTTAATTGTAATCACAACAAATTTCCATAAGGATCAATAAAGCACTCTTAGTCTTAATTTATAAGCTATAGTTTCAACCGAGTATGATCAAACTAATGCAACTTCTACAGTACTATACAAAAATAAATGTAGTGAAGTGGATACCTTTTCACGAAACACCAGCCACCCTGATATCCACGTGACCCTTCCTCCTAGATGGCACATTGTGTCCGGCATAAAATGGCAGAACAACGTGGGCACTGTCCATTCGACCGGCATCTATGGCGCTGTAGTGTCCGTATGTTACTGGACCTAGGTCGTCTCCACTCCTTGTTTGTGCCTGGTTCTAAGCCATGTGTTTATGTATGGCTGCAGGTCTTTAGTGTGTAATAAAGAAATTGAAATTGTCCTACGAGTTGCCTTCGTCATGCCATTTAGTTTGTTCTGTGCCAAACCCACCACATAAAAAACCTTATGTTGTTTGTTGAAATTACTTAGTCTAGGCCCATATAGGGGATTGTAAATCGCCAGTAGCATGGCATATATTTATAGATCTACTGCATTATTTCGAAATTATGTGTTTAGTATTAGGATACTACACAGTAAAGTCTGAAAGGTAAAATAATGCCAATCACATATACGGTAGGCTACTTATTGTCACTCAAAGTGGCCCATTCAGCAACCCCAATCGGCCCAATTGGGTACCGGCCCACTGGGCATTTGCCCGGTTGCCAATACAGCCATATAGCCCGCCCCTGCCTTTACACCATCTGTCCTATAGACCGCAAGGTCTAAGAGGGTAACTTTACTTATAATTGTACACCTCATTTCTCCCAAGCCCATCATCGGATCAAATTGAAACAATTATTTATTGTACGTAACAAATGGCAATCTCCTCTTTATGCAACATTTGTTGACTTTGAAAAGACCTTCGATAGTATCGACAGAGAATCTATCTGGACAGTAGGATAATGAGACATTACGGGATCCCAAATAAAATAATAACAATAATTATAAACCTTTATGATGGTTTCACCTGCTAAGTAGCCCACTGTGGCAAGCTGTCTGTCACATCACGAGTCAAACAGGGATGCCTTTTTTCACCACTCCTGTTCCTTGTAGTATCGGATTGGGTCACAAAAGAAGCCTACTCAAATTCAGGGAAAGGAATCCAATGGACTCTCACACAAAAGCTGGAAGATCTGGAATTCGCCGATGACATAACCTTATTATCACACAGACTACAGGATATGAAAGAAAAGGTTACAGCTTTAAGTGAAGTAGGAAAAAGAGTAGGCCTCAAAATAAACCACCAAAGAACAAAAGTACTTAAAGTAAACAACAAAAAAATGGAGACATGGATGTGGACTCACAGATCATAGAACAAGTAGATAATTTTACATACCTTGGGAGTGTAGTCAGTATATCAAGTGGAGCAGATGAAGACATTAAACGTTGTATAAATCTAACGCGTCAGACATTTACACACCTAAAACCAACCTGGAAATCTCCGCACATCTCAAACAAGACTAAAATAAGAATCTTTAACTTTAATGTCAAGGCAGTCCTACTGTATGATTCTGAAACATGGAGAACAACTGAACCAACAACAACAACAAAAAAGTACAGACCTTCATCAACAGATGCCTAAGAAATATCCTAAAAATACACTGGTTTGACAAAGTAGAAAACAACAAACTGTGGGAGATGAGTGGGCAGAAAAATATAGAAGTGCAGATCTTGGAGAGGAAGAGGAGATGGATTGGTCACACCCTTAGAAAAAAATACCAACAACAGGCAGGCCTTAGAGTGGAACCCCCAGGGAACATGACGTAGATGAAGACCAAAAAGAACATGGCGACGCAGTATACTAGAGGAAGCCGAGCTGTGAAGCCATAAAAAAAAAAACTAGCAAGAGACCGTGGAGAGTGGCGTGTTTTTGCTGAGGCCTTATGTTCCACGAGGAACTCAAATGAATGATGATGATGATGAACAAAACGTGAATCAATGGGCTTTGTTGCTGAACATAAAAATTATATATGTGTCATACGCGAATAGCCCAATTTTTCAGTAAAAGAAATTACAAAAGTCATTTCTCCATAGAAGAAGCTAAGAAGGCTATATAATACAACCACAGACCTATATATACTACAATAAATATAGTTTTTTTTTAATTTCTAGTTACGATTTATTTAGGTAGGTGCTGTTTTACTATTACATACCAAGTATTAGAGTTTAGAAAAACCCAGGTTCGTTTCTTGTGCAACGCTATTAGCTAACACCGCATATCATCTCTTCATTAGTATACTTAGATCTATAATCTAATTCTATTCTAGATGACTAGATCTATATATAAAAATCGAATAGATCTAGTAGTAGTATAGATTCTATCTTGAGACTAGATTGCCGAGTCTAGCCTATATATTTGCTTTCCTATAGTCAGTTTCTATTAGAAAAAGATATTAATAAAGACTAAAGTTTATTAATTATTAGATTATTAGATATAGACAGGACATAGATCTAATAATACTGTAATATATTTACTATACTTTATACTTGTAAACTTTCCTTGGCTGACATAGAAGAGAGCACCTGGTTGCATGCGGCCTCAAAATGAGACAGGTGGAGGTCACTCACGAAGGATACACATTTGAGACCAAAAGAAAATCTGCTGCCGAGGACAAACGCAGACGGCGAAAAGAAAATCTAAATCGACAACCTGCGGACAATTGTTATGCTTGCCCTGGATGTGGCAAAATATGTAGGTCACAGCTGGGACTGCGCAGCCACGGGAAATACTGCATTCCTCACTAATCTTCGGACTCGAAGACTAGCCTTATTATTATTATTATACTCTATACTTAATCTACTAGACTAGAGATCTATCTATAGATCTAACTATAATCTAGTCAATCTAGACCTATACAATATTCATTATAATACCTCTACTTATAATGTAATGACTTATTTAATAAGTTAGACTTAGATTTATTATATTTTATTAATAGATTTACTTTTCAATGCCTAGACCTAATAATAAAATGCGAATGATGTCTAATGACTGATTATTTTAATTTTTTAAAATAGTAGTAGGCCTACTAGATCTAGGTCTAGATTATACTTAAATCTAGTCTAAAATAATGACTGTCTAAGACTCTAGATGACTGAGACTTTCACATAGAGGTGTTGTTAATAATACGGCATGTCGGCTGAAAGTACATAAAGTGCTTTTTTTTTGTTGTAAAAAAGCAATTTGTAAAAACAAAATAGGTGACAGTACTCAGTAATAAATTGCCTAACTTTCAACTACCAATAAATTAACAATTACCGTTGAAATAAAAGAAAAGTAATAATTTTTCCGATATTGAAAAGAGGTGCCGGTACCCCGTACTGGTGCGTAGCGTCACACAAATAGATGTATATCTCAATCTTCTTTCATTTAATTTTTTTTTTTTTTTGCGGGGTTATTGCTACTTAATACATTGATACCGGATCGATTTATATAGGGCCTAAGTATACAAGCAGGATCTCGAGCATTGGATAAATTTATTTTTTAAATACAAAGTTTTATGGAAGAGGCAATATAGGCCTATTAATTGTTTGAAGTTTGTAATTTCTTAAATTCAGGCTAAAAATATCGAAGCCTGCATTTTTACACTCATTTCCAAACAATTAGAAGAGATGGACTGACTCATATTGTAGGCCTACCTTGTGTACATTTGCAAAAACACAAACTCTCTTTGTAATCTTATCAGTTAGACTTTCAAAACTATTAAAAATAAAAATAAAAAACTTTGTGATTTTTTTTACTGTATAATTCTATTATTATTCCTTTTTAGAATAAGGATATAAACAAAAATTTGCCATATGACTTTGTCTAACAGAAAAAAACAAAACTTACTTCTATTTATACAGTTACTTTTACTTACCTAGTAATATAAAATATATTGAGCTAACACGGACATTCATCATAATGCAGCCATGCGATTTTTCGTTTATGAACATAGCATTATTTAGGACCATTATTTTACAAAGGCTGCTTGGAGAAATCAGGTATACAAATTAGGAGAAAACACGACCCCTTTACTCAAGAAAAATTTAAGAAACTAAAACAGAAACAAAATAGACAGTGACATTCATAACTGTCACGAATCAATCAATAGTGCTAATGTCACGTTGAAGATTATCTTAATCTATATCGCACTATCAATTATCGTGGTTGCCGAGGATTCAGAAATCGTCAGTTGATAAGATGATCATCTAAAAGTTGCTAGTTGATAAGAGGATCGTCTAGAAGTTGCCAGTTGATAAGAGGATCATCTAGAAGTTACTAGTTGACAAGACGATCTAAGTATATTATTATATATTCAATGAAGAAACTTATCTTCGACAAATACAAATACGTTAATTCAGAACTTGGAAAAGCTATTCACAAATAATTACAATGGTTAAATGTACTTGAATAGAATATAAATGATCTACACAATAATTTAATTATGTCTTCTTTCTTGAATTCTAACATTAAACTTTAGTACATGTTATATCTAACACGTTCCGCACAAGACTGGCGGCAATATCTCTCAGCTTACAAAGCTTGGGCGTTACCACGTGACCAACATCTCTCCGCTGCATGGCCAACCAATAAATGCAGCTCAAAGTACAATAATTAATACCTCCAACCAATCACATTCATCCCATAACATAATTCTGCTGCGTGATGTAAAATTCCCGAGGTAGCTAAAATTCTGCCGACAAGCTAAATATAGACTATGGCTAAATATAGATACAGTGTACGTGACAATAACAAACTAATATTCAAAATTGATTAGAGTAACACCTTTTTAAGTAATTATTTAAAGGTTAAAATCACTACAATTTTTTTTAAACAATTATTTTGTGTATGAAATTTTGTATCGGAAAATTCCGGGTACTTGAAATAAGCTAAGTTCTAAAAAACAACAACACAGATCTTGGGTAAAATACTCATTAAATAAAGTACTGTAAATGTGTAGTTTCACGAGCTAGTTTCAGATCTTTTCATTTTATAGCCTCTATCTTATCTTATCTTATATAATACAGACGTTACTTCAAAAAAGAAGATGATTACGTCCTACGCGTCATGCATTTAGTCATGCATATTAACCAATGACTTAAATTCTGCCAAGTCACTGGTTTTTCTGGCTAGCTCAGGCAACCCATTCCATGCTCTAATAGCACTAGGGAAGAAGGAGTATTTGTACAAATTTGTCCTAGCATATGGGACGATGAATGTGCCTTTATTTTTGTGTCTTTCAGAGTATTTTATTAAATTTTGTTTTTGTATTTGAAGATTATGGTTCAGTGTTTTATGTATAATTGCTACTTTACTTTTGAGTCTTCTGTCCTGAAGGCTTTCTAAATTTAGTGATTTTACTAATGGTGTTACCCTAGTCAAATGTGAATATTCGTTTGTTATGAATCTCACTGCTCTATTTTGTGTTTGTTCCAGTTTCTTAATGTTTTCTTGAGTTGAGGGGTCCCACACGGTGGATGCATATTCTATTATTGGCCTAACCAAGGTTAAATAACATTTTAGTTTTATGTTCTTATTTGATTTATAGAAATTTCTTTTAATAAACCCTAATGCTTTGTTGGATTTTTTTATAGTTTCATCAATATGTGGATTCCATGACAGTTTTTCATTTATTATAACACCTAGGTATTTTGAGTTTTTAGTCTGTGTTACTGGTTTGCCATGAATAAGATAAGTGGAATTAATTTGTTTTAGTTTTTTTGTTACTCTTAACAACTGACATTTTTCTGGGTGGAAAGACATGCTCCAATTTGATTCCCATTTCTGTAATTCATCTAATTCTCTTTGTAAAATATCTGTGTCTTGTTTTGTTTTTATTGTTCTATATATTATGCAATCGTCTGCAAATAATCTGACTTTTGTTCCTGAAGTAATGCAATTTGGTAAATCATTTATGTAAATTAAAAATAGTAGTGGACCCAAGACTGTTCCTTGAGGTACACCTGAGTTTACTGTTATTGGTGTTGATTTAGAGCCATTTATTATTATAGTTTGTTCTCTCCCTATCAGAAAATCTTTAATCCACTGATGCAGTGGACCGTTAATGCCGAAATATTTTAATTTTTTAAGCAAACTATGGTGGTGAACTTTGTCAAAAGCCTTGGAAAAATCTAGTAAGATAGCATCTATTTGTTCACTATTATCTAAACCTTTTGAAAAATCATCAATTAGTCCTATTAGTTGTGTTTCACATGATCTATATTTCCTAAAGCCATGTTGGTATGGGGTGAGGACATTATGTTTGTCTAAGTGGTTTATGATGTTGCTACATATTATGTGTTCTAGTATTTTACATGTGATGCTGGTAAGTGATACTGGTCTGTAGTTTCCTGGATCAGATTTTTCTCCTTTTTTAAATAGGGGGGTGACATTAGCTTCTTTCCAGTCCTTTGGTACTCTGCCCTGGTTAAGCGATGCTTGAAAGAGTATTTTGAACACTGGGGTTTGATCCCAACTACCCGTATGTTTGTGCATAATTTTTTTCTCTATCATGCACACTTAAAATTATACCATAATAATGTCAGTTTAATTTAAAAAGAGAACTGAAAAATACAAAAATATATAAAGAAAAAAAGGCCCTTCAGCCCAATTTGTGATTCTACTTTTTAATCAAAGAAACGAAACGGACTAGTCCAATATTGCCCTTTTAAAAATCAATAGACAGCTGATTTTTTTTATATCGAAAAAAGCGAAATATATTCTACATCATTGAGATATATAGATGTAAGAAGTGCTTTTTTTTTGTAAAAAAAAAATGTGTCGGTACTCAGTGATTAGGTGCCGGTACTCAATGATCGGATTGCCTAACTTTTAGCTACTAATAAATTAATACCAAGAAAAGTAATAATTTTTTCCCCACAATCAAAAAGGTGTCGGTACACCGTACCGGTGAGTACCGTTACAAAAAAGCACTGGCTGTAAGTGTGAAGTTTTTTATTCATCCATTAGATAGGCTAAGCTTTGTTTTAAAAGTCAGTCTTAGCAAGAAACTCTACTGATCTAGTAGAAATCCAGCCAGATAGACCTTTAAAATATATATGTTATATATAGGTCTGTGATTCAGAGTTCTTCAGTGAAAGAAGTTATTGTTTTTTTTAATTCACGTAGAACTAGAACCTAAACTAGATCTAAATCTTTAGGAGACTAGATTCTAGTGATCTAAGAATAATGCACATATTGTTTAGTTATGAAAAAATGGAGATCTACACAGATTCATGGTCTAGATCTAGACTAGATCATCTATCTTAGTATTTATAACTCTAGATTGAAATCTCTAGATCTATATAATTAGGTTTTTAATGTAAAGATTTTAAAAATGTCTCCAACGTCTGTCAGTCTGTGTCACTGTCAGTACTGTCACTCTCTCTCTGTCCTCTCATCAATTATCAATCTTAAAGTGTTAGCAATCTACAGTCTCATCAATCTACGGTTACAGTGACAGTCTAGGACTATATTTATATTTTAGTATAGTATAGTATTATTATTAGTTTCTAGATCTAGGAGTAGGAGGATCATCAAATTAATTGAGCTCAAGTTGTCTTAGAGACATAGACTAGATCTAGATTTTTAATAAGTAAAGACTTATAGTTATTAAGTTAAGTCACAAGACAAGTCGTCACAAGTGACTAAGGCTAGCTTAAGCTGCTAACTTACTAAGCCTAAGCATAATTATTAAGCCTAGCTTAAGTTTAAGTAATCAAGATTCTAATTTCTAGAAGTTCTACTCCAGTCTAGATATAATATTAATAGTATAGAGTTAGAGTCTAGTTTTGATATATAGATTGACTAGATCTAAATATTATTGATAATTATTTTACAATCCATTTAACTAATACTATTTCATCAAAGACTGATACTCAGATACTGATAGAGTCTAAATCTTAGATCAAGATCTCTAGACTTTGCTAAAAGTGAAATTTAAAATGGCCTCATTCGTAGAAAAAATACTTCAAAATGCAGGTGAGGTACATCAAGCTTAGCTTTCCCCGGCCCTTACTGTTAGCCTAAGCTTCTTAACTACAATTTAGACTTTTAAAAGCCATAATCATAAATAAAATAGATATATATCTAGATTTTCTAGAATCTTACTTTAGGAGTACAAGTATTTTGAAGTAACAAGTAGATTCTCTCTAGATCTAATCTAGATACTAATTGATCAATTGCGAACACAGCAATTAAAATTTTTAGCTCATTGATGGTTTGATTGGGAAAAAAAATGATAATATTGGGAAAATCCATAGCTTTTAGAGAACAAAAATGAATGTGTAATTTTTCATTCCTATGCATTAATTATATAAAAAGCTAGCATTACCCACTGGCTTCACTCATTGATTTGTTTATTTTCTCATTACATCCTGCAAATGCTCACATATTACTTTGGTCGTACTCCCAATTTTATTTTTTTTCACTTTCAATAAAACTGCCACCTTTTCAACAACCCCCGTTGGGTCAGTGTATTCTAGAATATATTATATCTTTAATTGGAATGGCTCACTTTAAGTCCTCCACCCAAACACACTCACTTTTGGTCTGTGAACTATAATATTATAATATCACTTTTTCTCCCCTCCCTTTCTTCACCCCCTCCCCAACAAAAAAAAACCACTTGAATTTTAGTATCTTGTATCTGGTATCTATTACCTCTCGGCCCGCTTTATAATGCTACCCCTCCCAAAAACATTTTGTTTTGCCAGTGAATTTAGATGACCAAGATCACTTATTTCCCCCAAACATTTCTACACCTTAGAAAATAGTCCTACATACAATAATATGGAGTTTTCTTCATCTTTTCGGCTTTTTATCTAAATATTTGAAAGGCTTTTTTGACACTTTAAAAAACCATCAATGTTTTAAAGGATCGAGATTATAAATTTCGTTTAAACTTTTATGGGATCGAATTACTAAAATCAAATTGTGCAAAAAACACTATTTAAAAAAAATATATATTTAAAAAAAAAGTAATTGTGCGATTAGAGATTTGAAACACTGACTCTTTAATCTAGTCTGATACTCTACCGACTGATTTAACAGGATATTATTAGAATAAGTGGAAATAAAAAAAAAAATAAACAGAAGTATAATCTTGTAATTTTTAAAAATGTTGGGTCGAAATTGACAATAAAAAATTGTTTTCATAGAAGTTTTCAGCGTGTCCATGAAGCGTTTTATTTGTCTAGCTTGTGAGCCCTTTCCTTTGATAATTGACCATAAAGGAGTCTTTTAGGATGCAGAAGTCTTCCATTCTGCAGAAGTGGCCTGACAAACACAACTGAGTCTGCATTAGGATTGTGTGATTGCTTTGCAGGCCCGCTCTTTGAAATAGTTCAGCATCAGGTATTTTCTCTTGCCATTTAACATTCAGTATTTTTCTGAGACAGATCATGTGAAAATAGTTCAGTTTTTTTTTGCTTGTCTTCTATATACTGTCCATGTCTCCGTCTGTTTCAGGTGTACCCAAACGTCTACCTCTAGTTTGCTTTGCCATGTGCTTCTAGGACGCCCTATCTTTCTCTTGCCTTGTGGGTTCGACTTCAAAGCCTGCCTTTTGATGATACTGTTGGCGATTTGCGCAAAGTGTGCCCAATTCAGCCTTATCTTCTCTTTCTGATTTCTTTTTCTACAGGAGTTTGGTTGGTTCTTTGCAAGAGGTCACTGTTGCTGATGGTGTCTGGGCAGCTGTTAATGAAAGTTTGCACTTTCTTATGGCAGTTTTAGTTGTTCTCCACGTCTCAGCTCCATAAAGCAAAATGGAATAAAAAAAAAAAAGGAATGGATACAAATGTGGGAAGGTGTCTGCTGATTTTAGATGTCTGCTAATGATCAATTACTATATGTAATATATCTAGATTAAATTCTATGTTATATAAAAGTGTATAAAACTAGATTTAGCTACAATGTATATAGATAAATAGGTCAAGATAAGATAGAATTACTATCTAGATCTATTTATTATTAAAAAATTATCAAGAGTCCAAAGGAACCTTAGTCTCTTCTACCCCATTATCATTAGGCACTCTTCACTCTTACCCTCACATTTCACTTCTTCACAGAGCAAATATGGTCTTAAGAGCTTAAGTTCAACTAATCTCAAATGCCTCTTAAACTTCTAATAAAGTATAGAAAAAACAGACACCATTAAGTCTCTCTTTGCCACTAACAATGGTAATAACCTCAGGTACCCTCCACCAACTTACAAGAAGTGTTCATTTTTTTTTATTTGAATGGAAAAACAATTAAAAAGGGGATAAACTAAAAATGAAGAAAATGTTCCCTAATTTTCTCTGTCTCTCTATTTCTTACCCAGGAATGATGGAGAAAAAACTCATCAATGAGAAGCTGGAGCTGCTTACCAAAAAGCTGACAGAGCTAGAAGCAGAAATCTACCAGCTTGTCAAGACAAAGTACATTAGTTATTATCCTTGTTTGGAGGCTTCAGAAAGTCTTTGCCAGCGAGTACAAGATATAAATAATGAGATCTACAGTCTTGAGCAAAAAATAAAACAAGAGGTAGCATTCAGATCTTAAGCAAATTCATATTAGGTCATAGGGAATTTATATTGGGATATAGGGAATTACTATTGGGTTTTGGGAATTCATATTGTGGAATTTGTAAACATGAAAGAAACTTATTAAAATAACAAAAATATAAAAATTGTAATCATAACACATTTCCATGAATAAAGCAGTCTTAGTCATAAAATTTGTGAATTCAGTGGGATACTGATGGCCATATTGGGCTGAGTGTGTTTCTAACTTGTCAACATAATCTTTACTTCTGTTAGACCTTCTTTGACTTAACTATGTAGGCTTTGTTGTTTACTTTCAAATAGTCTTTCGGACATTCAGTTTATAACCAGGTTCAAAATAAAATTAACATATGTATCTTTTTTTAATTTACAGAGTAATTTGTTTTCAGTCAATAGTGAATTTTGCACTTTGAACCAGGAACTTGTAAACTCCAAGCAAATCTTTTCAGGTTTGCAATATTTAGTGGACATAAATGATTTATTACAGGTGAGTTGGTCATGGGTGCTTGGTTGTGCGGTCTGTTGTTTGGTCATGTGGTAAGCATTACAGAATGTCATCATGAAGTTCAGGAGCTTGAACCCTGGCTGCTGCCATCCCCTGCTGTCCTGCAGGTGGTTTGGGAAAGAATGTAATAATCGTCATGTCTATACTATGGGTTAATAATTGATTATTGAATTGTGTACCACTTTACTATCAATAAACTTATATAATAACCCAACTTTCAATTTTTTAAAATACTGTAATAACTGAACTGCTGTGTCTGGTTTGCTGTACATGTCGAGTTGAAAAATGTGACAAGACCAGGTTTAATGGAGTGGTCAACCATTACATATCACCCTCTACATAAACATGAGATTGTCTTGAAAGAATTGGCAAAATGCCTGAAGGGTTTCATTACGTATCTAGAAGCTTTCAGGGACCCTATATAAAGAGAGAGTGGTTGAACTGTCAAGTTCATTACAGCAGAATAGTACAGTACATTACTGTACAGTAGTTATGCAGTCAGTGGTTTTGTGCTGACAATGCTACAGTATTTGGTTGATAATTTGTGACACTTAATAAAGTATAATATTATTTCCAGCAGTGCTTTCACGTTCTTTAAGTTGGTGGTGGCTGTTTTGTCTTCACTGGGGACACTAAGGAGAATGTTGTAACAATATTAATCACATTCATTGAAGAACTTCTGCTGTTTTTAATCTTGCATATGAATACATCTTTGGTTCTTTCTACTTCAGAAAACTAATGGAAAACTTATGTACTTATAGTTTTTTGGTTTTGTTTAAAAAAACATCAACAGCACTATATCTTTGCCAGGGCCAGCCTTAGATAATTGGAGGCCCTAGATGAAGCGAATTAGGTGGTCTCAAATGAAATTAGCAAATAAAAAACATAAAGCGAAAAAATAAAATGATATTATTGATTAAAAATCAAGAGTACTCCAATAATAACATTGAGGACAAGTTTCGCTATTTCTTCTCTGTGCGAGGTCCTCACCAGTCAAAGGCCCTAGGCGGTTGCCTAGTTTCCCTTTGCCTAAGGCCGACCCTGCTTTGGCTATTCTCTCTATATATAATTATAATTGAGTTGTTAGTTTTGTAATGTAAAATAGCTGGAAACATTCTCTCCAGTCAGCTATCTGTATACTCACAGCAAAACAAGGAAACCTTGGCTAATTGGCAATGCTAATACATTAATTTTTTTACTTCTTTGCAATATTTTTCCTTTATGATGAAACCTTGAACCTGTACATGGCTGTTCTATGACGTTGTGGTTTACCACTTTTCACAAGACAAAAATTTAAAGTTTCATTTCTGATTTTATTCCGTTCTAGACTGCCAAAGAGACTACCAGCCATGGAAGTCTTACAGAAGCTGCTAATGCATTAAACAAGCTAGAAAGTTACTTTAAGACTAATCTTGGGCAACAGAAAGAGAAAATAACTATTTTGAAAACATTAGAAGTGAATTTTAAGGTAAATAGTTTTATTTTAGAATTACCTTTCTTTGTTATACACAAACTCTCCCAACCAAACTCTGAAGGGCCATAACTCATGTTAGAAAAGTCATTTCACTGCTCTATGGTGTTTTGCTCTCAAACTATCAGAGGTCATTACATCATGTCACATGTAGAGATTATAACTTGATATCATTATCAAACATTTAGTACATTATAGCAAATCTGAAATTTATAAAATTGTAATGTGTTTTGCTATTGTAGAAATGTGTCTGACTTCTACAATTACTGAGATGTTTTAATGTCTTGGATAGGTGTATTTCTATTAATGTGAGTGGATAAGCAAAACACAATACAAATACAAGTGAAGAAATAAGTCCAGACACTTCTACAATTCAGTTACATTTAATGCAGAATGGGTCAAGTCTCTGTCGCTACTCAAAGTTTTCACCTATAAGTCGTAATGCCAACTGGCTAAAATAATGTATAAACAAACTAAACCCCACTATCCATGTCGCATTCAAAGTCTGTCAACTATAGTGTGTTGCAAAGCTAAATAACTAAATTATAACATGATATCACCATCAAAATGTTATTACATCATATCACATGGAAAGGCTATAACTATATTACAATTCACCATTATTGCATCATATCACATCTAAAGGTTACTCATAAAATATCACTATCAAATGTTATTACACTACAACATTACCATTTCTTATTACACTATCACTATTCAATGCTTTTTCATTATATCACTACAAAATCTAAACTTATAATATGTATTCTACTCCTTTCTATTCAGCTGTTCATAATGATTTGTGCCACCCTCAGCCAATCCATGTGTTGTAGATGTTTGTTGACTTGTAGTAACAAAGTGCTGGTAGACAATAAAAAAGCTGTAGCTGTATTATATTTCAACTTGTAAAAAATTATAGTAACTTGAATAACTTCTTTGTGAACAATACTATATATAACTTATTACATTATGGACGAAATCAACTTGAGATAAAATGAAATGAATGTAGTAGACTTAAGTAATAATATAAAATGGTATTCTGAACAAAATCTAACTCTCTACAAAAACAAGTCTTTTCACTCTACTAATCTGGAGTCATCTCTTCTACCTAAGATTGCTGATGACAATATTGCTTATCTTGCATTATTCACATTATATAGCCACCAACCAATCGCTAACCATTTCCCACTGTCACCATAGAAACACATACACACACTCCATAACACCATGCAGAGGTCATAAATGAGGTTTCCATATAGTTAACATAGATCTATGTGAAACATGCAGCTTTCAATAGGATTTGTCTTCAATTTATAGATTCAGAAAGCTACTTTGGAAACTGTGGTGTGCACCCAATGGAGTGATTCAATCAAGTGGATAAGCTCTTCTGACTCAGAGTTTAAAGTGTTGACACTGTCCATTGCCACAGACAAAAATTTGAAAGATGTGGTACATGGCCTGCAGGCATGTCACATCCTGGAGAGGCACATGAAAAAGTTTGCAGAAAATTTCCAAAAACTTGTTCTGCCACTTGTACTGGAGGAGCCTGAGTTGGCAATTGAGTCAAAGAGTGCCTCCTCCAGCAGGGAACTGAGACTCAAGACACCAAACAGCAAGAAAGGCAGTGTTGACTGTGTTGGGGAGGAGCAAATGTACAAGACAGTCTTCGCTAATTTGTTGTTGGTCCTAGAACATTTAAATTCCATGCTGCTGAAGATTGACTTTCAGCAGAAAGATGAGTTCCAGCAGGGCTCAGATCAAACTCTCATGAACTGGCTGGGGGAAGAAGTAGCCTCTAGCTTCTTAGACTCCTTGAAGCAAACTGTCTTGGCCAAGGCAATACCATCTAATATTAAAGATTTGGATGGCTTTCGGTCCGTTATCGATGCTACTCAAATCCTACAGGGTAAGTGATCTATTATTGGATAAGACATAAAATTTAGATTTGAAAATAAATAAATATTAATTTGGAAGGGGACACAATCGTTTAAGTTTTCCCCCTAATTTGTCACATATTTGTACTGATACTAATGCCTTTAAATAAATAAATATTCATTTGAAAGGGGTCGCAGTTGTGGATGTTTCTATTTTTCCTCATTTTTAACCTATTTATGCTGATATAATGTTCCAGCAAGCTAGAAGTGTTTGTTAGAAGCAATTCCAATTATGACTTTCTTGAAAACAAATCTTCTGTTGAGTGGTTCAGTTGAAAGATATGGAGTTTCACACAAGTTTACGAAGAGAAAATAAGAACCAAATCTGCTTGTTGTTCTTTAAAAAAAAAGAACATATTACAAATTCCTTAAAAAAAAATTATTTGACAAAATTTGTGTGCAAATGTTCCCACATAAATCTTTATCTCTGCTGTTTGTTGGTGCACACCTTCACTACTAACAAGTCTTGTATCTATTTGTATAAAAATTCAATGTGACCCAATCTAAGTGCTACCCTAAAGTACTCTTACTCTATTTCACTTCTTAATTAAAGCTGTTGGGTCATAATTACATTTGGTTCTAATTGTAATCACTAATAATTTTGTTTTGTAAATAAGTTGTTAGTTTTGTTTCTTCTTTTTTTATTGTTATGAAACAAAAAGTGTTTTTTTTATTCTCATCTCCTCTGTTTGTTGTCTAGATAAACTTCTGACACTTGGGTTTCTTCAGCTACATGACCAAAGTTTAATGACCTATGTACAAAACATTAACATGTTGTTTGCTAACAAGAAAAGCCAGACCATCATTGAGAAAGCCAGAGATCTGATGACTTCTAACTTGTTTGAAAGTCTGGCTGTCAATGACACAAGGCCACTGAGTGAGCTTCCCCCACTGAGTTCTGGTCCATTGAAAGCCATTGTACCAGAGAATGTACTGAGTGAGAACACTTTCAAGATGCCCAAGTGTAACATTAGGTAAATTGCTCTATATAGTCATTAGGTAAAGAGTTCTACATAGTCATTAGGTAAATTGTTCTACATATCATTTGGTAAATTGTTGTACAGTCATTAGGTAAATTGTTCTACAGTAATTAGGTAAAGAGTTCTACATAGTCACTAGGTAAAGAGTTCTACATAGTCATTAGGTAAAGCGTTCTACATAGTCATTAGGTAAAGAGTTCTACAAAGTCATTAGGTAAAGAGTTCTACATAGTCATTAGGTAAATTGTTCTACAGTCATTAGGTAAAGAGTTCTACATAGTCATTAGGTAAAGAGTTCTTCATAGTCATTAGGTAAATTGTTCTACAGTCATTAGGTAAAGAGTTCTACATAGTCACTAGGTAAAGAGTTCTACATAGTCATTAGTGGCAGCATAACAAAATTGCTGAGGGAAAAGATAGGAACTGGGAAAAGTTGGGATACAGAAAGGAACTGGGAAAAGTTGGGATACAGAAAGGAACTGAGTAATCGAATAATTGAGCTTGATATATGGAAGAAATAATGATGCAGGACCACAGTGATTGGGTGTTAGGGAGAGTATGATGGGGGAAGTAGGGCATGTGATGGAGGGAAGTAGGGCCTGTGATAGAGGAAAGAATTGAAGAGAGAAAATGTAGCTAGAGGATAGAGAAGAATTGAGGGATTACTAAGAAGAGAGAAAGAAAGTGTAGGTAGAGAGAAGAGAAGAATTGAGGGATTACTAAAAAGAGAGAAAGAAAAAGTAGGAAGAGTGAAGAATTAAGGGATTACTAAGAGAGAAAGAAAGTGTAGGTAGAGTGAAGAATTGACTGATTACTAAGAAGAGAGAAAGAAAGTGTAGGTTGAGTGAAGAATTGACTGATTACTAAGAAGAGAGAAAGAAAGTGTAGGTTGAGTGAAGAATTGAGGTATTTCTAAGATGAGAGAAAGAAAGTGTAGCTAGAGGGAAGAGAAGAATTGAGGGATTACTAAGAAGAGAGAAAGAAAGTGTAGCTAGAGGGAAGAGAAGAATTGAGGGATTACTAAGAAGAGAGAAAGAAAGTGTAGCTAGAGGGAAGAGAAGAATTGAGGGATTACTAAGAAGAGAGAAAGAAAGTGTAGGTTGAGTGAAGAATTGAGGTATTTCTAAGAAGAGAAAGAAAGTGTAGGTAGAGTGAAGAATTGAGGGATTACTAAGAAGAGAGAAAGAAAGTGTAGGTTGAGTGAAGAATTGAGGTATTTCTAAGAAGAGAAAGAAAGTGTAGGTAGAGTGAAGAATTGAGGGATTACTAAGAAGAGAGAAAGAAAGTGTAGCTAGAGGCAAGAGAAGAATTGAGAGATTACTAAGAAGAGAGAAAGAAAGTGTAGCTAGAGGGAAGAGAAGAATTGAGGGATTACTAAGAAGAGAGAAAGAAAGTGTAGCTAGAGGGAAGAGAAGAATTGAGGGATTACTAAGAAGAGAGAAAGAAAGTGTAGCTAGAGGGAAGAGAAGAATTGAGGGATTACTAAGAAGAGAGAAAGAAAGTGTAGGTTGAGTGAAGAATTGAGGTATTTCTAAGAAGAGAAAGAAAGTGTAGGTAGAGTGAAGAATTGAGGGATTACTAAGAAGAGAGAAAGAAAGTGTAGGTTGAGTGAAGAATTGAGGTATTTCTAAGAAGAGAAAGAAAGTGTAGGTAGAGTGAAGAATTGAGGGATTACTAAGAAGAGAGAAAGAAAGTGTAGGTTGAGTGAAGAATTGAGGTATTTCTAAGAAGAGAAAGAAAGTGTAGGTAGAGTGAAGAATTGAGGGATTACTAAGAAGAGAGAAAGAAAGTGTAGGTAGAGTGAAGAATTGAGGGATTACTAAGAAGAGAGAAAGAAAGTGTAGGTAGAGTGAAGAATTGAGGGATTACTAAGAAGAGAGAAAGAAAGTGTAGGTAGAGTGAAGAATTGACTGATTACTAAGAAGAGAGAAAGAAAGTGTAGCTAGAGGCAAGAGAAGAATTGAGGGATTACTAAGAAGAGAGAAAGAAAGTGTAGCTAGAGGCAAGAGAAGAATTGAGAGATTACTAAGAAGAGAGAAAGAAAGTGTAGCTAGAGGCAAGAGAAGAATTGAGAGATTACTAAGAAGAGAGAAAGAAAGTGTAGCTAGAGGCAAGAGAAGAATTGAGAGATTACTAAGAAGAGAGAAAGAAAGTGTAGCTAGAGGCAAGAGAAGAATTGAGAGATTACTAAGAAGAGAGAAAGAAAGTGTAGCTAGAGGCAAGAGAAGAATTGAGGGATTACTAAGAAGAGAGAAAGAAAGTGTAGCTAGAGGCAAGAGAAGAATTGAGGGATTACTAAGAAGAGAGAAAGAAAGTGTAGCTAGAGGCAAGAGAAGAATTGAGGGATTACTAAGAAGAGAGAAAGAAATTGTAGCTAGAGGCAAGAGAAGAATTGAGGGATTACTAAGAAGAGAGAAAGAAAGTGTAGCTAGAGGCAAGAGAAGAATTGAGGGATTACTAAGAAGAGAGAAAGAAAGTGTAGCTAGAGGCAAGAGAAGAATTGAGAGATTACTAAGAAGAGAGAAAGAAAGTGTAGCTAGAGGCAAGAGAAGAATTGAGGGATTACTAAGAAGAGAGAAAGAAAGTGTAGCTAGAGGCAAGAGAAGAATTGAGAGATTACTAAGAAGAGAGAAAGAAAGTGTAGCTAGAGGCAAGAGAAGAATTGAGAGATTACTAAGAAGAGAGAAAGAAAGTGTAGCTAGAGGCAAGAGAAGAATTGAGAGATTACTAAGAAGAGAGAAAGAAAGTGTAGCTAGAGGCAAGAGAAGAATTGAGAGATTACTAAGAAGAGAGAAAGAAAGTGTAGCTAGAGGCAAGAGAAGAATTGAGAGATTACTAAGAAGAGAGAAAGAAAGTGTAGGTAGAGAGAAGAGAAGAATTGAGAGATTACTAAGAAGAGAGAAAGAAAGTGTAGCTAGAGGCAAGAGAAGAATTGAGGGATTACTAAGAAGAGAGAAAGAAAGTGTAGCTAGAGGCAAGAGAAGAATTGAGAGATTACTAAGAAGAGAGAAAGAAAGTGTAGGTAGAGAGAAGAGAAGAATTGAGGGATTACTAAGAAGAGAGAAAGTGTAGGTAGAACCACATATATGACTGATACCACTGGTCTTTTTTTTTTTAATTTTTTTATTTGAGACAGAAAACTAAACTCAATTAAACAAAAATGAGCTCAATTTGTTAAAAGTCAAACCTCAAAACATTGCTGTAAATTACCAACCTCATTTATTTACATTAAAATCTTGGTATTATTAATAAGACCCTAATATAGAACAGTTACCAAAAAAAAGTGTTGACCAATTAACTTTATTTTGGATCTTAGTTATGCATTGAGCATATGTGTGTCAGGTTTAACTCTTTGACGATACCATCGTTGATTGAAACTCATTAAATTAAATTAATGTTTGATTATATAAACTTTACTCCATCTTAGTCTTTTTTAAAAAGTGCATGCAGTCTCCTTTAACTCTATACCAACTAAAACATTTTCTGATAACAAACGAAAAGGTTTTTAGAGCTTAATTAAAAAAGAGTAGTGAAATACTACTCAGCAATAGGAAGAATTCCGTTGAAACTTGGAAAATAATGACGGAGAGAAAGAGTTAATATACCATGGTTGAACCTCAGCTTGTGACTGTGTTGTTCTTTATCTAAAGCTTCTAATTCTAAACAAATAAAAGGCTTCACACTTCAACTGCTTATTTTTAAAGCAATACATTCCAATTATTTTAAAGTTCTTTTCAAAATTAATTTTTTTCTCCTCATCTAGTCAGAATATTGACACCTTGGTGCAACTGGCCTATGAAACAATGTGCGAGGCCACAGGAAGTGAAGAGTGTGCCATTCAGATGTTTTACTCTGTCAGAAGCATGTTTGAAATGTTTTGCCATGTTGTGCCAACACATCATGCTCACAGCTTGAAGACAGTTCCGCAGTTAGCTGGTAAATTGGAAACATAGTTGTTGTTTTATTTTAACTTGAGAACTTTTTATTTTTCCCTTATAGTATGTGACAGTTGAGTGGACTGAATTCAACTTCTGATCTATAAGTCTGTGGTTTGAGTCTTAGGGTTTTCGACTTGAGATTATCTCCTGAGCTCACCAGCTAAAAGTATGTGCCTTATCTTAGCTGGGGACAATAAAGGTGGCTAGTCTTTCTGCATTTCTATAGTAAAGTTCCCCTTTCAGACCTTGCCATCAATAGGGCAGATGATGTTATGTTCATCTTCAATACCATTGTAAATCTCTTGTCAGCAGATAAGGGCCATATGTCCTTTGATTAAATTTTAAAGGACTCAAACACTGGACAGTTTTTTATCCAATTTTTCGTATGTTTGTAGAAATTGAGTTCTAGGATACTAAATTCTGATTTCAGTGATGAGACAGTTTCTTGATTGATTCACTGCTAGATATTAATTCAGCAATTTTTTTATAAATATTTTTTCTGTTTACTTCAGTAGCTGAAGGTCCAAACAAACTTAAAAAAGACTTTTATTTCTGACCTGTTTCTTTTCAAACTTATTTTTCTTCTGTTTTGGACAGACTGTAATAATTTTTTTTTCATTAATTTCTCCAAGATTTTAATTTCTTTTACATATGTATTAGGATGTTCATATGGTCAGTTTATCTTTCCATTTTGTCATGTTCACATATTGACATATTGGGTACTTATAAAAATTGTTGGTGAAGCAAGTGTGGGTCAAGTAACGGTTGACTTCTAGGTAACTCAGTAATAATTAGGAAGATACTTTTTTTGAGAATCTGGATGGTTATGTGATGTGTTGAAGTGGGGGTCCATGGTTCTTGCCCTGATTAGGACTTTCAATTATTTTGTCATTCTCTCATTAAAATTTGTTTGTTCACCTACTGCTGCCTTTATATAAGTAACAAGTATGCTTTGAGTGATATGTGACTACTGCAACCCCAACCAGAAATGTCACTAGATCCAGGCTGATGGGCTAAAATGAGAATTGAATCAGATTTAAATTTAAGAATTGCACTTTGGTTGCTAAGCACTTTACTGTTCTGCCACTGAGCCTTTTAAATGAAAACATTTTTTTTTTATTCTGAATTTATCATGTTGTCTTAACATAGATGTTATTTGACTTACCTGGTAATGTTATGTGGCTTACCTTTCAGGTAATGTTATGTTGCTCATTGATTTGGTAATGGGTTGTTTTTTTTTCACTTATTTAATAATGTTATGATGTTCTTTATCTGGAAATGATTTGTCATTCATTTACTTTGGCTATGTTGTTATTTATTAATTTGATTTTTTTTTCCAGCTCTGCATCACAACAACTGTATGTACATTGCTCACCATCTAATGACCATGGGTCATCAATTTGCCCCTAAGCTACCCAGGGAATACTCTGTCACCTTTGTTGACCTCATTCAGCAGATCAGAAAGAATGGAATAGATGTCATGATAGCACAGGTCCAGCGCCAGAAAGATCTTCTAATGGAGTATTTAGATGGTGCTGAAGGTAGCTTTCATAGCATCATTGTAAAGCATAAGATAGATCTATTTTCATGTGTATATTGTAATGGCTTATTATTTTTTTTTATTTCTCATATTTTCTCATTGTCAGGTTTCTCAAACCTTGAGACTGAGTCCAACATAGAGAAAGCCAAAAAGTCTGTTGGCCAGGTTGTGTTTCAGTTGGAACATTTGAAGAAAATATGGAAACCAGTTCTACCTATAAATAATTATAAAAAGGCTTTGGGTAGGTACTCACAATGTATGATTTTTTACCCACATCAAAAATATAAATAAATAAATAATAAAATAACTGTCCTACCTTTGTCAATTTGGCAGACCTTTCTATTAGCTGTAGAACGACTTAGACACCAAGACATTTGAACAAATGTTTAGAGCACATAGTGATTGATAGACTAGAATGGTGTTAGGAAATGGTTGTTGGAATATTCCTAGTTTTTTTTTTGAAGTAATATATAAGTTTGTAAGATCTTATTAGAAAAGAATAGAGTTTTTTCCCTTGAGTTACTTTCTAGTTTGAACCTTACTTTTGCCAGTTAGCCATCTTGATTAGTTCTTTTTTAAATTACCTTTTAATCATTTTGTTCTGCAAATAACAGGTCAGCTGATCAAGTCGGTTGTTACCAGAGTGGTGGACAGTGTCATAGCTCTTGAGGACATTGCACAAGATGCCAGTCAGAGGATCCTGGAACTGCTCACCTCCTTGGAGAAAGTTTGTGGTGAGTGCCTGACTTCGCCAGGTGAGGTGGCCAGCGTGGAGCTGACAAGACACTGCCAATCCTGGCCTAGGTTCACAGAGCTTAAGTTGGTGCTTAACTCTTCCTTAACCAATATTGCTGACCGCTGGGCAGAGGGGAAAGGGCCACTGGCTTCTGCTTTCACTGCCATGGAATTGAAAAAACTTATTAGAGCGCTGTTTCAGAACACAGAGAGAAGAGGAAATTTGCTGGCCTTGATCAAGTAGAGGCAGTTGTGTAATTCATTTTTTCAACACTAATGACATTGTCTGTTCTTACAGATATTAAACAAGCCACAGAAACAGATTTTAACTATGTTTGGTTGTTATAACAAAGATTTGGTTAATATTTTTTTGTTTTACACACAATAAACTACACTCCTGTTTTGCATTTGTCTTATCCAACATATGCTTTATTTTTTTTTTGTCAATGTCTGCTATTAGCAAACATCTTTATTGTTTTGAACATAACATTTAATTTATGTATGCTTTTAGTTACTATTGGAATGTTTAGAAATTAAAATGTTTCTTGTTTTTCAATTCCTACTATGAGCTCACACTTTTGTCATGTTCAAAGTAGAACAACTTTGAATAATTTATTTTGCCAACTTTTCATTTCAAGATGAAATTTCACAAATAAAATCATCCTGCGTGGCACCACGTTTTATTAAAATTTCAGAAATCTCATTTCATTTATTAAGGAAATACAAAAAGCGTCCATTTTCTTTTCTTTTCAATTAGAGTTATCTAGATCTATATAGCCTTCTATATATATGACTGAGTGGTTAAGCGCTTAGCTTCCGAACCTGGGGTCCTGGGTTCGAATCTCAGTGAAGACTGGAATTTTGAAATTCTTGATTTTTAGTGTGGCCCTGAGTTCAACCAGCTCAAATGGGTACCTGACTTGTTAGGGAACGTTAAGGCAGTTGGACGTTGAGCTGTCCATAATATCTTGCTCGTTAACCATTAACCTTAAACATCATCTGCCCCATAGATTGCAAGGTCTGAAAGGGGAACTTTACTTATTATTTGTTGTATGGCCAGGTAGGTCATTTTTTTAGAGTGTGATTTTATTAACCCGAATGACTAGGGTTTGATCCCCATACTAGCCAATATTTGTTCTATTTTGACATTTGGCATAAAGTAGGAATTAATTTTTTATTTAAAAAAAAAACAACATTTTTATTCCATCGTTTTTGTTTGTTTATTGTTGTTGGACTTGGATATGATATTGTTGTTGGACTTGGATATGATATTGTTGTTGGACTTGGATATGATATTGTTGTTGGACTTGGATATGATATTGTTGTTGGACTTGGATATGATATTGTTGTTGGACTTGGATATGATATTGTTGTTGGACTTGGATATGATATTGTTGTTGGACTTGGATATGATATTGTTGTTGGACTTGGATATGATATTGTTGTTGGACTTGGATATGATATTGTTGTTGGACTTGGATATGATATTGTTGTTGGACTTGGATATGATATTGTTGTTGGACTTGGATATGATATTGTTGTTGGACTTGGATATGATATTGTTGTTGGACTTGGATATGATATTGTTGTTGGACTTGGATATGATATTGTTGTTGGACTTGGATATGATATTGTTGTTGGACTTGGATATGATATTGTTGTTGGACTTGGATATGATATTGTTGTTGGACTTGGATATGATATTGTTGTTGGACTTGGATATGATATTGTTGTTGGACTTGGATATGATATTGTTGTTGGACTTGGATATGATATTGTTGTTGGACTTGGATATGATATTGTTGTTGGACTTGGATATGATATTGTTGTTGGACTTGGATATGATATTGTTGTTGGACTTGGATATGATATTGTTGTTGGACTTGGATATGATATTGTTGTTGGACTTGGATATGATATTGTTGTTGGACTTGGATATGATATTGTTGTTGGACTTGGATATGATATTGTTGTTGGACTTGGATATGATATTGTTGTTGGACTTGGATATGATATTGTTGTTGGACTTGGATATGATATTGTTGTTGGACTTGGATATGATATTGTTGTTGGACTTGGATATGATATTGTTGTTGGACTTGGATATGATATTGTTGTTGGACTTGGATATGATATTGTTGTTGGACTTGGATATGATATTGTTGTTGGACTTGGATATGATATTGTTGTTGGACTTGGATATGATATTGTTGTTGGACTTGGATATGATATTGTTGTTGGACTTGGATATGATATTGTTGTTGGACTTGGATATGATATTGTTGTTGGACTTGGATATGATATTGTTGTTGGACTTGGATATGATATTGTTGTTGGACTTGGATATGATATTGTTGTTGGACTTGGATATGATATTGTTGTTGGACTTGGATATGATATTGTTGTTGGACTTGGATATGATATTGTTGTTGGACTTGGATATGATATTGTTGTTGGACTTGGATATGATATTGTTGTTGGACTTGGATATGATATTGTTGTTGGACTTGGATATGATATTGTTGTTGGACTTGGATATGATATTGTTGTTGGACTTGGATATGATATTGTTGTTGGACTTGGATATGATATTGTTGTTGGACTTGGATATGATATTGTTGTTGGACTTGGATATGATATTGTTGTTGGACTTGGATATGATATTGTTGTTGGACTTGGATATGATATTGTTGTTGGACTTGGATATGATATTGTTGTTGGACTTGGATATGATATTGTTGTTGGACTTGGATATGATATTGTTGTTGGACTTGGATATGATATTGTTGTTGGACTTGGATATGATATTGTTGTTGGACTTGGATATGATATTGTTGTTGGACTTGGATATGATATTGTTGTTGGACTTGGATATGATATTGTTGTTGGACTTGGATATGATATTGTTGTTGGACTTGGATATGATATTGTTGTTGGACTTGGATATGATATTGTTGTTGGACTTGGATATGATATTGTTGTTGGACTTGGATATGATATTGTTGTTGGACTTGGATATGATATTGTTGTTGGACTTGGATATGATATTGTTGTTGGACTTGGATATGATATTGTTGTTGGACTTGGATATGATATTGTTGTTGGACTTGGATATGATATTGTTGTTGGACTTGGATATGATATTGTTGTTTTCAAGAAGTGTTCCCAAAGAGTGTAGTGTGTTCATCAATTTTGCATATTGTAGGGAATACAGTTTGATCAAGTTTACTGTTTGCATTTATCAGCTGTGTGTAAAATACCTTCTGTAGATGCAACTGGTTTGTGTGCAGATCGATTATATTTATATATACTGTGTATATTGAATGTTTGTTAAAATGTATGTGTTCTGTTGACTGTTCCCATGTACTGTAAGTACATATGTACTGCTGGTCTACATAAACTGTTAGTAGAACTTTAGTATGTTCACTTTGCCTTATTTGATTATTTCTCTTGATTGATCACAACTGTGACTGTGTGATACTACTTTGTTTTGGGACATTGAAATAAATCATTCTGAACTTTTGTCAGCTTTCTCTTCCATTTATTTCTGAGACATTGTGCAGCTTTTGTTGGACTCGTAGAATGACTATAGCTCATCTGGAAGAGCACTTGTTCAAGTGCAGATTTTGTTGCACTCGTAGAAGTTGTGTTTTGTAATTGTTCTGCAATACAATGCTCTTTATGTTTGTGTGCTAGAAAGCAGTGTACTCTAATCTATGCTTGACAATGTAGTTCGCACGAGACAATGTTGTCTAAATGGGGTCTTCAAGTACCGACAAATTTTGTTTTCAGAACGGTTTCTCGTCCTATTCTCTTTTACCTTTAGAATAAGGGAGAGAACTCTAAAGGAAAACAAATTGAAAGGCCTACTTAAGATGCCCATATCTATATAGAAGTCTAGATTGTCAGGAAGGATCAAGTTTTGAATACATTAGCAGCTTTTTTTTTAGAATCCCATATGGATAAAGTTAAAAGGAAGTAGATAAAATATTTGAGAATATTAATATTCATAACGTAATTTGATACCCCTCCCCTTTCCACAATTACATCTCCATCGAGATTTATCACACATAGACTTATAGTGAACCCAACATTAGCGGCGCCCCTGTCTCAAGTTACATAAACGGCCTGGAGTTGCTTATAAACTTTACCAAGACAAAAAAAAAATGTATGGGCTAGAACATTGAAAGATAAATGTATAGACATTCTTCCCGCTTGAGTGACTTGTTGGAGCATCGCATACATTTCGAAATACCAGTGCATGTGGCTAAAAAATAAGAAAGGACAAACTGCACGGAACAATTAGCAACTAGTTGAAGTGCAGAAATTCCAGAATGTTCAGTTCAGTAACCTCAAAGTTTGTTGTACAAGTCAGATCGTGTTCTTGGACATGCCATGAACTTTTGTTGGACGTGTAACGTTAGTGAGTCTACCAGAAACAAGCCAAAGCTGTAGCTCAGATCTCTGGCAACTGATCACTAAATTACTTTTGTGTTATTTGTAATTGTCTACGTTTTAGCAGGCGGCAGGGGACGGCAAGGGGCAAGGTTCGAACTCGACATCACCATGATGACAGTACGTAAACTGCGCCGGGTCTTATACCTATCCCGTGTGGGCCCATACCAAAGACGATCTATTTTTAAACTAGATGAAGATAATTACATCTTAGCCAAAGCCTCCCGCAGGACGGCTGGGGGGGGGGGGGGATGGCGGATGTCAGGGTTCGAACACAGGATCGTCGAGGCCATCGAACGACAGTCCAGAGCGCAGACCACTCGGCCAGGCAGTCATCCACCAGGAAAGCTAAAATCTTTGGGGATACTATTATGAATTTTAAAACAAAAAATAACTTATATCGGAGTTCTATGGAGATGTCTATAACTTTTGTACCGAACTGGACAGACTCGTTAGTCACTGTAAGTTTTGCCAGATGTGCTCAAGCTGTTAGGGTCAAACTACTGGTTTACGGACATTTCATCAGTAAACTTTTATGGACATTTCATCAGTAAACTTTGGTTTGAGTTCTTTAGCTTTTCCGATTCTTGTTTATCTTTCAAGTTCCTGAATGTAAGGTGGCTGTTACAAGAATGACCCATGACCATAGATTGTGATACAAGACTGACCTATGACCATAGATTGATGTAACACAACTGACTTATGACCATTGATTGGTTTGGCAAGACTGATCTATGACCTAGATTGGTTTTCCAAGACTGATCTAGGCCTATAACCAGAGATTAGTTTTCCAAGACTAACATATGATCAGAGATTTGTTTCAGTAATGTGAACTATGATTTTCATTTGCTTCCAAATTACGATATCTTTAAATTGTAACTAGTCTTCTAAATCAGTCTAGAATAGTCTAGAGTCTAGATGTTTGTTTTTAGTGGCATTGGCCTATTTTAAATAAACAAATATAGTCAAAGTTTATAGCAGACAACTAAATGTTTGAAAAATACTTTGAGAAAAAAACTAGAATCTATTTAAAAACCATGGAAACCAATCTCTTCAGTTGTGTTAGACAAGGTACACAACTCTGACATACAATCTTTAAAGAGCTATAAACCAAATATAACGGTGTTAAAGTTATCGATGTGACCCCCGCAAGTTTATGGACTAGGTGAAGAACTGGATACCTTCAAGTTAGATGGCAGTGGAGATAGCATCCCACAGCAAACAATGGCTGCTGACATATTAATATAAGATCGTTTTCATAGAGAGAATAAACTGAAAGGCTGTGCACAGGCCTAGCACACTATTGAATTTCTTCTTTTACACATCAATTGTTTTTATGAAACAATTAGATCTATTCGAATCTAAATTTGAAACAGCCGTAAAGAGGAGATAAATACAGTCGCTGGCAAGACGATATTCTTTATAGTTTTTAACTCCGCCATTTTGACAACTAGAGTAACACCTTTAGTAAACTCACGAAATTTAGAAAGCCTTCAGGAGAGAAGACTCAAAAATAAAGTTGCAATTATACATAAAACATAAATCACTGAACCATAATCTTCAAATACAAAAACAAAATTTAATAAAATACTCAGAAAGACACAAAGATAAAGGCACATTTCTCGGTCCATATGCTAGGACAAATCTGTACAAGTGCTCCTTCTTCCCTAGTGCTGTTAGAACATGGAATGGGTTGCCTGAGCCAGCCAGGAAAACCAGTGACTTTGCAGAATTTAAGTCATTGGTTAATATGCATGACTAAATGCATGACGCGTAGGACGTAATCATCTTCTTTTTTGAAGTAACGTCTGTATTCTATAAGATAGCATAAGAACAAACACATGTAGAAGGACATGTGACAGACAAAAAAATAATTTGATTATCACGGCTTTTTTTTTTTAATCCATATCTTCTGCTTTGATATAAACATTCTGGCATGATTCTGCTTGCATGAACGCATAGGCTGCCTTAGCAGTGCGCGAAGCCCTGGGCGAATGTCACGTGAGTGGCCCTATATATTGGCTATATATGTCGTACCACATCAGGCTAACGGGCTCCTGGGCCTCTAACGCTGTTGGCGAAAATGTTGATTCGTCTTTATTCACTTAATTGAATTCTTTCTTGCGTCTGACTCTTTGTCTGACTGTGTCTCACTCTTTGTCTCACTCTTTGGCTCACTCTTTGGCTCACTCTTTGGCTCACCTTTTGTCTCCCTCTTTGTCTCACTCTTTGTTCCTTGAATTTCAGAACGATGTTAATTTCGGAAGCCATTTTCTTTGCCGTGACTCACTGCGCCAGAGAAATCGAGGTCCCGGTACTTTCTAAAAAGTGCAAAAAAGCCTTTGCGTTGCAGCAGTTTGCAAAGTTTTGCTGACTGTATTAATAACAAATAAAATATCACACCATATGATTAAACTGAGGATAAACTCTTAGCTTTCTTGTTCATAGTTTGCTAGACATTCGGCTTCACTTTTCACCAGTGGGTCATTTGCGGTGTCAGCGACAGTCAACTGCACCTCCATGAATTCTTTCGTTTGATAGCGTAGCGAAGTATAACTTTCGAGGCGGCATTCTGTGTTTATGACAGTGACTTTGTTGTAATGAAAGGCAAGGCTTCTCCCAAAACTTTTCACTTTTCAGACGACGCAGCAAAACCTTTATAGATTCTCTGTATGAAATCGAAAAATGTCACTGCTTTAGAGTTGCATTTAGCTATGTCTCCTAAAACAAATTTCAGAATATGGCAGCCGCACGGAGTGTAAAATGCTTGATTGTTAATGTGAATAATGTGCGCCTTTAACTCCTAGGTGATTTCTCTTCATGTTCGCACCATTGTCATATCCCTGGCTACGACAATCGGCGAAGTTAAGACCAAGGTCTCCAGCACCGTGAGAAAAGCCTCTGACAAACTCTTTCCTGATGAGTTGTCAACATCTAGAAATTCGTTGAAGTATTGTCAACCTTAACGTCTCTATCTGATACCTCCACACAATGAAATATAAGGGAGATCTGCTCCTTGTGGCTTGCAGTCAAGGATGACAGAAAACATTTTTTTTAGCAAGTTTGATTTGATCAATAACTTTTCCTTGTACTTCTCGTGCCATCAGGTCCATACGTTCGTTTTGAATCATATGTCCAAATTAATGTAGGCCTCGCCTTTTTTAATTAGTAGAAGATGGTGAGAAGAATTTGGTCAGCATCTCAACTAAGCCTAAAATTGACTTGTTTGGTGCATAAAGTTAAACTGTTCCCTCACGAAATTCCTGTTGTTAAGACTGCGCGCCAATGCAGTTTTTCCTTTGGACATTGTCAGAGCTAAATCCAACCACGCGGACACACACTTAAATTGATGCACAAAAAAACATCGTGCTGCCGAAGTTTATTACCAAGATGCTTCCAGTGGCAGTAGCATTTGTTTACTAATTGGCATCCAGTTGCTATCGTGCCAAACAACTTACAAGGAAAACAAAATGCTCTGTTTTTGGTCTTTGGTCTAGAGATGTCTGGTGGCCGAGTGTTTGGCCTCTGAATCGAGAGGTGAAGATTTCTATAAAAACTGTGATTTTGAGTTTCCGAAGATTCTTAGGAAGTCCCTGAGTCTACCGGGCTTCTTCGACATAGGTCACAAAGGTCGCTGTCTACCTAACTCCATAATGTAAAAGCGATATGTCTTTGTGCTGGCCACATGACACAATCTTCAACCATCAGCCAAAGAATCCGTTGGCCCAGGGACTGCAATGTGTGAACAGAAAAAGGGAAGAAAAGATATTTTCTGGACCTAGTGCTAGGCGCTGGTGGATTTAGGCAGGCTGTAATTGTGTCAGGAGCCGAACCCAGACTTTGAGACTGATAATCAAAAGCTACAAATCCCCCCAGTTAATATAAATCAGCATATTTTCTATTGCTCCATGTAGATCTTCTGAAGGACAAGTCAATTGTTCTTTGAATGCTTCACCCATTAAACCAGTATTACATAAGATCTGAACGAAGTGGTCGTCTCCTTTCCATTAGGACTAAAACAGAAAGATTTTAAAACTCCTTCATCCCACTTTCGGTCAGAGTGTTACAAGATCATCTGTCGTCATCGAGAAGTTCATAGAAGTTTAATTCATAAAGCGTTGGTTCGTGAAGGTGTCTGTGTTTCATGTGTGAATGTTGTTCGTATTTGCATCTATAATGTTATTGTTACAGTAGTTACGCTGAAGTTGTCAATTGTAGTCAAACAGAATTTTCATTTGATTGGAGCAATAAAAATTATCTTATCTTCACAAGTTTGAGATCCTCTGTAATGTCAGACTATCACATTTCTATTGAATCACTTTGAATTCCAATATTAGAGGATTGTGACATGATTCCACTGACCTACATATTCAACTCAATACTTCCTGGAATAAGAGACAGTGGAGATACACAAGAAGGTAAAGATTTAAAGTAGAGACTATTTGAAGCAGTGCCTCTCCAACTGTAGGCCACCCAAGCACTTCATCGACAAGGTTTGTTCAAGTAGTCCTCTCTCTCTCTCTTTAAATCACGAGTTAGAATTCAATATGATTACATCCTAGACCATACCTCTCTCTGATTGTCGAGGAATGACGGCACGTAGAGTTCAAACTCGGAACCAACGAACGGCAGTCCAGAGCGCATTCCACTGTCAATCTTCTAAGATTTTCCCGCAAAGGTTATTTCCGGTTCAGTTTTTATTCCGTTGTAATTTGCTTATTTCTATTTCAATCTTATCGTTTCAATTTTTGTTTTTCTAAAAGTACGATTTTTAAAGAATTAATTCTATTTTCATTTTGGTTTTTGATATTTACCAAAGACAACCAATCAACTATTTGCATTTCTTTTGTTATCCGTTCACGAAATAGTGTCATTAGAGTTGGTGAGTAATTCGTTGTGTTACTTCAACTATATCAGTGCCTAGTGAAAGCTGAGAACCACTGTCTACAAGACATAGATTGTGACCTGGTACTTTACACCTCCCGTTCTCTGCCCCCCCCCCCATCCCCGAAACACCGTTCAGAGCTTTGTTAACAATATTTCCAATGCTCAATGTAAACAGACACGAAACGATTTGTCAATATTTTTCTCATGTCTTTAGTTTGTAGATCGCTCTTGCGTGGACCAGCTCCTTTTGTGTTTTCTTCTCAGAATGTGAACTCTAAGAGTTCACCGCGACGTCTCCATCACTGATGCGCTACGGAGCTAGACCTGGGTTCTCTCGTATGTCACCTGTGATTTGGTTTGTTGGGGGGTTGAGCTCTCCGGGGGGTGGCTGTGGTGAGAGGTGGTGGAGGGGTTGTGATCTACAGGTTTTTTTTAAAAACTGTTTCTAACTAAATAATGCACGCTCGAGTGGGAGTGTAAGAACTGCCTTGAACCAGATCATCAAATGCTGCTGGTGCTGGCGGTTAGGGTGAATGAAAAAGACGCGTTGAGGCGTTACACTGATTGGATTAAAAGTCGAGATCCATCACACCCGTGTAGTCCCCCCTCCCCCTTTTTTAAAAAGAATCCTCACCCCCCCCAGCTTACCCTACATGTGATTTTATTTTTACGTAGTCATTACGTGTGATGATGGTGAAAGAAAAGAGGAACGGAATGGGGGGGGGGGGCGGGTCTTTTCTCACGTCACGTGACACTATTTGGGTTTCTTTTATTAAACTGACCTCAAGTTGAAAGAGAAATGTTTTGTACTATTACAAGAGGGGGAGGAGGATTTAAGCTCCTCCCTCCCCCAAGTGTCCTTAACCCTCCCCCCCCCCCCCCCGTGAGTAGTATACTTCTCTCGAAAGAAAGAGATGAGAAATCGGAAGAAAGTGATAGAGAAAAAAGAAGTAGAGAAGAAAGTGAATGTGTGTGAGAAAATGTGATAGACATTAAAACAAAAGTGAGAGGGAAGAAGAAGGAGAGAGACAGAGACAACAAAAACTGGGAGGCAAATGGTGAAAAACAAAAACATTATTAGATTGAAAGAGCAACAGACGGAAAGACTGAGAAGAGACTGACACAGAGACATTGGCTAACTATGTCATGCTTTGATTTCTGTGAAAGTATCGAAAGAAAAATATATATATAAGTGGGAAAGTCTTGCGAAGTTTCTGAAATATTACATTACCATAAAAACTTTTTGGGTTATGTAATATTATACATTAACAAAATAACTTTTTAGTTGTCAAGTCTTCATATAAAAAGAATGCATTATAGAGGTAAGTTATTAAAACCACATTTGACAGCAATGTCTCGAATAAATTGTGACTAATCCAGAGACTGGGTGAGATCTCGTTCAATAGACACCATTGCTTGACTTCTCTTGCGTCAGATTCATTCTAAAACTAATTTTGATTTCAACTCAAAAAACTTTCTCTCACCACTGCCACCAGTGATTGGAATTGTCAACGCCGTCTAAAGTGCTTAGTCTCTTTTAGCACAAGTTTTGTGTGTTTCCTTGTCAATTGTCTTTCAACAAATGTCGCAGTTCGATTCAAGCGTCGATTGCACGAATATGCTTCATGGACGATTCATGATCAGCTAAAACACTGGGCATTTTTTTTTTCAATCTCTATGGACATGAAATTGCGGACTTGATTTTTAGATCTGAGAATACTCAGCAGCGAAACAAAATACAGCATTAATAAACCAACCTACGATGACCTGAGGGTACACCCATTTGAAACATATAAAAAAAAAAACAAAAAAAAAACAGAGAAATGTCACTCTTCTGTTCCAGAATCTCGAAACGTCCCTTATTGCGAGTTGAAAATACCTGATCTTTCCAATGGTAGTGGATATGCTGAGTCTCGTCTGCATTGCTTAAAACCTTGCATCTTCTGAGACTGTGTCCTTGACATCTGCATGCAATATAGCTGATTCGTTGACCACATCTTCTAAAGCTATCGGACTTCTTTGACCACTTGTTAGTGATTGGGATGAAGATTGAGCATTTTCTTCGTTCTGAATGTCCAAAGTTGAAGCTGCCGAATGTGGCGGCGGCTGATGAGTAACGAAATTTAATAAAGCCTCTCTTAGCGTAACGGTAACACTTCTGTACTGTCCAACCCAGCCTCCATCAGAAGTTGCAAAATAAGATTATTTATGAGGTAGTCTTGCCAGTGTATGTAAACACAAGTCCCAAGCTGAATACTGAATAGTTCGTTGTTCTGAAATCAAATTGTCTTTAAATTTTTAGCTACACCGGAGTCCACCCATATACCATTTGAGTTCAGTGCTGCATGCCACGTGAAGTCATCATTACAAGACATGTAAGTTCAGTGCTGCATGCCACGTGAAGTCATCATTACAAGACATGTAAGTTCAGTGCTGCATGCCACGTGAAGTCATCATTACAAGACATGTAAGTTCAGTGCTACATGCCACGTGAAGTCATCATTACAAGACATGTAAGTTCAGTGCTACATGCCACGTGAAGTCATCATTACAAGGCATGTAAGTTCAGTGCTACATGCCACGTGAAGTCATCATTACAAGACATGTAAGTTCAGTGCTAAGTGCCACGTGAAGTCATCATTACAAGACATGTAAGTTCAGTGCTACATGCCACGTGAAGTCATCATTACAAGACATGTAAGTTCAGTGCTACATGCCACGTGAAGTCATGATTACAAGACATGTACGTTCAGTGCTACATGCCACGTGAAGTCATCATTACAAGACATGTAAGTTTAGTGCTACATAGCACGTGATGTCAAGGCTACCAAAGTCAGAAACTCATTTTAAGAAAAGGTTGAGATTAGTCGGCAAAACGTTAAGATTCAACGTCTGCCGTGTTCTAACTTTACATTTAATGTGAGAATAACACTTCATTTATTAGAATGACTTGTTTCACATTTAGTGTGAGAATACGACTACCTAAAGATCACTCATTCCTTGTTATTTGTATTTTAATGTGTACTTTAGTTAACTAAAAATAATTTAACATCCCCTAAAGTTATGTTAATAGCAGATGTCTAACCAAACTTTCACTTTAAATCCAAATTATAAAATGAACTCTTCAAAGTTCCAGTTATAAAGTTAGTGACTCTAAGTTTATGTCTTTGTTTTGACTCGAGGATAAGCCCAAATGTACATTGCCGTTGCTGAAGTGTTTCCAAATCTACACTACAGTAGATCACTTGTGCATACTAAGCCACAAGGAACCTCAAAGCAGAGAAAAGATTCTGCCCTTAGGAGAAATTGCGCCTTATCGATCTAAAGACTGGATAAAATAGATAACAACGTCACATTTATTCCAAATTTTTCAATGTAGCAGAACATGAGCTAAACTTTAAGTCTAGAGTAACGATGTGACGATGTAACGATGTGACGATGTAACGATGTGACGATGTGACGATGTAACGATGTAACGATGTGACGATGTGACGATGTAACGATGTGACGATGTAACGATGTGACGATGTAACGATGTAACGATGTAACGATGTAACGATGTGACGATGTAACGATGTGACGATGTAACGATGTGACGATGTAACGATGTGACGATGTAACGATGTGACGATGTGACGATGCAACGATGTGACGATGTGGTTTAGTTGTGAACTCTTAGCGTCTAATTAAACAAAAATTACAAAAAGAAAAAGTGCTTTTCTTTCTGCTCAAGCGGCACTTCGAATATGCTACGCAAGTCAGTCCGACTGTTTACAGTTGTTAGTTATTGTGTCTTAGCATTTAATGAAATTCAACATGGCCGATAGATTGACGCAGAAGTGTAGGGTGTGGGGAGAAAGTGGAAAGAAAAAAACAAATTAATGCCTTTTTAAATGCTCGCTTTTTTTTTTATATTCTAAAGTACAGTTTCTTTGATAGGGAGGTTAAACTAATATTGTATGCATGATAAAATAAAGTATCTTTTGGCACAAGTATCTTCTGGTACAAGTATATTCTGGTACAAGTATCTTCTGGTACAAGTATCTTCTGGTACAAGTATCTTTTGGTATAAGTATCTTTTGGTAGAGGTGTCTTCTGGTACAAGTATCTTCTAGTACAAGTATCTTCTGGTACAAGTATCTTTTGGTATGTATCTTTTGGTAGAGGTGTCTTCTGGTATAATTATCTTTTGGAGAAGGTGTCTTCTGGTACTTTTTCCTATAGGTGTTCTTTAGTATATGTACAAGTATCTATCTTATCTTATATAATACAGATGTTACTTCAAATTAGATCTATGCTTATTTTTCTGGACATTCCATAAAATGACTTTTTTTTCTTGTTCAGTCAAATATTTACTTATACGTTTTTTTTACTTATAGGCTCTTCAAACATATTTGTAAAACATTATTAATTGTATTATTTAGAAACCAGAAAGAAATTGAAGAGACTGAGTAATGTCTGAGTAATGTCTGAGTAATGTCTGAGTAATGTCTGAGTAATGTCTGAGTAATGTCTGAGTAATGTCTGAGTAATGTCTGAGTAATGTCTGAGTAATGTCTGAGTATTCCAAGGGCCATCCACGTGTCGCTTTTATCTTCTGTGTGTGTGTTAAGCGAAATGTTTGTAGTTATTTCAATAGTAAGTTTATTAAAAACACCCAATACGGAATGTTGACCCCAACCTCATGTCCCGACAAAACCATGGCCGCATACCCCCGACCCAAACCTCATGTCCCGACTGAAACCGTGGTCGCATACCCCTGACCCCAACTCATGTCCCTACTAAAACCATGGCCGCATTCGCCTGATCGCCAATAAGAAGACGCCTCTGTAAGTAGCGCGAGTTTAATTTGGTCAGATTTGAGTCTTTCGTCATCCTACGACGTGCATTGTACGCGACATTGTGGTAGACCACGTGGGGTCATTTTCCTTTACCCCTGTACCTTGTCTCTGTCACGTCCTTAATGTTCGCATCAGATTATCACCTTGACATTTCTATAGCAAGAAAATGACAAGTCAGAGTACCTGTAGTTACCTAACCTTCAAACCTGCCTCTTGCCCAGTGCAGATATGTCACTAACTTGAGGCCTGAATTTAGTATTATTGCCTTGTTCTTATTGTTGCTGTAGGTCAGGATGCGAGAGACAAGAGTTGCAGACCTTAGCCGCGACTTAGCGATTGGATTAAGTCACTATTAAAACATATCTTGACTGCTTACAGTTTGAAGAGGAATAAAAGTAGGACTATTAAATGAGAAACAAAATGAGCCCTGAATGACACGCAGCATAATCTAAAGATCTCATTTCTTCCGTTTTATTTGTAAAGCTTATATCAATTCACTCCGTCTGTCTGTCTGTCTGTCTGGTAGGCTACACATTTTGTACACGTTATTTCTCTCAATTCCTATTCTCCGATCAAGTTGAAACTTTGCACAATTATTTATTGTTCCTAAAAACACATGTATCAGTGAAAAAAATTACCAATTACTTAATTAAGTTCGTTTTATATACAAAAATGAGATAAATATTGCAATATTGAGACATTTATTGGTAATTGTGCAGCTCTTTTCCTGAAATGAACTATGTTTGAAAAAATAATAAAAAAATATTTTGCTTGTTCAACGATTCCGACATGCGACCTTCACGTGACCTACTCACAGATTCCTAGGAGACCGACACATGTGACATTCATTAGGCAACTCAGACCTGCTCTCACTGGAGCTAAACAATCCTGCTCTCAGTTGAGCTAAACAGACCTGCTCTCACTGGAGCTAAACAGTCCTTCTTTCACTGGAGCTAAACAGACCTGCCCTCACTGGAGCTAAACATCCTGCTCTCAGTTGAGCTAAACAGTCCTTCTTTCACTGGAGCTAAACAGTCTTGCTCTCACTGGAGCTAAACAGTCCTTCTTTCACTGGAGCTAAACAGACCTGCTCCCACTGGAGCTAAACAGACCTGCTCTCACTGGAGCTAAACAGTCCTGCACTCACTGGAGCTAAACAGTCCTGCTCTCACTTGAGCTAAACAGTCCTGCTCTCACTGGAGCTAAACAGTCCTGCTCTCACTGGAGCTAAACAGGCTTGCTGACACTGGAGCTAAAGTCCTGCTTTCACTAGAGTTAAACAGTCCCTCTCCCACTGGAGTTAAAGATAATTTTACAATGTGTAAAGCAGTCATGCTTGTGTAAAAACATATCTTTTTATCATAAATTTTAAATAATGATTCATTTAATCTGGTCTGGAGTGGCTCATTTCCCATTAAACGCCTTTCCAGGTGGCTGATAAAGGGGGGGGGGTGTTATCCTCTGGATATGGTGGGTACCAGTGAAATAAAATACTCGGGCTGGACCAACCTGTTGCCTTGCAGGAAGAGGAAGGTTCCACAAAGACAAGGGCGCCCTACCCGAAAGTAAAGGGAGCTGTAAGACCTTCCCCGCACCCTCTCCACAGATGTCTGCAGGGCCAACAACCCAGTCATGGAAAATGTCTCTAATACATAAGACAAACGAGACACATCACAACGGAAAACGACTTCTGCTTGGAAAAGGACATGACTTTTTGTTGTGCGACATGGAACGGTGGTTTAGAGCAGACGTGTTAGCCAAACTCACTGAAGTGTTCTATATCGGCGAAAATCAAAAGGCAGGCAGGCGACCCAATGGCAGGCCACGAATACGACGGATTGGTGATACAAAGACAGATCTAAAGCAACTCAGGAGACAATGTGTTGAAGCAGGTTAAACCCCCCCCCCCCCCCCATGGCTATCTTTTTATAGTGCAACTGAGATGTGACCTATTTATGTTCTAATTCAACAGAATGTAACAACCTTAAGTCAACTCTCCATGTCTAAATAACCGGAAACGCCACCACAAAAATAGACATAAACCAAAGAAAGCACCACAGCAGACGACAGGTTCCCTCAGAGAGGCCGGAAACTACTAGAAAAACAAACTGGTAAACGCACAGTATAAGAAGGTCATTACCCAACCCTCCACCCCACCCCCAAACACCGACTCACACACACACACTTTTTTCTTTCGATACAGTCAATATCTCCAAATAGTTTGAGTCTGTTACTCTGCGACTCTCATTAAAAATGACTTTTCCTTTGGACAGTTGCAACAACAGAGGAGCTAGGCCTAAACAAGCTTTCGTTGCCCCACTGAGATTAAGTCCCCTGTCTATGGATATAAAGGTTAAAACAAAACAGGGGAGGCAATAAAGAGTCTAGGACAAAATTTGTCTTCCCACGACTCTCCCTTCTTGAGTTTTTATTCTCCGTATAAAACCTTGCTGTCTGTTTCCCCTCAGAGAGCGAAGAAAAGCGTCACGCGTGATGTCAAATGATCGTTCAGATGTAAGCCAGCTTAATGGGTCATAGGATACGTCAAGTATCAAGTATACAAGCATTGTTCTACGTAGCCTAGTTCAACTTCAAGCTTTTGGAACCGAAAAACTAAACAAAATTGTTGAAAAAAAGAGGGGGGGGGGGAAATAAGTGGAGACAACGTACAAGATGCAATTTAAAATATTACCTCCCCTGTAAAATAATTGAAATATTTTTTTTTGAACTGTCAAAATAAAACCGGAACAAACGAACAAGATACTACATACATGGCAATACGAAATGTTGGACTTTATTAAACGGCCCAAGTACGTCTAATTAAATGTATAGCGAAGTTAGGGCAATGTGCTGATATTTCAGGCTCCAAGTCAGTGAGGAGCAAACGCAGAATCGTTTCGCCACATGTTTTGTAATAATAATTAAAACAATTTTATTCACAATAAAAAACAACGACATTAAAGTTTTATAGACGATTTGCAACATTGAAGTTATAAAGCGACTAATGTCTGTCATTTGCAACGAAACTATGGTCGTTTCTAAATAGAGAGTATATCCCAATACTTGAGTCCTAACCAAAGTAACACTATGCACCCATGACCATGACAGAATAATACAAAAAGTCGAAAATCTATGAAAAGAATTATTAGTCTGGCCAAAGTCTTGTGATTAGAAAGCGTAAACAGAATATGTTAATATTGTGTAGTGCTCAAAGTAATGAAACACGTTTTAATAGCGACTTTCTGAAACCTACAACAAGAATATGCAATATTACGACGGAGCTCTTAATAAGATAAAGAAAATGTCTGGACGTGTTGAGATTTTGACAGAGAGAGCAAACTTGTTCTCCTACGCTGCATCAAACATCAAGACATCCTATGTGAAACTGTCTTCATTCAAAACCTTAAATATAAAACCTAGTCCTCGATGTAAAAATAAAATTTCTAAATGTTATTCTTTTCCATGAGTTGACAGACTATCACAGGAGTTGACAGACTATCACAGGAGTTGACATACTATCACAGGAGTTGACAGAGTATCACAAGAGTTGACAGACTATCACAAGAGTTGACAGACTATCGCAAGAGTTGACAGACTATCGCAGGAGTTGATAGACTATCGCAGGAGTTGACAGAGTATCACAGGAGTTGACAGACTATCACAAGAGTTGACAGACTATCACAAGAGTTGACAGACTATCGCAGGAGTTGACAGAGTATCACAAGAGTTGACAGAGTATCACAGGAGTTGACAGACTATCACAAGAGTTGACAGACTATCACAAGAGTTGACAGACTATCGCAGGAGTTGACAGACTATCGCAGGAGTTGACAGACTATTACAGGAGTTGACAGACTATCACAAGAGTTGACAGACTATCACAAGAGTTGATAGACTATCGCAGGAGTTGACAGACTATTGCAGGAGTTGACAGACTATCACAGGAGTTGACAGACTATCACAGGAGTTGACAGACTATCACAAGAGTTGACAGACTGTCACAAGAGTTGACAGACTATTGCAGGAGTTGACAGACTATCGCAGGAGTTGACAGAGTATCACAGGAGTTGACAGACTATCACAGGAGTTGACAGACTATCACAAGAGTTGACAGACTATCGCAGGAGTTGACAGACTATCGCAGGAGTTGACAGACTATCACAGGAGTTGACAGACTATCACAAGAGTTGACAGACTATCACAAGAGTTGATAGACTATCGCAGGAGTTGACAGACTATTGCAGGAGTTGACAGACTATCACAGGAGTTGACAGACTACCACAGGAGTTGACAGACTATCACAAGAGTTGACAGACTATCACAAGAGTTGACAGACTATTGCAGGAGTTGACAGACTATCGCAGGAGTTGACAGAGTATCACAGGAGTTGACAGACTATCACAGGAGTTGACAGACTATCACAAGAGTTGACAGACTATCACAAGAGTTGACAGACTATCGCAGGAGTTGACAGAGTATCACAGGAGTTGACAGACTATCACAGGAGTTTTTTGATTCCATACAAGCCGAATGATGTGCTTATTTGGAATGTAAGTAAGTTTTTTTTTCTTGCTGGACATTTGATGGACTCTTGCTGGACATTTACTGGACAGTTACTGGACACTTGCTGGACATTTGCTGGACACTTGCTGGACACTTACTGGACAGTTTCTTCCATGAAAAAAAAATTGGTCAGCGAAATATTTGAAGAATAGGCATGACAGATTTTTCCTTATTCATAAATCTTGCATATAATACAGAGACAAGGAAAGAGTTGATGTATTGACGACATCCGGGGCAAGGTGTCAAACATCTCCAGCTCTCCAATCGGCTACAAATAATTTCTCTCATTTCACTGACTGTTGGGAAGACAAGCTTAGCTATTAAAAACTTCATGGGAAACAAAGCAAATCGTAACATTTTTGTGTTATTGAAAAAAATATTTTTAGAAAGCATTTTAATGTTTGGCAGGCGTGGTGGCTGAGTGGTAAAGCGCTTTGGCTTCCGAAGCGGGGGTCCCGGGTTCGAATCTTGCTGAAGACTGGGATTTGTAAATTTGGGATCTTTGGGCGCCTCTGAGTACCTGACATTAGTCAGGGAAAAGTAAAGGTGTTTGTACTTAAATATGTAATGATATAAAAGTATGCAATAGTTGTTGTTTTTATATCTTATCTTATAAAATACAGACGTTAATGAAAAAAAAGATGATTAGATGATTATGATAGATGATTATCTGATAGTATTATGTTGATATTATAAAATAGTAATATGGTATTATATGAGAATATTATGCTAACGTACTAAATAATAGTATTACATAATTGTATTGTATGATAGAATTATGTGTTGGTATTATATGATAGTATATGACATGAAATTAAGTGACTGATTTTTTGCTTTGATTTTGCTTATTTTATGTGAGATTTTAAATACTAAACCATCACTTGCCCTAGCGCAACCAAAAGGGTGTTGAGTTTAAAACCCCCTACCACTTCTATAAAACAAAACAAAAAAAAAATAATGCAAACGACAATACCCAAATTCCAATAGCATAGATAAGGAAGATTTTGATTTTAAAACCCCCTCCGAAATTTACGATAAACCCAATTCTTCAATATAAGACTATCCATACATCAGTCACCAGATTCTATGAGCGTAGCCAAGAGACCCTCCAGTGGGGTTTGCAGCTAAAAACCACCACTTCAAGATAAAAAAAAGTGAATTACACACCCAAAAATCTATGAGCGTAGTCAAAGGTTTTTTTAGTTTAAACCCCTTTCCCTTTTCAGAGGGGTTTGAAGCTAAAAAACACCTCTTCAATTAAAAAAAAGCAAATTACACACTCAAATTGCTACGATCGTAGTCGAAAGGCGTTTTGAGTTTAAACCCCCATTTCCCGCCGTTTTTTATACTAAAAAATACCTCTTCAATATAAAAAGAAAGCAAATTACACAGTCCAAATTCTATGAGCGTAACCACACCAATGGGGTTTTGAATTTGTTAAAAAAAATTCAGAGATTTTTTAGTTTAAAACCCCCCAACAGAAGATTTTGACGATAAAACTTCCCTTTTCGATATAAAATTTAAAGCAAACTACAGTCACCTAATTCCAAGAGCTTAGCCAAGAGAGGTTACGCATTTCTACCAGTGGCTGGGCTCATTAATAAAGTGCAGTGAAAAGTCATCTTTCGAAATTGAAAAAGACTAAATGTGGCTCAGCAAAGATGGCTGAGACGGATTTTAGGAGTCAGTCATAGAGATCAGGTCTCAATCAAGGAAATCCTATGCCGAACTGGGAGTCGACCCATTAGTAAGGTTGTGACAGAGCGTCGCATGAGGTTTGCGGGACATTTTCTCCGACAAAATGAATTACGCATAATAAGAGTTGCGATGACATGGAGGCCATTACGAGGAAAGCGCAAACAGGGACATCCTAGTACAATTTGGCGAAACAGTTTCATGGAGGTCCTCAGAGCAGGTGGGAAGAGGCTTCAGAAATTGCCAGTGACAGATTTTTGTGAAAGCAGCTTTCCGCCCAATGCGCCGAACGACGCGGGAGGATCTAAGTCAGTAAGAATAGCACATACGGTTTTTTAAAATAAAACTTTTTAATAGCAGGATAATGCACTGTAGATACCCCTAAATATTCATTTTGTTGGCTTTTAATACCAAAAATAGTGCTTGGCGGCGGGGCTTTCCCCGCTATGGGGGAGCTCACAGCTCTCCTTAAAGTCGGGGAGTCTACAAGTTTTCCATTTACTCCAGACAGAGCCCATTGTAGGGTACAATAAGAGTCTTTCGAAAGAATGAAGGGTCAGAATGTAATAAAGATTAATTATGTGTGTGTGTGTGTGTACACACACACATATTTTTGCGGGAGGGTAGGGAGAAAAAAAATCCCCCCAAACCCCCCCCCCCAAAAAAAAACATCCTGTCTACGCCAATGGTATATGATAGTATTATGTGATGGTATTATATGATAGTATTATGTGATGGTATAATGTGATAATTTTTATGTGACCTTATATGATAGTATTATTTAATAGTATCATATGATAGTATTATTTGATGGTATTATGCGAAGTATTATATGATGGTATAATATGATAGTATTATGGTTGGATTTGGTCCAACGGATGAGGAAGGAATTAGAGAATAAGAATCTAAGGGACTACTTACCAAGTGGCTACTTACCAAGTGACTACTTACCAAGTGACTACTTACCAAGTGACTACTTACCAAGTGGCTACTTACCAAGTGGCTACTTACCAAGCGACTACTTACCAAGCGGCTACTTACCAAGTGACTACTTACCAAGTGACTACTTACCAAGTGACTTCTTACCAAGCAGCAACTTACCAAGTGACTACTTACCAAGCGGCTACTGACCAAGCGGCTACTTACCAAGCGACTACTTACCAAGTGACTACTTACCAAGTGACTACTTACCAAGTGGCTACTTACCAAGCGACTACTTACCAAGCGGCTACTTACCAAGTGACTACTTACCAAGTGACTACTTACCAAGCGGCTACTTACCAAGCGGCTACTTACCAAGTGACTACTTACCAAGTGACTACTTACCAAGCGACTACTTACCAAGCGGCTACTTACCAAGTGACTACTTACCAAGCGACTACTTACCAAGCGGCTACTTACCAAGTGGTTATTTACCACTCAGTCTCGATTTCGAATCACGTCTGGTGCTGAGGAGGATCAAAAAGAACGTTGCGACTTAAATATTGAGTCTGTGAGATAATAAACGAGATGGATAATGTGAAAAGAGTGACCGTACACCATGAAGAATGACATGCCTTTAAACAGACACTCCATTACAAACATTAAAATGAGATGGCTTTAAACAGACACTCCATTACAAACATTAAAATGACATGCCTTTAAACAGACACTCCATTACAAACATTAAAATGACATGCCTTTAAACAGACACTCCATTACAAACATTAAGTGTAGACGAAGGTAATGAGATACAAAAACTATTTCTCAGGGGCTTGTCAACAAAATCGTTTACGACTTGCATGGCAATGCTTATTAAAAGAGAAACGTATTGAGTAGGCCTCCTCCTGAATCAAATCCAGACCATATTTGTACACAATGTCACAGCATGAAGAGATCAAAGAGTTGCCAGTTTGGCTGCCATATACACACTGACATTTGGGGAGTAAAAAGAAACTTCTGCTGCGTCCGTTAAGGTCTCAAATTTCATGAGATTATGTGATGCCTGTCGTCTGCTAAATTCCCGTCTACCACCTCATCCATTAATCATCCTTGTCAGTTAGCAGGTAGCACTTCAATCTACTGGTTCTAGGTATCTACCTGTTGCAAAATTAAAGACTAAAATAATACAACTACTAATACTAAATTTGATCTAAATCTACTTGGTCACTGAACCGTTTCTTGTACCGCTAGCCAGAATGTTAGGGTTCAAGGATTTTTACCGCGTTCAACATCTTAGCGTAGCATCAGCTGAGTACGTCCAACTAAATGTTTTATTCATTTATCTGATAGATTTATGATTTAAATAGCCTTAAAGCAAATTTGTCGTTCAAGGGACATTTATCCTCAACCCTCAAGCTGGTGTTTTAATAATAATGATACAATTTTTTAAACAAATTCTTACCTTATGTTCAAATGATATAGTAGACTAGACATTCATGTTCTATTTGTCATAAGTTGTCTCACCTTTGCGTGGGGGTGGTCATATGCTGATTTCCACTAATAAGAAAAATGCAATATAATTGTTAGTTTCCCTGAGACTCCTAGGGCGTACATAGTGGGCATTGAACAAGTGAGGAAAGAATAACGATCTGTCGAAAGACTGACCACTCGGATGTAACAGTGTTTAAAATACATTCATTTTTGTACCGATCACCATCCTTTGTTTAGCAGCGTGTTTAGAGAATCAATCAATCAAATCAGATCAGCCAGGCTCACAATGAACCATATCTTGAAAGGAAAAAAAAACCCCAACAAATTCCATGAGCGTAGCCAGGGGGGGGGGGGGTTGAGGTTGAAACTTCTTCCAGAGTTTTTACAAAACCCCTCTTCAATATAAAACTAAAGCAAACAAGAGTCACCAAAATCTATGAGCGTAACCTAAAGTGATTTTAAGTTTAAAACCCGCCATGAGAGTTTTGAGTTAACCCCCTCCCCCAACAGATGGTTTTAACGATAAAAAATTTAAAGCAATCAACAACGACCGAATTCCATGGGCGAAGACAAGTGGGGTTATGAGTTAACTCCCAGTTTTTTTTTAAACAAAAGGAAAAGCAAAGCTACAATTACTAAATTTCATGAGGTCCGTAGCCAAAAGGGATTTTGTGTTTACCCTCCCCCCTCCAATAAGAACCGAAGCAAAACTATAGTTCCCATTTTCTACCAGTCGTAGGGCTCCATCAATAAAGTGCAATGAATAGAAGATTTGGTTGATGACTTACACTTTTTGAAATGAAGAGTAGCAGTATAATGCACTGTAGATATCTCTAAATATGCATTTATTTTAGTTTTAAATACCGGAAATAAAGCTTGGCGTTCCTAAACGTCCCCCCCCCCCCTGAAATACGCTTATGGTTAACACTACCTCTTTCAGCATCTAAATTTCCATTTGATTATACCAATAAAATTATCTCGCAAAGTCTCGATCTTTCTAACACCACAAGTGTTGCTGTGATCTTTTCTTTCTATTTGTACATTTCTAAATGTCTTCTGTCATTCCAGACCAGTCCATTCCTTATTATCATTTTACACACACACACTCTCTCTCTCTTTTCTTTCTCTTTATCAATCTCGTTCTCTCTCTCTCTCTCACTCTCTCTTTCTCTCTCTGTCTGTCTGTCTCTCTCTCTCTCTCACTTTTTCAGCCTCTCACTTTCTTTCTCTATATTTCTCTCTCTCTTTTTCACTCTCTCTCTCTTCCTCTTTTTCTCTGTTTCTCATTCTTTTCCCTTGATATACCGTAAAGTACAGTCGGAAACGAAAATTGCCGTTAACAGGAACTTAGGGTTACTAAAACAATATTTAAAGAAAAACTAGACTCCATGCACTCTTGATATGTAACGGTCATTACTAGATATATAAATGTCTAGTTTTGGCCCTGATGCTTTACTTACGCTATCAGTCTTCGTCTCCTACAGAGGCACTCTGCGTTCTATGTTCTGAATGACTGATTGTTGGTAAGGGATACATTTCACTTTGAGAGAGCGTTGGCCTCTTGAGCTTTGTAACTTTTTTTGTGTGGATAAAACTGACACGAGTTGTTGCCCATACCTGCTTGTGATTATCTCCCTCAAGTGTTGCTTGAGAGACCGTGAAACCATGAAATCAGACGACACAAAAAATCAACCGTGACGATTAAAAAGTTATTTTGATTGGGCCGATTCAAGCGGAAACCAAAATAAATCAGCCCGTTGCCAGTTTGGAATATAATGGCCAAATTTGTGCACCGACTACAGAGTAAGCAGTGGCGTAGTAGGCAGGAATAGAAGAAGGCGTAGACTCAGTAGAGCGAGTTAACCATAGATTAGTTACAGAATCGTTTCTCTAACTCAACGGTTCTCAACCAATGGGTCTACGCCAGCATACAGGGGAGGCCGCAAGTTTTTATTTTTATTTTCTTATATTTCTATTTGTAAAAAAAAAAATTAAATTATACAAAGACTGTACAAATGGTGCTTCTAGTATTTTAGGATGGCGATATAAATTTCAAGTCACCAAAAGTCATCAGAACAAAGTTTTGGCTATGTAATTTGTCTAAAATAAAATAATGTCAAGCATGTCATATTGTGATGACGAATTTATAATATTAGCAAAAGCGAAGTTAATTTAAGCTTATGAACGAAAATAATTTTACGGTTTGAGGGTCGCCGTGTTGTGCAAATGTATCAAAGGGGTCGAGGAACTATCAGGTTGAGAACCGCTGCTCTAACTGTTCTCTAACGATTTGCTGGCAAGGAGTGCTCAGCCTGAGAGTCTTCAAGGAAAAAAATCTGCCTTTGCATTGTGGTAATAAACTCATATTTATAAATTGAAGCAAAAATAAAACAAAACAAAAAAAATGTTTAAAATTATGCATCGCCGTTTCGTCTTCTAAGCAGGAAATTTCAAACAGTTTTTTGTGACAGACGTCTGCAACAAGATCAATTCAAACAGTTTTTTGTGACAGACGTCTGCAACAAGATCAATTCAAACAGTTTTTTGTGACAGACGTCTGCAACAAGATCAATTCAAACAGTTTTTTGTGACAGACGTCTGCAACAAGATCAATTCAAACAGTTTTTTGTGACAGACGTCTGCAACAAGATCAATTCAAACAGTTTTTTGTGACAGACGTCTGCAACAAGATCAATTCAAACAGTTTTTTGTGACAGACGTCTGCAACAAGATCAATTCAAACAGTTTTTTGTGACAGACGTCTGCAACAAGATCAATTCAAACAGTTTTTTGTGACAGACGTCTGCAACAAGATCAATTCAAACAGTTTTTTGTGACAGACGTCTGCAACAAGATCAATTCAAACAGTTTTTTGTGACAGACGTCTGCAACAAGATCAATTCAAACTTTTTATTTTTAGAGAAGACATATCAGAACGTCTTCGCCAATGCGATTTTATAGACTACTGGCGTCTTTCTTACGCCAGAACTGTCGAATTTCTCCCGAATGGCGTATCATTATTCTGTTGCGTGAATAAAACATGTCTGCTAAAAGACGTTTTTTTCTGAACATGAGAATAAGTTTATCAAGATGAAGCCCATTTCAAAACTACACGCCGTTCTGTTTGTCACACCCACTCCACACTTTCTTAGTTTAACTCTTCCTTGACCAAATAGTCCGTTGTGGACGCCATGAGAATGAATTTAAAAAAAAAAGGAGTTGGTGGGGTGAGAGTGTAATGGGTTGTTTTTTTTGCTTGGGAGGGGGGCTTCTCTAGTTACAGTTTGAGAAACACTGAATCAATGAGCTAGTGTGACCGGTAAGTTGGCCAGGTACACACAAATCGACCTTCACCTTTATGTAGCGCCTGCCATTTATGAAAGTGTAGCTTCCCCTTTTCCTCATTGACTTGGATTCAAGATCTAGATCTAAGCAGACGATCTGCTTCTATTCACTTCATCTATACAATAACAAGAAACATAGAGCATTGATGAGGGAAATTCAACTAACGGTTGTTAAAATCTAGAACTCTTATCTTTATGGAACTAATTTCACATATAACAAAAATTCACATTCCTTTGAATGAAGTTTCTGCTGCCGCTATTATGGAATGTGGAATACACCAGAGGTCTTATGATCATAAAATCATTGCCAAGTGACAAGAAGGGCATCATTTGAACATAGTCTAGACAAGTCTAGGACAGGGACTAAAAGTGTACATATTTGGACACATGTACAAAATGTCTTATATACAACTTTATGCTGTGTTCACTTTAGCATTGTCGCATTTCGTGTATGTTACGAGCTTGAATGATTTTTATTCTTTCCTGAGTATATTTATTTATATTTAGGAAAATAAAACATTTGCCTTTGTATTCTTAGGTCTTATTCTGGGAATACACATTTCCATTTTGGCATGTAGGCATCTCTGTTCAAAATCGATGTCATTTCCCTCCATGCTGATGTGTAATGGCTGGGCAACATATTTCTGAATGTCTCATAATGAGGCAACATGTGTCTGAATGTCTCGTAATGAGGCAACATGTGTCTGAATGTCTCGTAATGAGGCAACATGTGTCTGAATGTCTCGTAATGAGGCAACATGTGTCTGAATGTCTCGTAATGAGGCAACATGTGTCTGAATGTCTCGTAATGAGGCAACATGTGTCTGAATGTCTCGTAATGAGGCAACATGTGTCTGAATGTCTCGTAATGAGGCAATATGTTGGTTAATAAAGTCATTACGAAATTTTTCTCATTCTCGAAGACTAAATAAGATGTTATCACAATGTTTAGATTAACGTTCAAGTGAGGCGCCGTAACAGGGCGGCGTAAACGCTTTAAAGGCCAGCTCAGACGACAGCTTGCTTTAACTGACATATAAAGAGTACTTGGCAGAAGCCGGCTTCCAAAAGTGGCAGCAGGAGATTTCTTATACAAAGAAATCTACTGCAGATGGCAAGCGTAGACGGCAAAAGAGAATTTCAACCGACCACCGAGAGACAGGGAGAACTTCTTAGTGTTAGGTTTATAGGTGTATATTTGTTTAATATCAACATGCAGTTGTATGCCTGTTTTATCTTGTTTATATTAGCATGCAGTGTTAGGTTTATAGGTGTATATTTGTTTAATATCAACATGCAGTTGTATGCCTGTTTTATCTTGTTTATATTAGCATGCAGTGTTAGGTTTATAGGTGTATATTTGTTTAATATCAACATGCAGTTGTATGCCTGTTTTATCTTGTTTATATTAGCATGCAGTGTTATGTTTATCGGTGTATATTTGTTTAATATCAACATGCAGTTGTATGCCTGTTTTATCTTGTTTATATTAGCATGCAGTGTTAGGTTTATAGGTGTATATTTGTTTAATATCAACATGCAGTTGTATGCCTGTTTTATCTTGTTTATATTAGCATGCAGTTGTATGCCTGTTTTATCTTGTTTATATTAGCATGCAGTGTTATGTTTATAGGTGTATATTTGTTTAATATCAACATGCAGTTGTATGCCTGTTTTATCTTGTTTATATTAGCATGCAGTTGTATGCCTGATTTATCTTGTTTATATTAGCATGCAGTAGTATGCCTGTTTTATCTTGTTTATATTAGCATGCAGTTGTATGCTTGTTTTATCTTGTTTATATTAGCATGCAGTTGTATGCTTGTTTTATCTTGTTTATATTAGCATGCAGTTGTATGCTTGTTTTATCTTGTTTATATTAGCATGCAGTAGTATGCCTGTTTTATCTTGTTTATATTAGCATGCAGTTGTATGCTTGTTTTATCTTGTTTATATTAGCATGCAGTAGTGTGCTTGTTTTATCTTGTTTATATTAGCATGCAGTTGTATGCTTGTTTTATCTTGTTTATATTAGCATGCAGTTGTATGCTTCTTTTATCTTGTTTATATTAGCATGCAGTAGTATGCCTGTTTTATCTTGTTTATATTAGCATGCAGTAGTATGCTTGTTTTATCTTGTTTATATTAGCATGCAGTAGTATGCTTGTTTTATCTTGTTTATATTAGCCTGCACTTGTATGTTTGTTTATATCAACATGCAGCTGTATGCTTGTTTATATCAACATACAGTGGTATGCTTGTTTATATCAACATACAGTTGTATGCTTGTTTATAACAACATACAGTTGTATGCTTGTTTATATCAACATACAGTTGTATGCTTGTTTATATCAACATACAGTTGTATGCTTGTTTATATCAACATACACTTGTATGTTTGTTTATATCAACATACAGTTGTATGCTTGTTTATATCAACATACAGTTGTATCTTATCTTATCTTATATGATACAGACGTTACTTCAAAAAAGAAGATGATTACGTCCTACGCGTCATGCATTTAGTCATGCATATTAACCAATGACTTAAATTCTGCCAAGTCACTGGTTTTTCTGGCTAGCTCAGGCAACCCATTCCATGCTCTAATAGCACTAGGGAAGAAGGAGTATTTGTACAAATTTGTCCTAGCATATGGGACGAGGAATGTGCCTTTATTTTTGTGTCTTTCAGAGTATTTTATTAAATTTTGTTTTTGTATTTGAAGATTATGGTTCAGTGTTTTATGTATAATTGCTACTTTACTTTTGAGTCTTCTGTCCTGAAGGCTTTCTAAATTTAGTGATTTTACTAATGGTGTTACCCTAGTCAAATGTGAATATTCGTTTGTTATGAATCTCACTGCTCTATTTTGTGTTTGTTCCAGTTTCTTAATGTTTTCTTGAGTTGAGGGGTCCCACACGGTGGATGCATATTCTATTATTGGCCTAACCAAGGTTAAATAACATTTTAGTTTTATGTTCTTATTTGATTTATAGAAATTTCTTTTAATAAACCCTAATGCTTTGTTGGATTTTTTTATAGTTTCATCAATATGTGGATTCCATGACAGTTTTTCATTTATTATAACACCTAGGTATTTTGAGTTTTTAGTCTGTGTTACTGGTTTGCCATGAATAAGATAAGTGGAATTAATTTGTTTTAGTTTTTTTGTTACTCTTAACAACTGACATTTTTCTGGGTGGAAAGACATGCTCCAATTTGATTCCCATTTCTGTAATTCATCTAATTCTCTTTGTAAAATATCTGTGTCTTGTTTTGTTTTTATTGTTCTATATATTATGCAATCGTCTGCAAATAATCTGACTTTTGTTCCTGAACTAATGCAATTTGGTAAATCATTTATGTAAATTAAAAATAGTAGTGGACCCAAAACTGTTCCTTGAGGTACACCTGAGTTTACTGTTATTGGTGTTGATTTAGAGCCATTTATTATTACAGTTTGTTCTCTCCCTATCAGAAAATCTTTAATCCACTGATGCAGTGGACCGTTAATGCCGAAATATTTTAATTTTTTAAGCAAACTATGGTGGTGAACTTTGTCAAAAGCCTTGGAAAAATCTAGTAAGATAGCATCTATTTGTTCACTATTATCTAAACCTTTTGAAAAATCATCAATTAGTCCTATTAGTTGTGTTTCACATGATCTATATTTCCTAAAGCCATGTTGGTATGGGGTGAGGACATTATGTTTGTCTAAGTGGTTTATGATATTGCTACATATTATGTGTTCTAGTATTTTACATGTGATGCTGGTAAGTGATACTGGTCTGTAGTTTCCTGGATCAGATTTTTCTCCTTTTTTAAATAGGGGGGTGACATTAGCTTCTTTCCAGTCCTTTGGTACTCTGCCCTGGTTAAGCGATGCTTGAAAGAGTATTTTGAACACTGGGGCTAGCTCATTGCTTAGTTCTTTGAGTAATCTAGCTGGAATACCATCAGGTCCAGACGCTTTATTTGGTTTGGTGTTGGCTAATAGTTTTTTAATTCCATTTTCTTGTACTACTAAATCTTCTATGTTGTCTACTTGGTTCAAATTAAGAAATATGTCTTTGTCTCCTGGGGCTGAGAATGCTGATGCAAAGTATTTGTTTAGGATGTTTGCTTTAGTTTCATTATCATTATGTATTATGTTATGTTCATCTTTTAATGGCGCTATGCCTGTTGTTTCCATTTTCTTAGACTTAATGTATGACCATAGGTTTTTGTTGTTATCTTTAGATATTACATTGTTGATGTATTCACTCTGCAGCTGTCTGCTTACTTTTTGGGTTAGGTGTTTAATTTTTATATACTTTTTGTAAACTCTTTCTGCCTTGGTTGCTTTAAATTTTCTATATAGGTTTTCCTTCTGTTTACAAAGCTTCTTTAGTCTATTATTAAACCAGCATTTATTTATTTTGTTTGATGTGTATTTAGTTGGTATATGATTTTCTATAATGCTTTTGAGATGGTTTTTAATGAAATTCCAGAGGTCATCGACTGGTTGGTTAATGTCTTTTTCTAATAAGAATGTTTGTTGAAAGTTTAATGCAGCTTGGTGTAGTTGTGTTAGGTTACATTTATTCCAGAGTAAGATTTTTCTTTTGGTTTTTGTATTGGCTACTGCTTTTATCTGACTGTGTATTTTTATGATCTCATGGTCTGATAGACCAGGGATAATATCATAATCAACTACTAATCCAGGTCTGTTGGTTAAGAAGAGATCTAATGTGTTGTTTAATCTAGTTGGCTTTTTAATGATTTGATCTAAACTTAGGTTGTGTAAAGTTTCTATGAAAAGCTCATTTATGTCCTTAAGGTTTTGGTGTTTATCTATGGTTAGTGTTTTCCAATTTATATCAGGTAGGTTGAAGTCACCCATAATCCAAAAAACTGCATTTTTATTTGTCTCTTTAAGTGTAGTAATCTGATTACATAGTTCCTGCATGTATTCTAAACTAGAATTTGGTGGTCTGTAAATGCTGCCTATTATAAGGGATGTTGAGGTGGTATTAATTTTACAAAATGTAGATTCTATGTTTTTTGAGCTAGGTAAGGTAATTTCTTCTGCTATAAGAGTGTTTTTTATTGCTAAAAGAACTCCTCCATGATTATCAGCCCTATCTTTTCTAAAAATTTCATAATTACTATTGAAAATTTCTGCATTATAAATTTCAGGATGTAGCCAAGTTTCTGTTCCTGCAATTATGTCTGGTTTCTCACATTCTAATAAAATTTCTAAGTCTGCTGTTTTGTTCCTAATGCTTTGAAAATTTATTACTAAGGTTTTAAGGTATTTTGGTATTACTTCTTTGGTAGGTTTGTTTATTGAGGCTGTTGTATTAATTTTAGTAGATTTAGGTTTAACAGGAGTGGATCTGGCTAGTGGTTGGTGAGTTGGTTTTGGGATGGTGTTTAGGATGTTGAATGGGTTAGAAGTGTCCGCATCAAAGGAATCAAACAGTCCTGATGTAAACTGAGGTAACCCACACGGTACACAGTGCCATGATGCATCTTTGTTGCCTAAGGCATAATACACAGGTGTATTCATATGGAGACATGAAGCATGGTACCATTCATCGCAGGTGTCACATTGAATGGCTTTCTGTTTCATGGTGCATACTTTTTTGCAGATGTTGCATCTATCTTTAGATCTAGGCCCTGGATTTGACTCTACATCCCCTGCTATTAATATTAACAGTGAAAGGTATTTATTTCTACTGTGTCTGATTGAGAACTTCCATTTGTGATGGGTAATCTTCTTTAATGTTATGGATGTGTATGTTAGGTTATTTTTTAAGTTGCATTGATCTAAAGTGTGATGATTGATTATGACTGTTGTTTCCTTTTTAAGTTTAGTGTTGACTGAGGTAGATCTAGTTCTGTGTTCAGCTAGTGTGTATTTAGTAATTATTAGGATAAACAGCCAGAGCAATTTCATGATGACTGTTGTTGATTTTAGTTTTAAAAGGTCTAGTCTAAATCTAGTTTAAGGTTAAAAATGCCTAAGATGGCCTAAGCTAAGTCTAAGTCTAAAGTGATAGCTAATTTACAATGACAATCAAATGGTTTATTCAAAATATAGACCTAGACTAGACTAGATCCAGATCTAATTCTAGATCTAGATGCTTGTTTATATCAACATACAGTTGTATGCTTGTTTATAATCAACATACAGTTGTATGCTTGTTTATAATCAACATGCAGTTCTATCTTTATTATGTTTATATTAACATGTATCTGTATGTTAAAATGAACTTGTTGACTACAAAAATAATTTACTTTAAATTCAGATTTCTAAAGACTTGCCACCACATCTCGGAGCCTTTGGTGGGCACCATGCTGACGACCCCTTTACCACTTTCACAATGTCTAGAACAGAAAATCTGTGAAAATAAACATAACATCTTGAGTTTGAGCTCTACTAAACAAACAAAAAATTGAATGAAGGTAAATAGAGCGATGCAGTGTTTGATCTCTCGTAAGATGAGTCTTTTTAAAAGTAGGACAAGGTCACAAGGTGTATATTGTTTTCACTGCATACACTGCGACAGTGACGGCCTTTAGGTGCAGACAGTTGAAGGGCAAAAAGAAGGGGGGGGGGGGTTAAGGGCGGTACCAAAAGTAAGAAGAGTTGGAACGCCCAGGTATGTGAAGTTATTGGTAGAAAGAAAGTATCTAACTACAGCAGCAAAAACAAAACAAAACAACGACTCAGCAAAACTCATTGACATGACAACTCACGTTTCAAAGCAAAAAGTCAAATTTGAAACAAAAATCAGTTATTAGAGCTGGAGTCACAATTCCAGATCGAATTATTGTTTGCTACTTAGACTATTTTCTAAAATCTGTAATTCTATATTATTCGGATGAAGATTGAGGCATGGTGTTTGAATGGGTCTGGAATCTGGAATGGTGCTTTGTGTTGTAGTGGGATTTAAGGAAAAACATTTAAATATATACTCTTACTAGAATACTATATAAATTACTTTAAGTATATATATATATATATAGATCATGGGCGTTGCAGGGGGGTGTTGGGGCTTAACCCTTCCCCCGAAATGAAATCCCCCCCCCCCCGAAGTGGGTGGTATTTAATGACATATTTTTGCTTTGATTTTGTTTATTTTAGGTGAGATTTCAATGTTAAACGTCATTTGCCTCAGCGCAGCTAAAAACCACCTCTTCAATATAACATTAAAGCAAACTACACACACAAAATTCTATGAGCGTAGCGAGAGTTTAACCCCTCTTCCGAGAGCTTTAAGTTTAAACTCCCCTCCAGATGGTTTTGAGCTTAACCCCCCCTTTTTACAGATAACTTTGAGATTAAAAAAAAAACCGCTTTAATATATACTATAAAACAGAAAAGGCGCCTGTATGTATGGGTGTATGTCCCGTATAGAAATTACACACGCTTGACCAATCTTGATAAAACTTGGCATAAATGTTCCTTGGGTACTAACTGGAACCGTGACGTATGTATAGTAGCCCTAAAACTAGCTTAATACCCTAAAAAAAAAAAGTTGCCCAACCCTATGAAAGTATTATTTCATGGATCTAGGCTATGTTTACAGAGACAAGATCGAAAGGATCTAATTTTAAGAACTACACTTCGCACAGATAGTTTTTTACTTTGACACATGAAAATACAAAATATAGTCTATTGATGTGATTATTTAATAAAGCATTTTTACATAAATTCGTCCCTTACATCTGCGAATTTAGACGTCCTGACGCCCTTGAAGACGCCCTTCAATTAACAAATCGGGTAAACCCTTTTAATTGTACTTTATATCCTATTCATCTCGCGCTACTTTCATTTTAATTGCTAAATTTATCTCTATTCGCTATTAACAAATCGGATAAATCCGTTTCCATTGTATTTTATATTTGATATGAATGTAAACCCATTTTCGCAAAACTACTTTTATTTTCGTGGCGAAATAAAAAAAAACAACTTGAAAAGAACATTAGTTAAGTTTGACTTAAACATAAAACAAATCCACTAAATAAGTAGTACACAAACTAAGGCCCGCAGGTCTCGGGTAATGTCCGGCTAGTATTATTCTTAAGCAAACTACAGTCACCAAATTCTATGAGCGTAGCTAAGGGGGGGGGTTCGAGTTTGTTTAAAAAAAAAAGCCTCCAGAGATTTTTTAGTTCAAATCCACCCAACAGATGGTTTTGACGATAACACTTACCTTTTTGATATACAAACTAAAGCAAACTACAGTCACCAAACTCCATGAGCGCAGCCAAGAGGGGTTACAAATTTGTACCAGTCGCTGGGCTGCATTAATAAAGTGCAGAGTATAGCGGATTTGGTTTCTGGACTAATTTTTTTAATAGCACTGTATATACTTCAGAATATGCATTTTTAGTTTTAAATACCGGTAGTAGTGCTTGGTGGCGGGGCTCCGCCCCTAACCCCGCTGGGTGACCTCACAGCGCTCCCCCAGATCCCCTAGCAGGCAAGGAGTGGGGTATCTACAGTCTTGCCACCAACTCCAGAAAGAACCTATTCTAGGGTACAATAAATGTCTTCCTAAAGAATGAAGAGTCAGAATAAAATAAAGATTAATTAAATAAACATACACACATAATATATATATATATTATGTAGTGGAGCAGATAAATTATACTGGTATGCCAAACTTGACCAAGCACCGGTCCGCAAAATATCGAGCTAACCTCTGTCCAGGAAAGGCCGCCAAATCACGGGGATTTAAAAGGAACAATCAAGGTGGCCACTACCCTTTTCCTGACATCATTCACTGAAGCTTGGTTCCGCATCTACTTCTTGATGCCACATCGTGCAGTCCTCTTGTGTGTGTGTGTGTGTGTGTGTATTTTTCTTTACAAAGTCATTGTTTTTGTGTAAGGCTGCAGGCTCTTTTTAATCATTAATAAAAGCTTGAAATTGGCCTACACCTTGTCTGGTCATTTGTTAAATCCAGTGTCAAACCCGCCATAACTATATCTACATCTATATCTATATCTATGTATCCATTTATCCTTCTCTCTCTCTATATATATATATATATATATGGAGAGAGAGAGAGAGAGGTGCTATAAAGATGTACATAAAAATCTTCAAGTTAAATACTTTAATGTCTCCTCTCCTATTTGTCTCAGCCTAACGTACTATTTAATGCCCCCTATCAGATGACATTAAAGAGACAGTCAACATTGCTAAACACAGTTCAACCGTAAAGTGTGAAAAAGTTGTCTATAGAACAGGGAGAGACTGTGCTGAGATGGTGCTACCATCATTTCCTCTCTCCGCCCATAAAAAAAAATTCTAAGAAGATGGCTTTGCATTGTCGTCGCCCGTTGTCCTGGTTCGAATTCTATCCCATCAGCCCGTTGCGGAAAGATTGGGGCAAGGATGTAATCATTTCTGAAGACAAGTCTGAAAGTACAAAGACATGACAAATTTGTTGTGTAGAGATTGGCATTGCTTAATGATGACCAATTAGAATAGGATTGTAACAATGGGATTGTGTAGATCGTACAATGCGATTGTATAACTTGTGGCTGAGATTGTGATGTTAAAATTATGCTAGTTTTAATAATACTAATAATAATCTTTTTTGTCCGTATGGAAATTTGTCTTACAATTTGTGCATTACACCAAACAAAAAACATTATAACTATAAGAAACCAAAGTGTACATTCACACCAGACTCACTCCTAATTTACATGTGACAAAGTTTATATCAGATTGTTCTTATTTAATGATTTGATTGCCAGGGGAACAAAAGAGTGTTTGTGTCTGTTTGTCTTTGCTATCGGTGTCTTGTATCTCTTTTGCGATGGTAAAGTAACGTTTCCATTTCAGACCTTGCGATCTCTGGGGCAGATGATGATGAGGTCAGGTTAGTCTCGGGACTCGTAATATTCACAAATAAACAACACATTGAATTTCTATACATTTACAAGAGTCATTAAGACTCTGAAACGGTCTCCTTAGATAGCCTCTACAGTCTACATCTTTCCCCTTTGGCTGCAACCGTCTAAGCTATATTTGGTACATATGGAAAATTTCTGTGGTCTTAGTTTTAACCATAGACTCCATATATATACAAGACTGCCAACTGTGCGCACCACGATTATATTTTTCAATTAAATAAGTCCCGTACACCGAGGCGTCCTTGGTTGCGGGTAGAGTTGGTAGAATGTAGTCTATGGTTTTTAGCTAAGTAATGTAAACATCTTCTTGCTGCGCTATATTTCTTTGTTCTAGAAATAATAAGGCTTGTCTTCGAGCCCCAGATGTGACCTACTTATTTTACCACATCCAGCGCAGACATAATAATTGTTCCCCTTTGGTCGATTTAGATTTTCTTTTCGCCCTCTACGTTTGTCCTTGGCAGCAGATTTTCTTTTCGCCCTCTACGTTTGTCCTTGGCAGCGGATTTTCTTTTGGTCTCCAATGTGTATCTCGCGGCCTTTGTAAGTAACCTCCAGCTGTCTCGTTCTGAAGCCGCATGCAACCAGGGGATCTCTTCTATGTCAGTTAAAGCAAGTTGATGCCTAAGCTGGCATTTACAGCGTTTCCGTGGGGCTCCTCTATTACGTCCAACACCTTTCAGCTCACAAAAAAAAAAAAAAAAAAAAAAAGACTGCTTTTGGCATACGTTCGTCCCCCATTCGGGATACGTGTCCTGCCCAGCGTAACTGTCGGTTCTAGAAATACACCAGTGACAAACAAAACAAGTTTTTCTTTAAAATTTTCTTTTTTTTAAATATTTTTATCTGATAGAATACAGACATTACTTTAAAAAAAAGTAGATGATTACGTCCTACGCGTCATGCATCTAGTCATGCATGTCAAACAATGACTTAAATTCTGCCAAGTCATTTTTGTTCCTGGCTAGCCCAGGCTACCCATTCCATGCTCTAATAGTACTAGGGAAGAAGGAGCATTTGTACAAATTTGAACTAATGCAATTTGGTAAATCATTTATGTAAATTAAAAATAGTAGTGGACCTAAGACTGTTCCTTGAGGTACACCTGAGTTTACTGTTGTTGATGTTGATTTAGAGCCATTTATTATTACAGTTTGTTCTCTCCCTATCAGAAAATCTTTAATCGAGTGATGCAATGGACCATCAATGCCAAAATATTTTAATTTTTTAAGCAAACTATGGTGGTGAACTTTGTCAAAAGCCTTGGAGAAATCTAATAGGATAGCATCTATTTGCTCACTAATATCTAAGCCGTTTGAAAAATCATCAATTAGTCCTATTAGTTGTGTTTCACATGATCTATATTTCCTAAAGCCATGTTGGTATGGAGTAAGGACATTATGTTCGTCTAAGTGGTTTATAATGTTGCTACATATTATGTGTTCTAGGATTTTAGATGTGATGCTGGTAAGTGATACTGGTCTGTAGTTTCCTGGGTCAGATTTTTCTCCTTTTTTAAATAGGGGGGTGACATAAGCTTCTTTCCAGTCCCTTGGTACTCTGTCCTGGTTAAGAGAAGCCTGAAAAAGTAGTTTGAACACTGGTGCTAGCTCATTGCTTAGTTCTTTGAGTAATCTTGCTGGAATACCATCAGGTATGTCTCGTATAGTACGTGGCAATGTTAATCTCAGGAATAAAAAATAAATAATTTTCATTGTACTTATATCGGCTCAAAAGTTTTGAAGAAGACATTACAATATACTCCTTCTTCCCTAGTGCTATTAGAGCATGGAATGGGTTGCCTGAGCTAGCCAGGAAAACCAGTGACTTGGCAGAATTTAAGTCATTGGTTAATATGCTTGACTAAATGCATGACGCGTAGGACGTAATCATCTTCTTTTTTTAAGTAACGTCTGTATTATATAAGATATGTCTGCGCTAAAGTGATTCTTCTCAGATTATGTCAGAACGGTCAAACTTATCCCGACTGCGGTAAATCGTTACCACGACGACCTTTGTGTGACAAGAAATAAATAAATTAATAAAAACGCAGAAAAACGCTGGGCGCATGGGTATTTTGATGGAATTTGTTTTCTTCTAGGGGGCGGCACTTTAAAAAAAAAATGAGAAAGACCATTTTAATTAATATAGATCTATTACTTTTCTTGTATTTCAATATTCCACTTTGACATATTTACAGATGTGGGGGGGGGGGGGGGGGGGGTCTCTTGTCATTGACCTCTCCTCCCCCCAAACTTTTGTTCTAATGTAACTATTGTCCATGACCTGTCAGCATTAAAACAAAAAGAGCATTTGGAGCCTGATCTCCTAACAATGAAGAAATTCGAAAAGACTGATGAGCCAAAGCCTACAGAACATATCTTCTGCTGGGTTCAGACCATAATAACTCTATCTTAACTTCCGCTCCTGCACCAGATACCTAGAAACACATGTCTGCCCACGTGACTTAGTAACATATGAAGTGAATCTCTCTATATATAATTCTCTTCATGGATCAAGAGTTTGGACACCACGTAAATGAAAGATCACTCTTTTATTTTTGCAAGTCGGACGAACTAGTGTTACCCTACGTAATTTAAGAGGCGAAAAAAAAAAAAGAGGGGGTGGGAGAACAGGCAGTATTAACCCGTCACTAAATAGTAGGACCGAACTTAACCGTTGTGACCAAGAAGTCATGGAAAGAGAACAAATAATATATTCTGTATTCGCCCGTCACTAAATAGCAGGGCGGGACTTAACCATTGTGGAGCCCTATACGAAACGGATTTCGCAGGGCCAAGTTTGGGTAGGGATAAGGATAATAAGTGAAAATTTAGAGTTTGTATTAGAAAATAAATTCGTCTATGCATTTTATTCATTCTTTACTACGTACAGAATTACTTTACGAGCCTTGCGTGTAGCTAAGTCATACAGTATATCATAATAATTCTGTTTCCTACATAGATCACGCTCAATAGCAAGAATTACCAAATTTTTCAATCTATCTACGAGAATTATTGACCTCAAGTAATTCTTCATTAGTTTGAGGCGTGAGAAGCTTCTTTCACCATATTACACAATTACGGGTAATGCATAATGCCGTTTTTACTTAACGCGCGTACGATTGGCGTTTTCCTTATTGAATGACACCCCAAAATGACAATTTTTGTTTATATATTTTAGGAAATTTGTATGAGTCTTCAAAACATTTAATAATTTCCCGATATTTCCAGGACTTTTTCGTATATTTTGCAATTTCAGGAGATTTCCAGGAGCTCCGGGTAAATCGACAGGAGGCTGCGGCAAATCTGTTATAAGATATAAAGTGACTTAATTAATAATTTATACACCTAGAATTAGCTCTGGTCCAATGAAAGTGCGGGGCCCACTGCGGTCGCATAGTTTACAGTTGCCTAAGGCCGACCCTGCTAAATAGCGGCGTATGTTATGCCGCCGGCCGACTAGTATCTATATTCTAATAGGAGTGTTGTGCTTGAAATAAAGGCACTTAAATTACCTTAGTTTGTGTATGTGTGTGTGTGTTCGGGGGAGCCAAATGGCATTACAAAAAAAGATAAGAAACTGTGTGTGTGGAGGGGGGAATGAGGGGGATAGGGAGAGAAAGGGGAAGAGGGAGAAGTGAGGAGAAAGGAGGACAGCAAGAGAGAAGGAGAGAGAGAGGTGTAGATAGATTGAGAAAAGGGGAATGGGGAGTGAGGGGAGAGGAAGTAAGGAGGATAGAGAGAGGGTGGAGGAGAGGGAGAGACGGGGAGGTAAGGAGAAAGAGGACAGACGGAGGAGAGATATGGAGAGGAAGCTGTGGAAACAAAGGGGGGATAGAGAGGAGACTAAAGAGGGGGACACAGCCAATGAGAGAGACATCGGGAGGGGGGGGCGGGGGGGATGACAGAAGCTGTCTTTATCGACTCAAGCCTTCTTTATAAACGTGTGGGTGGGTGGCAACAAGGTTAACAAGTTCATTGATATACCAATTGCAGCCATCATTAAACAAGACGCCATCATTCTCCTTGTGTCTAGACTGTTGTCCGTGTTCCATTTTCACTAACTATTTGTTTGCCATGGTCTCCAGTTAATGCCAAGGTAGATGTTAAGATAGATAGATAACTGGGGGGGGGGGGGGGGGGGGAAGAAATAAATAAAATGTCTTCAACAACAAAATAAATATAGTACGATCACGTGACACTCTCTTGGACGTGTTGGATGATCACATGACACTCTCTTGGACGTGTTGGATGATCACATGACACTCTCTTGGACGTGTTGGATGATCACATGACACTCTCTTGGACGTGTTGGATGATCACATGACACTCTCTTGGACGTGTTGGATGATCACATGACACTCTCTTGGACGTGTTGGATGATCACATGACACTCTCTTGGACGTGTTGGATGATCACATGACACTCTCTTGGACGTGTTGGATGATCACATGACACTCTCTTGGACGTGTTGGATGATCACATGACACTCTCTTGGACGTGTTGGATGATCACATGACACTCTCTTGGACGTGTTGGATGATCACATGACACTCTCTTGGACGTGTTGGATGATCACATGACACTCTCTTGGACGTGTTGGATGATCACATGACACTCTCTTGGACGTGTTGGATGATCATCGTGACACTCTCTTGGACGTGTTGGATGATCACATGACACTCTCTTGGACGTGTTGGATGATCACATGACACTCTCTTGGACGTGTTGGATGATCATCGTGACACTCTCTTGGACGTGTTGGATGATCACATGACACTCTCTTGGACGTGTTGGATGATCACATGACACTCTCTTGGACGTGTTGAATGATCACATGACACTCTCTTGGACGTGTTGGATGATCACATGACACTCTCTTGGACGTGTTGGATGATCACATGACACTCTCTTGGACGTGTTGGATGATCACATGACACTCTCTTGGACGTGTTGGATGATCATCGTGACAACTACCGGGGGGGGGGGAGATAACTCTTAAAAATGTATTCTTCCATGCAGAACTAGATGTACTCAGTTCTTGGCTACATTTTCTTTTGTGTTTGTATTTTAATTTTTTTTTATCCATTCAAGATCTTGGCTCAGCATTTAGCAAGAGATAAACAGACAATAATCTCCAGGTATCAGGTTACATTATCCAGAGCATCTCTGACCCGGTCAGGGCCACTAAAAGGTCCAGATTCATTCAACCGTTTCTTGAGAAGCAGTCAAGTCACATTTATGTGAAAATAACAGTTTTAAGGGTCAGTGATTTCATAACATGTCTACATTTCACAGCGCAGATATTCTCATTTAACTGAACTTGACACGAAGTCAGCGGTTACAAGCTGAACATGGACACAATAAACAAACAAGAAACTTAACTAATAATAATAATAATAATAACAATAAAAATAATAATAATGTTGATGTTAATGTCGGTTTGGACGACGTAGGGCATGATATTCGCCAATGGGAAGAAAAAAAAACTTCATGGAAAATTCCCGGCTTTATTAGATGGGGACAACATTGACAAGGCTGCTTCCTTAACAGGGCTCAAAGCAGATCATCTGTACCCTGAAACTGAAGGCTTTGTTACAGCAATACAGGACAGAGTGATTAGGACAAAAATTACGAGAAGCATATCGTAAAACTCAATATTGTTGACAAATACCGAAAATGTGGAAATGTGGGTGTCAATTGAACACATAATCGCAGGATTTCAGCCCTATCAGAATCAGCCTACCTAGGTCACCATAACTAAGTTGCAAAGCTCATACACCAGCACTTGGCTTTGACACATAATTTGATCGGTAAGGATACTCCTCCATATTACAAATACTCACCACAAGAGGCTTTCGAGTCTACGGATCATCTACTGTACTGGGATAGGCCTATTTTGACTGACAAAATGGTAGATTTTAATCACCCTGATCTGCTGCTCATCGATAAAAAAGAAAAGGCCGCTACCATTATTGACATCGCCGTACCACTAACTCATAATTTTAAAAAAGCTGAGCTGGAAAAACAAGGAAAATATGGGAACCTAGGCTTGGAGATAAAGAGTTTATGGAAATTATCTACAACCGTTTACAATATACCCCATTGTCATATCAACCGATGGGATAATAACATCTGACCTCATAGATACCTTCAAGGCCCTTGGCATTCCTAGGAACATTCTCGTTGCCTGTCAGAGGGCGGTACTTCTGCAGACCTGCCACATCACCAGAAAATTCCTCAGTGGAAACTGTTAAAGGAACTACGATGAATTTTGTTTCTCTTTAGCGAAACTCGACCCTGGCAGCGCCAGAGAATGACTACTCGTTCATTTCTAACAATAATAATGGTGGATTTTAATCACCCTGATCTACTGACAAAAAAAAAAAAAAATGCTACCATCAGTAATATCGCCGTACCGCTATCGCATAATAATAGTCTATAAAGAAAACTGAAATGGAAAAACAAAGAAAATCTTGATACCTAAGGTTGGAGGTATAAGCGATTTGGAAGATGTCTAAAACAAATATATCCTGTTTCTATATCAACTGAGTGGAGAATGACAACTGACCTCACAGATTACATCAAGACCCTTAACATTCCCAGGAAGATTCTCATTGCCTGTCACAGGGCGGTACTGCTGCAGACCTGCCACATCACCTAATAAAATTCTCAGTGGACACTGTTAAAGGGAGACTACAATGAATTGTGTTTCTCTCTAACGAAGAAAAAAAATCTATTTAAAAAATTATAAAAACTTGAAATAAAGGGCCACAATCCTGTTTAGAGCTGTAGCCTTTTTATTCAGTTCAATGAATATCTGTTTCACCATCTTCTACTAGTATTGAATAATCAACAGCTGAAGTTTTATTGAACTAGCGTAGGTAGTTTTGAAGAAATCTTGACATGAAAATTGACCATTTTTTCATAATTTTAGCTAATTTTATTTCTCAAAAAGTTGATAAGATATAAAGAAAATTTATTTATTTTCTTCTTATTTAGATGCTTGCACATATCGACGATGTTTACATTATTAAAACATGTAATTTCTATTTTGGGGTTTAAGCTGTCCATAAAGTAGACCTATTACAATCTACGAAGGAGTTATTTTTAAAGTAGGTGGTGCTACTGAACTAGACTATAAGTCACCATAACTTAAAGTCAGAGTACTGACTGTGCCAAAAGACACTTATTATTGAAGGCCTACAGCTAAAGACAAAAAGTGCTAACAATATATTGACCTTTTTGCATTCTAAATGTTTCAAACCGAATCAAAAGACATACAAATAAAAAAAAAATTAAATGACGAAACCCTCCCCCTCCCCAACTCTTTTTTTTGGGGGGGGGGGGGGGAGGGGGGGGGAGATTCTTCCATTTGTCTAAGTCCTTGACCTTTCGGGAAACTGATCTGTCACAGTCATCTGGTTGTTGCAAAAAATATTTAAAAATCTCACATGTAACGTGAGAGGTCTCAGTTTCGGCAAATATTTCAGTGGTAGATAGTAACAGATGGAACTGTGTCTAAAGATATAGATATAGGTAGGCCTATGTAGACCTATAAGGGGGATATGATATAGGTACGTAGACCTATAAGGGGGATACGATATAGGTACGTAGACCTATAAGGGGGATATGTTACCAAACTTTGTCTACAAAGGTGTGAATAAGGATGATATAATATAAGTATAAGGAGAAACGGGTTGTCTTTTCCTTCCCCGTCCAGAGAGTTTGATTCTGAGGCGCTTCATTGGCCAACATTATTCTTAGAGAAATAAGTTGACCTCTTTGCGTCAAATGGTACTGTAAAAAATGCACCCTCTTTATGGCCATGGTGCCACGCAAAACTGACATATATACGTGACTCAAGTCAGAAGGAGATCTGAAAGAGATATTGTTTCATGTTTTTATTTTTTTTTTATGGCCCAGATCAGCGGACAACAACGAACAGTCAGTCCAGAGGATGTCACACACATTAAATGCAAACAATTTGAAAATGAAAATGAAGGCTATGGTGGTCTATGGGGAAAGACGAGTCCTCTCTTACGGTTAACGAGGGTAGCATGTAGTAAATACAACACACTTCCATAGTTCAAGTACCCAATAGAGTTGGGTGGACTCAGGGAGGTTCTAAGAGTCAGCGGGATTTGAACTCGAGAACACTCGGATTGTAGGCTCTACCCCTCAGCCATCACGCCCACGTGGTTTGTCAATTTGAATTACAAAATACAACAATGTATGTGTATAACTCAAACAAATCACAATAGAGTTTTAGATTAAAGAAACAATAGTATCAAAATAAATAAATAAACAAATAAATAAATACAGGCCTAAGAATGTAGCCTATTGTTCACTATATAAATATTCCTCATGCCTTCTCAAATGTAGCTAAGACATATAATTCTTATTCAAGTGACAAGCAGACGTGAATGGAAGCAAGTCAACTTGACTGACATTGCTTAATGGCCTTATCTGAAACTAGATTAAGACTAATACAATATTCAAGAAACGCCGCATATATTTCTCTTTTAATAGATGAACTATATATAAGCTCCTCTAGTGATACTAAAAATAGTATCATACCTCACTAGTGTCACAGAATCAAAAACGTAACATACTTGTAGTATTGCGTACGACATTACGGGGAGAAGGGTGCAACACTATTATGTAATAAACGAGAGGAAGGGGCGGACATATTACGTAATAAAGGAGAGGAAGAGGCGGACATATTACGTAATAAAGGAGAGGAAGGGGGGGGACATATTACGTAATAAAGGAGAGGAAGGGGCGGACAAATTACGTCGTAATAAAGGAGAGGAAGGGGCGGACATATTACGTAATAATATCTCTATTTCTTTGTTTTGTCTCTTTGTGCCTCCCTGACTACATCAATCGTTCTCTTTCTACATCTCTGTTGTTTTTGTTTCTTTCAATGACCTACTCATTCCTCTTGAGCTCTTATATCTTTCTGTGTTTGATCTTTCTGGTTGTCTCCATTTCTCTTCAAATAATTTCAGTCTATGTCTCACTTTATCTGTCTGCCTATATTTGTATTTCTCTTTTTTATCATGAATCTGTGTTTCTCTTTCTGTCCATATGTCTGTCTATTGCTCTGACTTCTGGTACTTTACTTCTTAATCTTCGGACTCAAAGACCAGTTTTATTATTGTATTAGTCTATCACCCTTCGTATCTTTAGTATCTACTCAGTTATCTTCCCTCTCTCTGTGGGCAGTTTAGACTAGAAGCCCACTGCTACGTGGTACAGACCTGTAACTTGGCAACGTTCTATTGGTCTAAACTGCCTTCAGGTTGTGACGTTGCAGGTCAGTGTTCAGGTCTTCTAGAACGATTGGTCTCGGTAGGGCCCCTACTGTTCGAATAAAGATAGAACTTCTCCACACTTAAGGCCTTAAGAGCGTTGCACAGTTATCTTATTTCTTCTAGTCCACCCCCCCCCCTTTTTTTTTAGAAAATGTTGCCAAATATTAACAATATTATCATATCATAAAGATAGCAAAAAAAAAAAAAAAAAAAAGATGAGGCTTAAGATAAGACAATGTGACACGAGTGCCAATATTTCATCCACAGCAACACGTTCTTTGTGCTGGTGATTTAACGTTGGTGCCACTTCACCCAAACTAGACGCGTTTAAAACTAAACTCTACATACGTAAAGTCAAAACAATAATGCGCTTGCACCTTTTTTTTTTGGCTAAGCGTGACACAAAAACCTGGCCAAAAACACTTAGGTCAGTGACTCTTGGGATTGCCAAATTTAAAGCGTCTTAAGTTTAAAAGTAGGACACTTAAAAAAAAAAAGTTCAACGGCCTTTAAACATACACAAATCAAAACAAAATGTGCTTATATTTTAAAGGTTGTTTGTGAACTGCATTACTTATCTAAAAAAATGTGCTAGAAAATCTGATACAAATTAGAAACCTCCATTTTAGACAGATGTAATGGAGCGAGGTGAGAGGGGGAGTGCTGGACGCATAAGAAAGACGTTTTAAAAAAATAAGAAAAAAATGTTAATTTGTAATAAATCTAGACTAACTCTAATAATAAATATGTACTATAAGAAATATTTTTATCCATTGTTTTTGTTTAGTGCAATTTCATGGTTTTAGCTTTCTCACTGCGCTATGGTCCTATCACTTGTCTGGGCCAATTGTGAAAAGGAAAAAAAGGGGGGGGGGGGAGAGAAGTTGAGTATCTGGATGAATGTTACCGTGATCGCTTTTTATATAACAAACAACAACAACAACAACAACAAAAAACTGTTCACTCAGGGCTCAAGCCTCCCCAAGTGGACTAATTTAACTTATACCACCACATCTGTTAAGTAGAATTTCTTTCCTTTGTTCGATGCCAAAGAAAATAATTAATTACCAATAGCTAATTGGTTGTTGTTTTTTTTTTAAATTGGTTCTTGGGTTGTCAAATGCAAGAAATAATTGTGAGAAATTTCAACTTGATTTGAGATTGGGCGTGGGAGAAATAAAGTGTACAAACCGACAGACTTGAGTTGGTATAAACTTTGTAAAATTATTAAAGATTAAAAATTCGATATCGATTGGTTTTTAAAAATAAATCTGCAAGCCATTTTATTTTCAGACAATGACACCATTTCTTTGTAAAACTATTTACGCTTAAAAAAGGCTATATTATGAAATACATGACAGGAGGCTCTGTAAAAACTTGACCAAGGAAATCCCTTCTTCCATTGGCCATGAATGAGAGATAGGATATTCACCAACACCTTTATCTGTTAATTAGACGATTCTTTAATCCCACCCAGTCCAAGCACATTACAATCAGTTCAGTTCATACTTACGAAGAATATTAACAATGGAATTCAAATGACAACAACGTCATCCGCCTTAACAAAACAATCACGTCGGCACCAAGCAAAAGTTTAAACTGAATATTTAGTGATATTTGTGCTGAAAATTGAAACCTGCATTGAAGTACTGTTGACACAAACTCTCTTCATAATATATGTGTTTGTCTAAACTCGCAACTAAAACGTTTTAAATTTGTGTACTCCTCAACATTGTTCTAGTAAGATTTCCTTGCATACGTTAATGTCAGTGGGGTAGCTAGGGTATTTAATGCCCTGTGCGGCAGTTCTTCGCGATGCCCCCACCCAAAAAAGCCGCTTAAAAACAGCCAAAAAGTTTCTAATTTCGAAATAAAAAGTATTTCATCATTTAAGTATTTCATCATTTAAGTATTTCATCATTTAAGTATTTCATCATTTAAGTATTTCATCATTTAAGTATTGCTATTTCGCAAAGAATCGAATTTACAAAAAATAAATAAATAAATAAATAAAATAAATTATTAAATTGAATCTCACGTGCTTTCTCGCCGGCAAACTATCGATAATTTTTCGAAATCAGTTTTTTTCCAATAAGTCTTGTTCAATTGACGAAATTTCCAAATTAATGAGTCGTAAATTCGTCATTGCTGATCGTAAATATTTCTTCATCAAAGTAAGTTTGGAAAAACTTCGCTTGCATATAGTCACACTTACCACAATAGTAAAAAAAAAAAATAATTAAAAAAAATGCGAATCAAAATAGCAATATTCGGGGACTGACATATTTTTTTTTAGAAAACTCTAAAACTCAATAGATTCTTGTTTTGGAAGTTCGGAGACTTCTGGAGAAACTGTGACAATTAGCCTACCTGAATACCTAAAATTCATATTAACATGACTTTGTAGTATGGGGTTGCTATTTCATGAACAATATGGTATTTCCTTAAGTAGCTTTCTTGTGCGTCGATAGAAAATCTACATCTTTTTTTTTACCTGGCTATTTTTTCTTCTATCCAATAAGTCTTTGAGGCTCTGCATAAAAAATGTACCATACAATTTTGATCCAGATTTTAGATGTTAAGTGTACTGTGGAAAATAATCGAGAAATATTTACTTCTTAAACTTTCTGTATGACTTTTTGTTTTGGTTTCGTGAGACACTTTCAGTACACTAGATTCGTTTTGATTTTGTGGAGACATGAACGTGGCACATGGACGTGGGACATGGACGTGGGACATGTAGGTATTCGGTCTCTCAGGAATGGATCGTACTTGAGTAGTAATTTCACTCCAGGATAGTTCTTTGATTTTGTACTGCCGATTCTTGAACTCGTTCGCGATGCCCACGAGGTGCCAGATTCTGCTTTAAGAGAAAACGCATGATGTCCAAGAGTCTCTACAGATAAACTCTCCACATTTTTCTCTCTTGCTCATTTCAATCTTGAGCCTTGTTGTCATTATTGTTACCTAGTCACAAACTTCAAGCTCCCTCCAAGGAAGTGATGTGTGGCTGAGAGGTTAAAACTGTTTGGATACTGATTGGCCATCTTACAAGAGGGCTTGAGTTCGAATCCCGACTCTAGCAGGGTGGTGTTTACTGAACGGTTGGAAAACTTTCTCCCAGATTCCCCGCCCCCCCCCCCCCGTCCACAAAAGAGATTGGATAATTGCTGATTGGTACCGGTAATTTAAAAAAAAACACCACCACCACCATTATAAACTTGCGCATAACCAGTGCATTGAACAATGAAGTAACATCATGTAATGCTTCAAAAGTGTACAAGTGCATTGCCTTCAGAGATTTAAACAAATCTGCTAAAATTTGATCCAAGCTGATCTACAGCTTACATTTGATTCCAGCTGGTCTACAGCTGACATTTGATTCCAGCTGGTCTACAGCTTACATTTGATTCCAGCTGGTCTACAGCTTACATTTGATTCCAGCTGGTCTACAGCTGACATTTGATTACATTTCAGAAAGACTATAGGACATCACGAATTACCAACACAAAATTAATGTATTTCTTTATGTCATTACAAGGTGGAGTTTTACTGAGAAAGTTTGTCCTCAGTTTGATGCCCCGTGCGGCCTGCACATTGCTAGCTACGCCACTGGTCCATGTACCTGTATTCATCTAGAGATATCTGCCTAAGTCAAGTATTTCATGCATTATTATTTGGTACAGGACTGCAACAAAAAGTAGCCGGGTGGGGGGGGGGGGGGGGCATTCAAGAAACTCTTTCAAAGTTTAGCCACTTGGATTTAATACTAAATATTATTTATTGAACCAATCCTGTAAGCTCTTCCTAGAAAATATAAATATACTTCCATCTAGAAGTACCGGTAACCCTAACCCTAACCAATAAACGAGTCATTTAGTAGATTTCAAAAAAAAATTATTGTTCAACTATTTTGTACCATTAACTATTCTACATTCCTTCCAACTGAGAGTCAGGTGAGCACCCCGCCCTAATGCAAACGTCTAACCAGCTTATGCCTTTTATTTTCTTGACAACGTCTAGGCCTACCTAATTGTCTGTCATGGACAACAAACATGAAGGCTACAAACATACACAACAGGTGAAGTCAAACAAAGCTGTTGAGATGATATCACACTTTATTGGAATCAAACTTCTCTAGTCGATTTTTAGATCTAAATAGCAAACCCTAAAACAACAGTGAGACTAAGAACAAAACAAAAGTGGCATTTATTTACTTGTACTGGCGACCTTGACTAACAACTTAAAGGTCATTGCCGAAATTCTAATTGGTAAGGGCACAAAACAACAAATTACAATGTCAGAAAATCAAAGACTACTTCAACAATAACACAAGGGAAGACAACTAAGTGTCTTTCGCTCTGCAGTATATATAGATCATAGTGTACAGATTTGCATGTGTTGCTCAAGTCTATTGAAATATAAATACACAAGTCTCCATTGTTGGCACCTTACACTTCAAATTATAAATCGCCAACAGTGTAAAAACAAAAAGTGTATCATCTGTAAATAGAATGAACTTGAAAATTAGTTTCAATAGTTTGTGTGATTGAATATCTTCCTCTGAGATACAGTGGCACAAGTGTACCACAGCATGAATACTTTAATCACTTTACAAAGAATGTTCCTAGCTGCATGGACTCACTAGTTTCTTGTAGTGTGGAAACTAGAATCTTGTCTAAGTAACAAAAACATTGATCACAACAGTAGAACACTCACAAAGTTTTAGAGCCAATTGATGTTCACATACTTGGATAGCAATGTCTACACTTGAGCATTTAACATTTTGGTTTCTCAAATAGTCTTCTACTCCAGGAAAGTTAATTTGAGGGTCATTTAACATTGAAGAACATTGATACTCAATTTTGATAAAAATTACATTTTATTTTGTTGAGAAAATGAATTTAAAATTTGATAGCCAAAAATAAAAACATTGTTTTAATTCTCTCGGGAGAATCGAACATAAACCATGCATTTGTATGGGCTGTCTAAAATGAGCCTGCTCTAAATCAAAGATTGTAGACTGAAGCTGTGCATCACCTACACCGTTAACTAAGTCTACTACATTAGTTGTTGCACTACAAACTAATAAGTTCTGACACAAATTGTACACTCACTAGGACCTACTAAAGGCAGCCTTAAACTAAATAATGATTGTCCATTATCTGCAAACTTAAAAACATCATGAGTCCCAGTGTATGGACTTACCCAAACTAGTGCTGACTGCCTCTAGAGCTAGTGATGTAAACACACACACAATTCAAATAAAATCTCAAAAAAAAAAAAAAAAAAAAAAAGATGAAAATGAATACATGGAACCTAATGATTTGTGCTATTTGGAGTCAAACCACTACATTCTGATTTTGTGACCTGGTGATTGACCTATTAAAAAAAAAAAACACTTCCATTTTTGAATGAAACCTCATCAGTGCTCTTAGACACTTGACATAGAATCACAGTCTGCCATGAACAAGTGGTATAGATACACTTCCAAATCAACCTTTGTTTTAACACAAGTCAGTATGAACAGGTTCCTTTGGATTTATAATTATTTGTCCATTTCCAATTTGCTGTCTTTTCAAGTGTCATCATTCAATTAATTGGCCATGTCAAACAAAACACAAGGCCTTAAAAATGTTCACTATTAACAGATTGAAGCAAACATGAATATTAGTATCATTTCAACATTTCTTCAAGTTAACAGAAAAAAACAACAAAAACCAACAACAGATGTCCAAATGTTTGCTACTGAAATGTTTGAACATTAGAATGAAGTGTGTGAGAAAATGAACCAATATCACAGTTGTCCAGGAGAAATAAAACACAAATTTCTTTAAGGCATTGATCAAATGTAAGGATGACTTCATAATGATGTTCATGGAAATGAATTTCAATTAGTTAACAAAATCTTGGTAGTGTAAACACAAATCTTTGGACCTGGATTCCCAGATTCCAGAGGTCATAAAGTTGTATGTCCCTAAAATTTCAGTCTATTCATTGTTTTTTTAAAATCCTTATCCTAAAGTTTCCAGTGAACAGCATCACATAATGTTCTTGGTGACAGTCCTACTTGTACTAAGCAGTAATGGTTGGCAGGTAAAGCATGGTCAAAAGCAATTTACTAAGTAGAGCTGTGACTTTATTTGCATAGAACTGCACAAGTGAAGGGATGAAAGAGACATGTTCATTTCTTTTGTTATACCTTTATGTCATGTGTTCAATGCTGGTTTACTAGTGTGTTTGTGTGACTAACATGAACTCCAGTAGTTTCCTCTGACAGAAGCAGTGAACATAGTGATATGTGGAGAGATTGGAGTTGACCATGAGAAGTCACCCAAGATGAAGGTGATGCTGCTGCCTGCTACATACACAGTGGATCAAAAGATATGAAGTTTGGAACAACGTAAAAAATTAAAAATGGGTTTAAATTGATGTTATCATTATTTCTATTAAATGCAAAACTCTGCAATTTGTAGAGAATGTGTGATGAGCTCATGAACTATAAATAGCTTCCTATCAAATGCAATTTGATCAACTTTATACCACAGTGAAGCCCTACATTCTGATGGAAGAATGTCAGCTCCTACCTTAACAATGATTGCATGAGTATTTGATTGATCAGTATTTAGTCTAATGCACTGGGAAGACTATAGAGAAATACAAAGACACACACATGCAAAATAGTAGTGCACAAAAAGTCATTGCAAATCGCTGCATTGGATGAAATGATGATAGATTTCAGATTGATAAGAAAATTGTCATTTAAAAATCCTATATTTTTGGGGGTTAAAAAACAAACAAATTCAGATAATTTAGGTTGTCAAACATATTAGATGGATAAAAGAATACAATTTAACATTTTTTAGCTCATTATTTTTATAAAAATCTTAAACAAACAAACTCTCTCCCCCCCCTCTCCCCATAAAAAACTTTTGTAACATTTAGCTGCACCAAGCAAGAAAAAATGCCTCACAATTAACCTACTAATAGCAGGCTTTACATTTATTAGTTTCATTCAGGTAAACAAGAAGTAAATACTAATACAGGTGACTAACAATGGTGGGCTGAGAGGAATATCTCCTCATCTCCATATATCATGACTCTTTTTTCTTCCACTTTTATCATGAAATAATTAATAAGATCAATTTAAATCAGACAGAATCTAAAATGGCAACCAGAAAATTGAGTACAAATTTTTCAAACTGTAAATAGACACACAAAAAATGAATTGAATGAAACAGTAACAATAAATTAATTCAATTTAACCCCATTGTCTTTGCATTTATTGTAAATAACATTGACAACTTTGTTTTGAAAAATATATTTATAAAAAAAAAAAAAAAAAAAAAGGCCCAAACTTCAATTTATTTTGGAATGCAGAGAATGACCTACACAAGCTACCTACATAGAACTTTTAGGATTTCTCCATTTTCTCTGCCCCACTAAACACAAAATTTGATCCAATAAAACTAGAAAAAAAAAATGGAAAGATATAGAAAAGTTAGCAGTATTTCATAGGTGGGAAGCGTGGTCGAGAGGCTAAGTGCGCTTGAACTTGGCTTGTCTTGGCTACCTAGAAGGGGGCTCGAGGTTCGACACCCGACTCGGGCAGAGTTGGGTTTACTGAGCACCTAAAGGCAGCACGGAAAACCAACTCCTAGATACCCCCTCCCCCCACCGGTCCACAAATGAGATTGGACCAAAGCGCTCTGAGCATGCTATAAGCATGAAAGTAGCGCTATATAAAAGCTATAAAGCTATAATATGTTCACAACAATATTGTCTAAAAAAAAATAATTATAAAATGTCCATCATTGAAACAGACAAAACTATTAATGATAGCATTAAAGAAACTTGTTCACTCTTCAGTTAGACCAACATCTATTCAGTCAACTTTTCTTTGCAAAACTTTTGACAAGCCTTAACTTGTTGATAAAAAAAATAATAAATAAAACTCACCAAGCATAAAGAAAAAAAAAATAACACTTGAATTCTATTATTTAAAATTAAAAAATAACAACAATAGATCAATAAAAAGGAATAAAGATTTAGCTCACATTAGATTGTAATCATCAATAAAAAAACAAACATAAAAAGGACATCCGTGTTAGAACCAAATGGAAGAGAGAAGAAGAGCAAGCTAATGGGGCAAAGAGGGTGAATACAAGTTCCTGAGTAAATAGAATAAAGACAACTTTTAGAAACTGCCTGCATATGAACTGAACTGTTTTGATCTACAACATACATTGGCTGGTATGGGCACTGCAGTGTCTAGGATAGTCATCACTTAGCTCACAAACACATCCACATCACAGGTTCCTCAATCAATGATAGTTACTCATGTACACAGAGTTATCAACATACTTTGATTAGTACAGCCATGACAACATCATTACTTTCTCAACAGTCACACTCAACATCATTCTTAAACAAAATGCCAGCATTACTTTCATAATTTAAACATTACTTTCACATCAAAAACTATCTTCATATATAGACCATTATAACAGTGTTAACCAAAAGTACATAAGTCTATGTACCAGTAGCATTAGATAATAAAACTGATATGAACTACTTTGGCTGAATAGTATTATGTTCAAATGTGTGTTGAAACAACTGCATCCAAAAAAATAAAAATGTTTATAAGCTAAAAATGTTTATCTTTACCATTTAAAAAAAATGTGTTCGGGCTTGTTTCATTGTTTAAACTCTGGTCCCAATGTTGGTACTACTTGACTGTGACTCGAACTTCAATTACACTTCAATCAAAAGCTAACATATTATGTAAATGCCATGTTATTAATGTAATTCTACAAATGCACATTGTGTACCTCAGCTATCTGACAATATTTTTGAGACAGTCGGCTAATATTTCCACTGGGACAAAGTTGAGCATAGTCAAAGACAACCTTCTTTCCATTTTTAGTTTCTGTGGAGTCATTTGGAAAACCTCATGCTTTACCTTTTCAATTGAAGGATTATTAGAACAGTTTCAAAAATGAACTAAAAAGATGAACAGATTTGGGATGTGACCAATGAATAACAGCATTCAAGTTGAATTTAGACTACCAGGGCAGTGAATACAGTACAAATACAATGGCCAAAATTGACTTGGATGTATTATCACAGATAGTAGATTTGACCTTGCATTGCTTGGATACTACTGTTGAGCACATTTTGGCCATAAGTTTAGTTTGATTCAATGCAAGAGAGAGGCAAATAAAAACAAATCTACTTGTTAGGTAGCTTACTCTAAATATGTAGTTGATCAAGCCAACGCTAGGACAAATTTTCTGTCACTGAACATGAATCAGTGGAAGAAAAAAAAAGATGAAATTATTTGCTGCCTTTTATTTTTGTTTTAAATAAGTTGATTGGGTTTTGGGCAACCAGCTTGTGACACACATAGCTGGGGCAACCAGCTAGTGACACACAAAGCTGAATCAGACAGGACAAAAACATTGAAGCCAATGAAAGGTTTAATATTTGTTTCTCATGGGTGGAATACACAACTTGGAAACTGAACAGAATTCTCTACCTGGACTTTAATCTGTCATTTTTTCTTTAGATAAAAGCAAAAGAATTGCCAATGGTTAGCACTGAAAGTAGAGACTCTGCCTACAAAAGTGCCAAGACAAAAAAAACACAACAATCATGATTAATTGATCTGAACAAATGTCAAAATAAAAAGAATGAATGTGGTATTGAACCACGTATTTGTATGTACACCCCACATCTGATATATCTAATAACTCTACACTGCAAGCTATTACCTAGTGACAATATCAACTAAATATACTAGTATCCACAAATAGTAGACTCTACTCAATAAATAGAAAATAACACACGTCTAGTAACACAATATGAATATATGTACAGGATGGATTTGAACGAAGCATCACATGGTTTGGCAATAGATTAGATGAAAATGTGTACAATACTGAAAAAAACTTAACACTTCGTTCAAAACCAGCCCAAAAAAATAACAACATCATGGGAGCTGATTATTTTGTGTGACAAGAAAGCCCTTTAGTTGTTTAGTCTGAGGGAAACTAGACCACTAAGTTTGTTTGCATTGAACATTATCAACTGTGACAACAAACAATTTGGGGGTTGGGTGGTGGTGGTGGCATGATGGCGGATTCATTTCTATATATTAAGATCAACGCTATTTATAGTATTTACAAATCTGTGCATTGATGAGAATCTTGTAGATAAATGACAAGTCAACTTCCTCCATTACCTGGTGGCTGACACTATCATCACATTGCAGGACTGAGTACAGACTAGTAATGAGCAGAAGAAAGTCATATGGCACACCCCCAAAAAAAAGCCCCAAGGACTTTAAGCTGTACTGTAACTGTCTGACCAACCAGGAGATCACAGAGGGAAGTGACCAGGAGAAGGAATGGCTCATTGGTTAAATTACGTGTTTCATGACTGGAGATAAGGCAAATGGTGAAAGTAGATGACATCAACAAGGGTGGTGAGTCTGTACATATGTACAAAGCTGGGCTATATGGGATGAGACTATGCCGTTAAGACATACACCGCTCCCTAGAGTAAGCCAATACATTGAACATAACATGCTAACACTTTTTGACATATTTATTATTATTGTTACTTTTTTTTTTTTTTTTTTTTTTTAAGTCAGCATGCAATTAATTTTTTAAAATTAATGCATGTGTTCCACTTTCAATGTTAAAACCAAATTGGAAAGTATTATTGGCCAACATGCAAAGAGAAACGTTTGTTCCCCATACAATAAATAACCAGTACAACAAGCATTCTCTTTGAATAGGAATAGCATCATTCCATTCAGTCACAAGTTGACTTCCTTTCTTGATGACCACATTGTAGGTCACCTTTCATTCAATCTTACACACTTAAATAGCTGTTAGTAGCATTTTTATACACATTTTTTTCTTTTTTTTTTATGTATTTATTTATTTTTTAACTTTTTTTTTGTTAATTTTTTTTTAATTTTTAAATTTTTTTTTTATATTTTTTTTTCTTCACAATTTTTTTTTTTTTTTTTTTTTTAAATTTTGTGTATGACCAATCAAATTGATTTTCACTTGATGTGTATTGATGTAAAAGATGATTCAGAAAAGACAAGAGTAAATTGCTCTGATTATATAGAGGTATACACTCCGCTAGTCCACAAGCCTATATACATGTGTGCATACACTGCAATATCAACAGTCTAGATCAAAATAAAACAAAGTGGTCTGAGTGGACTAGTTTCCCCTCGCCAAGATACTATTCATTTATTCATTCAGAAAAGTCTTGTTTTTCATATATATATATATGTATAAATTATTTAAAATAAAATATATTATTTTGAGGTCAGCTGGAGTTTTATGCATGAGAAAAGTGCAGTGCCAAACCAAATACGTTCTTTGAAAAAAAAAAAAAAAAAAAAAAAAGGGGATCAAGCGGGCGAATTGGGTCACACATTGCTGTGCACATTCATCATCTATATTATGTCAGTTGAAGACTTAACTCCATGTCATTATCCATAGTCTGTGTCTTACTGTCAGAGTTTAAATACAAAAGTGTTTTGCTTTGCAGAAATATAGAAATATTTTACTCACTGGCAAAACGTAGCCACTATCTCGAATATTGCTATATTAAACAGCCCAGAACAGAACTATACCATAAAGCAATTCCTAAAAACAATTCTGAAACAAACTTGTAGCATCTTTTGAATGTCTTATTTCTTAAAATTCATTTTAAAAAAAGGTTAGAAAATAGATGTATTAGCCAAAGACAGGCTTTAACGTACAGCTTTCAACAGGTAGCGGACTTAACCTATTCCAAACTACCACTTGTTGTGAGATAAAGCCTGATAGATTTGATGATATACCATCACTAGCATACCTGTGTATGTTGTCCAACACTTTCTTCAAGTTTCCAGAAATGCATCAAGATACGAATCAAAAAAGCACTGACATGCCACTTATTGAACTTGTATACACAAGATAAACATGAGACATGTTTTTAAATAATGTGATAAAATATAAAATTCTTCCCCAGCAAAGTTAGAAAAAAAAATTTGTTTTATTTGAAATCAACTTGATCTTTATCCTAAGCATTTACAGAGCAATTACTAGAGATAAACATCAAGTATAAATTAATCTCAACAACTGTCAGACCTGAGTTGCATGTTCAATTAATACATACATATTCATACAGGCTGTGGCAGTACCATTAACAAACTAGTCCGAATAAAGATGGACAAAGCAAATATTTTTTTTTAAAAGTAAAAAAAAAAAAAAGTTTCTCAAATGTTATTCAAATTTTGTGCACCATTCAATTTATTAATGTATTTTTTACAAAATGCAGTTAAAAAGACTACAAAAAACTGCTGAAAAAAAAAAAAAAAAAAAAAAAAAAGGGTCTGTCTAACAGTTTGGTGCAGGATGATGGCTCCATTTAGTAAATTACTTAACTCACATTGGCCATATTTGAAGAGCGAAGCATTTCTTAGTGACTTGCTCTACCTAGTAGGAACCAGGCAGCTGGTCACTCGCTTCTAGTGTCAGTCTTTGTTTTGTTCTGGTCACATTTTCTTTAGATGATGAATATGTACATTCCTGCACTCACAAGGATGAGGGGAAAAAGTAAGCATCAAATGAAGACTTTCTCTAATGTTGACTTGCCCTCAGGAGTCAGCATCCAACATTTCCAAGAACAGCTTGTGCATCATGACACGACCATCTTTCTTCATGTCATACCAGAACTGTTTGGCCAGTAGTTTAATGTGTGTGATGGACGGCAATAAAAGAAATAGCTGGCCAAGGCGGCGTGTGTTTGGACCAAAGACAGATTTAACACAGTCAGAAAGAGAATCCTGGAGCTGGTCCTGGAGGTGGGAAACACATTCCCCAAGCTCTGCTATAACATCTGAAATACATAAACACAACAAACGTTCCATCAATTAAGTACCAGTACAAGCATAGATTTCTATCCAATAAGTTTATAGACTAATTTCTAGTTTATATTATTCTCTCAATCAACTTGTAAATAACAGTTTTAAGCTGAATCTGAAGAAATCTTGAATCCATATCAGAAAAAAAAATCTTATTTTTGCTTCTTGAAATAATGACACATTTATTGTAAGTGTGTCTCTGAGTGAAGGATAGGAACATCCCACACAAAAAGTACCTGAATTCAGCTGAAGGAATTAGTTTCAATCAATTATGGAAAGGTAAGAACTCTTTCAAGGATTTTAATTGTAGAACTAACAAAGTTAAATATAACTAAAATATAGGCATCCATCATTTCTTCAACCCTACACCTAGCTGTTCCCTATAACTGAGACACCCCCCCCCCCCCAATTCTTACTATTGTCAGTAAATTTCAAGATTTATCTCATCAATCCAATTGTTCTCTATGTCTCTGTACCTTGAACCAAATACATTACTCTTGATAAAATTCTGACTTCTAAGTCAACTAAAATACAAATGTGAAAAAAACCAAGACCTTAAGTTAACATGCTTTGTTAATCATAACATAATTCACACCAAGTCAATTCAAACACATAGGGGCTAACATTTACAATGACTAAACATGAGATTTAATTATGATTGGTTGATTATTTGTATATACTGATGCATTCCATGGGCCTAGAGTTCTAAGAATGTTTGACTCAACTGTTAGGACAACTACAAAGGTCAAGTAAAAAACCAGAAAAAAAAAAAAAAAAAGATGTACAACAGCTATTTTGGGAATTACAGAAAAATCAGTAGTGTGGTAATGAAATCTATATCATTTCCTATATCCAATGGTAATTAAGAATACTTTTCACTTACCTATATTACAAAGTGTAATAGCTTTAAGAAGAACAAACTCTTCTTTTGTCACGCCAAGATGAGTGAATTTTTTACAGAGTTTACGCAACAACAAGTCTAGCTCTGTTGGAAAGCTGAGTGTCTCTACCATTTCTTCAGAGATCTGAAGGTCCTCAGCAAAGCATATGTTACCTTTGTAAGGACAGGAACGAAACACCAGGCTGAGCATTAGGATCTCCAGCCAGGAGTGTTGAAGTAACATCATTTGGTCCACTAGAGACAAGTTGGAGAAACCTGCAACAAGCAATACAGTAGCTTTAGATGTTATGTTTACAAAGTATAGCCAACTGCACATAGTACACTGATCACATAATCAAGGAAATTAAAGACTTTCCACACTTTTTTTTCCCCAGATAACATTAAATCTCACTTGTCCTTGTCCCTAACCCCCATTTTGTATTGACATCTTCAATAGGTAAGTAATACACAAGATTAGTCTACAATCAAATATCAGTGTTAAATATAACATGCAGAAACATTTGACTTCTTCCCACTCCAATCATCCTTTTTTTTTCCTTTTAAATGTATATACCAAGCAAGTAAACAAATCACTTTCACTTGGGAGCCATTTGTTCTGGTCAAAGATTCACCTGGTACTTGCTTGGCCCAGCTAATTGTCATGACCAATTCTCTGTCAGCCAGATCTGAGGCAGCAGCCATAAATTTCACATCAGTATCAATGGCAGTCTCTGTGCTTGCACGTAAACATTCCATTTGGGACTCCAGTGCCAATAACATGGATAAAATTTTGTTGTCTGTGGCTAGAGAGAGAGAGAGAGAGAGAGAGAGAGTCAAGTATATGAAGATTAAAGTAAATGTCATGGGGTGATCTTCTACCAGTTTGTGTACAAGGTGAAGCTGGCTTGATTATTTACTTTATTGGGAAGAATAACACTATGTACCTACAGAAATAGGTTCAACTTCATCTAGTATTACAGAACTAGTCTATAAAAACACCAAGTGTCTTGGAGTGTATTTAATCTTCAGAAACTGAACAATATAATATGGGTTCAAAACAAAAAAACAGGAAATGATGCAATTAAATTGACAAACACTTGGGTAAAGCTATTCCAATGCCATTTAAATATCTGCAATAAATAAGCCAATTTTCCTGTGGACTTAAGAGCCACTAATACTTAAATATGTCAAGGCAGGCTGAGATTTATCCCAAGCAAACCCTGGTCTAGCCCAGTTTCTCCAGTCAATGAAATCGTTTCTTATCAGTCCATGCTATTTTTAGCCCCACTAATGACCCTTCACTCAATTAAGTGCTCTAAATCTGACATCACCAGTCATCATAAATTAATAAGCCATCATAAAAATCTATGTTTAGAAACAAGGGGGTCAAGACCAAGTAAACCACCAGTAAAGTTTGAAATGCTTGTTATGTCAACATGACATCTAGGTAAAAGGGGGGGGGGGGGGGGGAATGGGATGAACAACTTGCAAACAACAGATGGAGAGATTGGCTCAATATTTGCTACACTGGAGTTTTTAAACATTTCAAAGTGACCACAATGTGGTTGCTGAGTGATTAGTGCTTGACTGTCAAAACCAAAGGTCTAATTCAAGTGTTCAAAACCTATTGGTTACTCATATGTATTGGTCATTCTAAAAATATCTCAATGGACTGGTCATTGTGTATGTCAATAGGACTGGTCATTGTGTATGTCAATAGGACTGGTCATTGTGTATGTCAATAGGACTGGTCATTGTGTATGTCAATGGGACAGGTCATTGTGTATGTCAATGAGATTGGTCATTGTGTATGTCAATAGGACTGGTCATTGTGTATGTCAATAGGACTGGTCATTGTGTATGTCAATGGGACAGGTCATTGTGTATGTCAATGAGATTGGTCATTGTGTATGTCAATAGGACTGGTCATTGTGTATGTCAATAGGACTGGTCATTGTGTATGTCAATGGGACAGGTCATTGTGTATGTCAATGAGATTGGTCATTGTGTATCTGTTATGTCTGCAAAGTACAAGATTACTATTACTTTGAAGAATGTAGAGAAAAACGAAAATTAGACTCAAGTGCCTCAACATGCTTCAAACTTCCTTCATACCAACAAGTAAATATTTCATTTGTTTGAGCAAGAATGTGTATTTACTTCAGCATACTTAAGGCTAGCTTCCATTGTTTAAAACAAGTTTGTGGCTAACCATTCATTTCACCCCAACCTCCATCAATTGTCTCTAAACCTGACAGGAGATAAACATACAAGTAATGTCAACTTCCTGTAGTAGTTTGACACCATGCTGAAGCTGAGGTTTATACACTACCCCACTCTTATCTGATGGAGACACACTATAAAGCAACAATAAAAAGACAATAAAACTCAAGAAGGAAATAGCCCTTATGTCATTCAAACCAGTTAGTCTAAGACTACTTGGAAGTTATAGAAAAATTGAGAACAAGAGGAATCAGCTATTGCTCTTGTCACGCTCTAGTGTTGTTCTTTCTTCTTTAGGTCAATGTTCTGATGAGGGGGAAACAACTCTTGACATTTAATACTAAAGTGTACATTGATTGACTAGGAAAGTACTCACTTTCAATGCAGGATTTCTTGATCGCCACTGGCAGGACTGGCTGTACATGTGTCTGGCAGTCAGAGCTACGCTTGTATTTTTGTCTGCCCCCTCTCACACGGTCTAGACGTACACCTGAAACACAACCCAACACAGTTTGCTCAACTAGATTAAGCTACTGGCTCATTTGTATACAGACTGTGTAGGATATACAACTACCAAAACCTAGTGCCGCGCTATGGTCAGTATACATTGAATGGAATTAGGTCACAATGCACCCATTAACTAGCAGAGAGCATCATTTTTTTTTTACACCACCAATGACACGAGCACGTGACTAAATCCACCAACGTCACTAGGACCATTGTGGTGAGATTTGAATACAATAATTAAACTAAACATCCGCCCAGTCAATGAACAAACTATCTCGTGACGTCACTGGACAAAAAAAAAGGACTAACTAATGGCTGAAAACTGACCCCATGACCCACTCTTACTTTATCTACGTCAGTTGGGGGATGAAATATCACAGAGACTACCACCGTGACTGTAGTCTACAAGTGTAGTTACTTAGACCTACCATTAGTAAATATGTCAAGTTTAGTGCCGAAACTCGTGTACAGTGAACTTAACTGCGAATCTACACCGAGGTCTGCAGACCACATCTGACCTCCTACATTTATTATGTAGGTGTGATCGATGGTTACATGCAGGTGCTGCTGACCTCGTATCTAGATCTAGCTCTACAGCCCTGATTGTCTGTCTAGTTCAGCTCATGCCGCACGCTAAGCCGTCCACTGTTTGAACATTTCGAAACGAAACACACAAAAAATGAAGTTCCTACCCTTGAATAGTGCTCTGAAACCTAACTCCAAGATTTATGAACAACACAAGTCAGGCAAACAAACAAGAATTAACGTCCTTAGTTTTGTGTTTTCATTGAGCAGACGATGTCAAGAGACTGGACAGTCTCTTTTGTTGCTAGTGTAGTGCTGATTTCCACCACTGAAATCATTGTGTCGAGATCCTCGAGTTATAACAAGGTAATACAAGACAATTAGGGAGATGATAGCGTGCTAAGGTAAAGTAAGAAATGGTCAGTAGCTCGGAGGACCAATCAGTCCAACAAGATGTACGCTTTTTTTTTTATATTTAGTGTACTAAAGAAAAAACAAATGGGGGGGGGGAGGGGGGGCAAACGACATTGTCCCCAATGTAAATAGTTACAGATTTTGTTTTACCACATGTACAAGTTTGAGATGAATTCAAATGAGACGCTATTTAATGAAGCGCCATTCCTGGCCTGTTATTTGAGCAGCTAAAGATGCGATGGCTTACCTTCTCGGAGCATGCCTACACCAAGACATTTGTGAAACCTACACGCCTGACATGCCTTCCGTCTTCTTTTGGTTATTTCACAATCCCCACTGGCTGGACACGAGTATTCGATGTTACCTGAAACACAGCGGCTTTGGTCAGATAGGGTCAAATGTTACTTTGGAAATAAATGACATGTCAATGAACTGAGATTTTATAGTTTACCCATAAATACACACACACACGCGCTCCCTTGATGTTCAGTCAGCCTGTCTTAGGGTTCAGAAGTACCTGACACAAGTGAATTGGGGTCATTCCATTTAGAATAGAATTATTTGTAGGAAAGTGTTACTCAACATTTGAATATGTGTAAGTAGGAAATACATTCCAGCATTGTAAAACTCCTAGACAGTGATGAATGGGCTGCAAGACAAAGTGTCCATCCTGTTTCCGTGTCTACGTCAAGCACAAGATTAGCACTTCCTCCGCTGCAAGTATATTGTTACATTCAAACACTACCAACCACGTTTTCTACCACTGCTAGGCTCAACTTCGAAACTTGTCACAAAAAATGAGAGCAACCTGGAGAGGGGGGGGGGGGGCGCACCACCTAGCCAAAAAAATAGCAAGAGTTTCCAAACTATGAATGATTAAGGAAGAGGCCATGCGTCGTGTGGGCAACTCAGTGCTGCTATCAATCAAATCTGGGCCGGAAAAAGAAGAAAGAAGTCGACAGAAGCCAGTGACAAGAATATACAAGTGACCGAGACAAAGTAAACCTTTGCTAAGTTACTACAGTACAAGTCTGGCCGTCAGTAGGCTAACGGCTACATCATCAACAATGCTAGTGCACAACTCAGCAAAGCCGATTCATTAGATATCGAAGCTTAACAAGGATGACCGAAAATGACTTTTTGTCAGGACAAAAAAATGAAATGTTCATAGTAAGCAGGCCCACTCATTTCATTCCAACTCCGCCATCTGCCGGTTCCAAGCCCAGGTGAGAAAGGAGGAGGGTTTGGCGTGGGGCTAGCGACCCCACCCTAGAAAACCACAATTGCTCAGAAACGGCAAAATTTCCTTCCATCGTTGAGATGAGACTTTGTCAGACAGTTGTGGAGAAGTAGAGGTAGGGAGGATTTGTCTGATTTTTTTGAAAACTCATCTAATTACGTTGTAGAAACACGTTTCAGTTTTCTCTGTGCTCCTTGTTGCTAATGGTTTCTCTCGGAGCTCAATCCATCTTAGAAAACAATTAACCCGAGTCCTCCACTGTGTGGGTCGGTCCATTGACGTGCTGCTGCCCCTGGACACACAGGGCAGGAGTGAAAGCACAGATTACACATGAGCACGTTCGAGGTGAGGAGTTCCATGGATGGAAGCGAGAATAAACAAAAGTGTTCCAGGAGGCTGAGTTGGGACGGAGAGAAGGTTCCCACGGACGAACAGGTCTTTAAATATTTATCTTTTCTGCTAGAAGCAAGGAACACATCTGATGATGTCATACACGAGTGAACTAGAGCCAAGTAGCAGGGCCGCGCTCACTAAGTTTTTTGTTATATTTTGTACTAAGAAGATGAAAGCATGTGTTGAACAGGAAGCGAGAAAGTCAGTGGTAAGATGAACAGTCCAATGCATGGGATAGTTCATGCCAGGCTTTACTAGTCTAGCAGTTGCTAATGCTGGCGACACTTAAATACATACGACTTTCTTATGAAACAAAAAGTTGACGAGAAAGACAAGTCCAAAGATAAAACATAAAATCAATAGAGAAAAATGGGGCTCACACCATATATATATGACAAATCAGACAAATCCTCCCTACCTCTACTTCTCCGCCACACAAAAAAAGCCCTGTATATATATCTATACTAAAGATGACAAGTAACAATTCCTATTAACATGGCCCGTCTTTGTTTATTTCAAACTCCCACACATCCGTTTTTGTATTTGAAACAATTATAGTTTTGTACTATGGCGAAGAGCCCAGACAAACGACCCATGAACTATTGATTTCTGATCAATTCCAGCACATCTGTTCAGATCACCACTTTCTTTTTCATTGCAGATTTGACACACAAACAACACACACATGCTTATGTTAGTATGTAATTTCTAAGAGTCGACCAGAGAAGCGAGAGCCTGCCGTCAAGGAAAAAAAAATATGATTGGAAAAGAGGGGTCGAGGTGATCTAATGGGTAGAGTTGTGTTCAGTTTGTGACAAGAGTGCTGTGAGCATATCGACTTCTTGTTCAAGCCTTCAGTTTGTCAGAAAATAACACGCTACCACAAGCACAAGAGAAATTCTCGACATGACCAAAAGAGCTGGCAAGGATTAAATATGTCAAAAAAAGTTCGCTGAAATCATTATAGGAATTAAGTTGTTTTTTTTTTATTCGACCAGGTCTTACGCACAACAAACACGCTTACCTTCATACTATTCAACTTCAATGATATGTTAAAAGAGTTGTTTCTTTATAATTCTTACATCAACTTCTCTGCCTGTGGAATGTTGTACACTTTGTTTCTACCACTTCCAGTCCTCGGATCAACTTTTCACAATTATCCATATTATATGACAACACATGGATTGAACCAAACACTCATCAATTAGTGGTCATTATTTAGTTTGTTTTATATAGACCATTGAGTACGCTAAGGGTAGATAAGCCTTGTGCAGAGGATTAGGTCTTTCGCAAAACATTAACTACCAATGGGCTGTAAAACCTATTTTTTTTAAAAGTACTTCAATAGCCTAACACGCCAGCCTTCCATCATGGAAGCACGAGTTCCTCTTCAGACTCGAGCAACTTTTGACAAATACATTTTGAAAACCATTCTCCATATCTTCTCACAAACTGGTCGAGACAAGTGATAGGACCACAGAAGAGTACGTAACACATTATTCCCTTACTATTACCAGGAAAGTTGTGCTAAACAATCGCACAAATGTGTAATTGTTAGTCTAGATCTATTAAAAGTTAATGGCACTATTGATTCAAAATGATGCCATTTTACTCAATATAAGCTAAGTTCTTTCAAAATGATGCCATTTCACTCGATATAAGCTTAGTTGTTTTATGAAAGTCTTTTTATATTTTACTTTTTATACTGATAACATTTGTTCAATACCATTGCATTCCAGAGAACAACCTCCGCCCACATATCTACAGGGCGTCTGGTCGATACTGTGTCAGGAGCTGTTTGCCTAATCGATCCTGGCTGATAGCTGCTGTAGTGGCAAGGGATGTATTCCTCTACACATTGCAGACAGACATTCCCGGACACAACTTTCTGATGACGAACTTATGCAGTAAATGACGTATTGCTCTACTGTCGACACTTTGTACTTTCTGCTGACGGCTGGTATTGCTCTACTGTTGACACTTTGTACTTTCTGCTGACGGCTGCTGATGTATTCCACACTTCCTTGTGTTTTCTACCCAAAGTAATGCGATAACCACTTTCAGAAGCTATTTTCACTAAGTAATATTCACTGCCACCATACTGAAATGTAAAGTTCAGGATAAGCAGCGAAACCTGATGTCTGGACAAAGATTTGAATTCTACAATGAGAAAGTCAATCAAGCTCTGATCCTGTGCCTACTTCAATACAGTTGTACACTCGTCAATAGTACACCATTTCTATACATTTAAAGGGGGAAAAAATAATCTTATCACAAATCATTCATTTCCATTGAAAGAGCCCATGCGAGATTAGCGTTGCTTGATGGGGCGATATTGCGTCTTGGCGGTTCATAGATAATTGGGACATAGTTTCTTACTGGAGCGAGTTGGTTTAGAATCGAAGGATAGTGGCGAAAAGGCGGGTTAAGGGCTCGTAGGCAAAGGTGCAAGGTTGCTTGGTGGGGTGATAGAGCGGGTTTAGAGACAAATGGACAAAAATGTTTGGTAACTGGACCACACTAGATGATACACTGATTACACTGTTCTAATACAAACACAAGTACATATAAAACTTAATGATGGACTAGGGAAGTTTGTTTTCCTTAATAATTCTACCTTTTTTTTAAAAAATTATTTCATATATGTAGTGGAGTCCATTGACAATAACATGACTTAGAAAAAGCCCCGTAATTCTGAGCCAATGGACAGGTGAAATAGACCATTAAAAAAGTAAAGCCCTGTGGTGAAAGGTACTTCTAGGAAATCTATATCAAAAGATACTTAGCCAATTAGTGACATTTTGAATGTTGTATTTTATACATTGTTGGATATTTATTATGGGTAGTCTTTAGTTGAAACTTAATGACTGGGATGGACGTTTGATGTATTACTTCAGTGGATGGACGTTGAATGTATTACTTCAAAGGTACATACAAATAAGAAAAACATTAAAAAAAAACTTTTAAAACAAGCAAAAAAAATAAAAAAATCAAAATAAGCTTATATTAAGTGTAGTTGTATCAATTCGTTTGGATAAGTCCTGTAATTAAATTTGCAAATAGATCTAGACTAAAAAAAATAAATTATATTTTTTACCTAGTTTTATTTAGCGTAATTTCAATCTCTTAGATTTCTCACTACCTATGATCCTATCATTCACTTGACTGGACCAGTTGGAAATGGGTGGGGAAGAAAGAATAAGGGTGATAGCTTTTTAAATGTTTTTTTTTTTAAAGTGAGCGACCTGAATTCGAACTCATGGGCTATAGCCTTCTAAGTTTCTCAAGCCAACACGGTAACCACTCTGCTAGTGAAGAGCTGATGAACAGGTAAGATTTATAGTTATCTATTGTCTTATTTCATGTTTGTGTTCACTAAGCCTCAGACGACGGCCTATAAAGGGGACTAAATCGCTTATATACCACCACTTGAGTTAAGTACAATTTATTTCCCTTGTTCGAGATACTAAACAAAATAATTTATTACCAATAGTTAATGAACTAATTGTTTTTTAATTGATTCTTGTGTTGTCAGGTAAACTAAATAATTGCGCAAAATTTCAGCTTGATCCGAGATAGGGTGTGGGAGAAATAACGTGTACAAACTTGTTACCATAAGCCGAGTAAAAATGATCTGTACTAATGTACTTTTACCAGTTCAAACTCAACAATCTCATGACAAGGAAGGGCTACCTTAGCATGTAACACTTTCTTCTTTCAAAGATGTCAAGCTACCTATCCACACGAACACACACACGCGAGCAATCAGTTTTGGGTAAGAAACGAGAGAAGCTACGACCTAAAAAAAAAAAAAAAAAAAGGAAGGGGGCGCCGAATAAGTTGGCTTTTGGCCCAATATGCTTCAAACATCTTTGAGGAAAAAAAACTGAACCTGTGCCAAGACAATGAAAGAAATGTAGACTTAAACTTGCACCAAACAGACGCTCACATATACACACTGCTGCACAAATAAAGTCTGAGCTCAATAAGGCTTTCATCACAACTGTACACGCCATTCCCATCAGCGTCAATATATACACACAGAGTCAATAGTCTCTGCTCATACTTTCAAACACTCTTCTTTAGTGCCAAAGAAATCTTTTAATTTAGAAAAATATCAACTAGTTTCCCAGAATTAAAAGTCCAAAAACAAAAAACGAAACAAACAAAATTTGGCTCACCCCCCCCCCCTCCCACACCAGCAATGGTTTCATTTGACCAAAATCAACATCCACCTTCCTTCTCCCTTCCTGAAATCCCAATGTTGACTTTGAACGCCGAAGTTAGTGTACTGTAATTATTTGTTGACACGTAAGAATGTTATTGTTACGATGCCTAGGCCTACACCTTTCTCACACACACATACAGGTGGTACATATATGTCACCAAGTAGCCTGCCACCAGGTCACACACAATAGACATTTGCAATCTCTCTTACGCTCACAAGCTACCCCCCCCCCCCCCATGTCTTGTACTTACTCGAGTAAGCATCAACGTACAAAGATAACTTAAAGACTTAGTCGACTTTGAGTAATGAGGTGACTTTATGTGTGACGCAGAGAAGTTCTACAGTGATGCAAGCTGGACAAGGCATCAAGTTGTAGATCGTTTTAACCTGAACACTTCAAGTGAATATCCAAACAGAGCTAAATGTCCACTATAACTCTGAGACACGATCAAGCGTAATCAACCTACTGTAGAGTCTTTCCACACACACACACAAAAAGGTACCCTATTAACCAATCACTTTACAAATAATAAATCACTACGTAATACAGCCATTTCTCTCCTTAGTACGCACTAACCTAGATTTCTCATTGCTGCACACATTGCCAGGTAGAAACTTTTTCATTTACCTGAGGCTCTGACCTATATATGAATTATTCAAATTGACCCCCTCCCCCCAATGATCACAGGAACTTGAACTTTGAGGCTGTACGGCTAAAAGCTAAGATCTGAACCAGATAATCACAGATATAAAGTACACAGTTTATCTTCAACCCCACCCCCGTATCAAGCCAGCCTGTTAGATAGGGAAATGCATGTGAATGTTAAAAAGAAAATATGCAGAACGTGGAATCACTTTACCGTGACAATCAGACATGGATACAAAAAAAGTAGTCAAAAGAAACAAGCAAAGCTTTTCATTGCAAGTGGAGGCTAGTCAAACTGGAGAAATCCGGACTTTTCCTGTGTTGCTATGACCCAGTCCACACTCAATAAACTAGCAAGTAACAACCAAAAAAAAAACACAAAAAAACTATAAAGTGAAGGATTGACTATTTTTTGTTGGAACAAGATGACCAGGACAAAAGGTGTTTTTAAGTTAGAAAATATAAACATTGAAAGGAGGAAAAGGAGGCTAAGACAGTGCTCACTATACACAGGACAACTGCCACAAGCTCTCTTCGGCACACACAAATTGGGACTAACGGTGAGCACAAGAAAAATACCAAATTTGTAAAAAAAAAAAAAACTGGCTCTAACAGTAAAAAAACACCCCACATTTGTAAAACGACAGTTGTATAAATGCTGGTCTAAAGGGACACTACAAGATAGAGACTTACCTTGGATGGTTCTTTTGAAAAACGCTTTGCAAGCCTCGCACGAGGAAACACCATAATGATATCCTGAAGCTACATCCCCGCACACTAGACAGAGTCTCTTGGCTCCATCACTGCCTTCACCAGCCTCCGAACTGAACGAGTTGGAGCAAAAGTCAATTTTAATGTTATCTAAACTGCACGGGGATATATTGCCGCTGTCAGCACTGTCTCCCTGATACGAGCGGTCAGAGCCGTAGTCGTCGTGGGAAGGATCGTAGGCGAATACGTCCCTAGGGAAGCTGTCCTCCAAGTTGGGCTGTGAGCATCGGCTGAGTCCCAGGGGGCTGTTGGGTTCACATTTAATCACTGTGTCCAGATCCATGCCAGCCCACAAAGTTCCTAGTCTGTAGGCCAAGTTACTGTCGTCTGTTTCCTGGGGAAATAAACAGGCACGTAGAGAAAAACACAGATAAAACATAGGAAACATGTAAAAAATAAACAGACACGTAGAGAAAAACACAGATAAAACATTGGAAACATGTCAAAAATAAACAGGCACAGAGAAAAACACAGATAAAACATAGGAAACATGTCAAAAATAATGCGCACACAGCTGTCCAAACACAGACTTCTCAATTACCCAAAACATTGTTAGCCTTCCTCCTAGCACGAAATGAACGGATCACTCTTCCACCCCAACTTATTAAACACGTGCTTGAAGACGTGGATAGCCCTGAGGATTTATTGCAACAATATGGTCACTCGACGTGGGCTGGTAGAAATGTAACAATTATACGCTACTTGTTAAGTGACCAATGGCCAGCTAATTAGAACACAATCGTTGGGAAGGGGAAGAAGGGGAGGGATTAAGAGCGGATCATACTGACCCATTCATGCATTTGTCATTTCAGACATTTAGGTTCAAGGCCTCTGACACACTGAACAATCCTATTCGCTGTCAATAGAAGCTGGCCAGACTGATAAAGCTGTGTACAAGAAATAATCAAATGGCTAACAACTAATCATGTGGCAATGGACAAATTTTTTTTTTGGGGGGGGGGGGGGGGGGGGGGGGGGTAAAACAATAGTTAATGAAATAATTGTTGAGGTCCAAACAGCCCCAAGATACGAAGTTATACAATAAGAATTAAAAACAATATCATCGTCAACATTTCATAATTTGTATTTTTTTTAAATTTTAATTCACAACTATGTGTTTATTGTAGTTCCTGATTTTTATTTATATGCAGATAAAAGAAATAAAAAGGGACAGAAGTGAAGATCAACCTTTAAAAAATATACAATGTAGGGCCATTGAAAGGTGTTGTTTTTTTTTTTGGTAGATAGTTGAAGGGCATGCATATGTGAATGATTTGAAAGCATCATGTCCATCAGCGAGTGTAGATTTCTTTAGCCCAATATTCTCCCCATCTCCAGACTATAGCACCACTTGACTGATGCTGATGTAGGCAGCTATAAAACAAACAGAACAAGCACGACTGATCACGACAAAAAAAAAAGGGGGGGGGGGCGCACGGAACAAATCGGACATTAGTATAAGGGACATGATCTGTCTCCCTTGAAACCATCCCATGCTGAGATCTTCCTGACACGGGATCAAAGGACAAGGAACGAATGCATTACCAAGGTTTCCCTGTCTGTTCTCTTGTTCAAGAGAAGGGAATCAACTAATTAGTCAATTAGCCGCCTTGCAGTGAGGACTTGAAAGCACGACACAGTCACGGGGACGGCGTTGTGAGATCGTCAATTTCACTGCCATTGAAGCCACATTTAGAAGCAGTGACGGGGCGTGGATATGGCTCCAAGAGAAGCCAAGTGCTCCAGGAGCGTGGACCAAATGGCTTTTTTTAAGCTAATGTAGTTTTTACATAAAATAGTAGAGAGCTTCAAACAAGCTTCATTGTAAGGAATAGGGATTTGTTCTTATCTTTCCCTTTCTTTCTATACACACACACATTTTGATAGATCTATCTAGAAGTAAAATTATATTTTAAGGTGCATTTATTTCATTAAAATAACTACAAGTAAGTTTATACAACTGTGTCATTGTCCCATCAAATCAATCACTGCACAGACACAATTGTAAAACTTTAGCACTATAAACATTATTGACTGGAAATTGGCAACAAACAAAAATCTAAATTTCAAATAGAACAAGATGAGCCAGCATATTTTTGTTTCTAGACAGTACAGAACAGTCTACGACTATAAATATAATGATTTCAATCTTAACTACTGCTAAACAATTGACTAAAGACAAGGAGGGAAAAATAAATGCTTACCATACTGAAGAAATCAATTTTCGTAGTTTAGAGAATTACCCAACACTAGTCTCCTGGTTTATCAATCTTAGAATAAGTAAGAGCAGGCAACTCTATAAAATAATTAAATTTTCAAGCAGACCGTTAATCTTAGGTGTAATTGTAGTTTTGTTTGCTGTTGTCCGCCTCAGTTTGGATACACTCTAGTGTGTAAATATAAATCCTCATTCAAACAAGCTGTCGATTTAATCGACACAAGAACAACGGCACTCGTCTAAAAAGTTCAGATACTACACAACATTCTGATGAATTGGCTCAGAGTTCTGTCGTCTGAGAAGCCCAAAGCAATGTTCTAAGTGTAGAAGGGGAAGACGGGGCAGTTTTGTTTAGGACGGGGGTACTGTAAATAGGACGGCAGTTAGGCCACAACGAAAAATAGAAGGAGGAAGGGGGGGTACACTTTTCTTTCCATTCTACTTTCTACCTCCACCGCCTTCCCACCATCCAACCTCGATTTCAAGGCAATAAAAATTTCATTCCCAAGTGTGCCTCAACATCTTTGAAGCGTGGCGTCAACTCTCATGTGACCATACCTACCTTTCCCCGCGTCTCTGTCTGCTGCAAACAGTTAACTGTAGTTCATTAATGACAACCTCCCTTTCTGTCCCCCCTCTCTCTCTCTCAAACACAAAAACAATTTATTAATTCAACTTTTTATGCTTATTTACTGTTTTCTTTTTATCGTTTACTCAAGAAATAAAAATAATAATAAAAAAAGGCCACACCCCCGAGTCTCAGGTTCACCGCTTACCACACGAGGGCCCACCTCCTAAAGACGTATACAGGCCTACAGTTTTAATTGACGCCCTACAAGTGACAGTGAAGAAATCTTCTGACATCCCGTGTGATTGCCCTTTTGTGGTTGATTTATGAATGGGGGGGGGGGGGGGAAGTCCTACTCTCCACTCTCCAACTTAGTTGTCGTCTGCAAATTATAAAAGAAAAAAAAAAAAAAAAGCGGAGATTTCAAGGGCCAGTGGGTAGTTCGACTAGTGTGAAGTAAGAGAGACGTATAAGCCGAGACAAAGATAGCCTATGGCTTTATCAAACAGTCTCAATGGCAGCAGCCAAAGCTAATCAACAAAACTACATCTATTAATGCTAGATGTTTCAAAGACTTGACACTGTATATTGAACAGACACAGACACTATGCCCCAATGGTATACAGCATAGAAGTGTTTCTATCTATTCTTACGTGTAACAATGACATCAGGGCGACTAGCCAACCCCACACCAAAACATAACAGTTCAGATTTACATTCAAGTACAATAATAGTTGATTTTAAAAATTATTTAATAATTCTTTCACCAAATTACTGTTTACATTGTCAATGTAAGTACCAAGTTAATTGAGTACCTAGTCACTGTAAGTACAGAATGAGTGGAGTATCTAGTCGATGTAAGATTTGATGAGTTTGAAAACTTTGGATTATTTCCTGTACCCTTAATTTTGTCTTAGAAGATGACCCCCAAAGAAATGTCAATGTGTGTCTTCAATGACCGGAGAGAGCCCTGCATGTTACATGTTTCCAGAGTCATTTCTTGTTGCGCTATTCAGAGATATTGTTAAGTAGGTGTGAAATAGTGTTCGTATGTGCTAGTACACAATAGAACTCAACGGGGACGGACATTAGCATAATATATCACATAGTTACGAAACAAGAGTGCACAACAACAAAAATCAATAATGGAAACAATTCTTACTTAAAAATAGTAATACACCCCCCTCCCATATGTCATAACAGGTGCAATCAACTATAGCGAAGTCCAAGCATTATGAAACCAATTCACGCTACGTCTTAAAATGTATATTAAATATGAGCCCCAAGTTTTAGCTGTACACGTGATTACATTGTGAGGGCAACGTGACACCACATGTCGAATAAATAAATAAAACCTTCAATAGATTAATTAAGAATACCCACGGTTACCTAAACATTGATACTCCATTGAATTGAATTAGAGATTCCACACTAAGGTTTTCACTATGTGGTATTGACTAGAATCCTAGTTTACGCTAGACTGGTAGGACGAGCCGACATCCAAACATCAGCTTAAAACTCATCAAGAATCGAGAAATGAACACAATGAACAAATGTGCCTCTACGGTGTGAGCAAATAGATACAACTGTGAGTCAAGTCGGTGACCGTAATAAGGGGACGAGAATTCTCAGTGCTGTTCCAATCGGCAGCACCACACACACCCAACCGCATGACAACAGTGATAGTATTGATTTGTACAACGCCAGCAATGCTCAGACTTAGCCTGGGAAAAAAACAAACTCGCAAGACTAAGCTCCGGCTTCAGTTTTTGTTGTTTTTTTTTTGTTCGTAAAGAGTTTCCCCGTGACTAAGGGTATATATAAGTAAATAACTTCATATGCTCAAGTAGAAACACACAATACAATCACGCACAAATAGTTAGATCTAAATAAACACACTAGAACTTAGGCAGACGGCTCCCAACACTATTTTGAAAAAAAAATCACCTCCCTACAAATACAAATAAATAAATAAGAGAAAGAATATAATAATAAAAACAAATTGAGTAGAAAAAAAAAAAGGGTAATGGGCAGCAACTAAGTAAACTGGTTTTTTTTAAAGAGTTATGTCCCTTGGCATGATTTTTTTTTTCCCCCAATGAGCTATTATACAGAAATGAAACATTTTTAACAAAAACGTAAGATGACACACTGTTTTAATGCAGCTCAAATGTTAACTATACAGTTTGTGTATAATAATTAACGAGACCACCATGTGTTTGTCATATCTTTGGTTTTAGAAAAATATTTTCTTATTAACTTATGGAGATGTATTTCATACAATGAAAATAAGATTCATTTCATAAAAAAAAAAGTATCCCCCAAATTTGATCTAATGAGCTCAGGGGCAGATGCTGTGAAGTGGGAAAAAGTTAAAATGTAAAAAACACTGGTGACCAAAGTCTTACATTTTTAGTGCACAAAACAGATTTAGAACCACTCCCTCCCTTTTAGTGTACAAATAATAATAAAAAGGATAATGTTATAGAATGAAAAAGAAGCCAGTACTTTAAGTGTGATCCCTACCACAAAATACAACTACATATTAAAAGGAGAGGCAAGCATATCAAGTCTACCCTTAAAAACTCCAGTATTATCACATTATCACAAGTAACTACATCCTAGAGATTTCTCAGCTCTCTGTGGTCAGGCTACTATCTCTAACCAAAGGTGAAGAGTTTGATAACAGTTTGAATAGCATGAATCCACTCTTATCTAGGTGCAAGTCCTATTTCTATAAGTTTCTGTCAAAATCAAGGCTTACACCCTGTCAATGATATAAAAACTTTTTTGTCATTTTTTTGTTAAATCTATGATATATTGAGAATATGCCCACATCATTACAGCCATTCTATTAACTGACAGGATGGAAAATAGTTGCTAAATATAGCTCTATACTAATTTACTGCTATTTTTACTACTTTGTGTAGTAGCTAAAAATTAAGTTGATTGAATATTTTTTAATACTTAACATAGACAAGGAGTATAATCTTTAAATACCTTGTCATATTAATCTTTTGAACAAAAAGCTAAGCATTCAATGGCCTTCAGGATCTTATTCTCAAATATGCCTTATATGGGCATCTACATTTATACATAGTTACTCTGACAAAAATTGTCTTAGATATAATATAGCTAAATGAGTATATATGCACAAAAGCTTCAACAACTGGATTATGTGTCTAGATTCTATATCTACTAGTAACTAAGTTTACAAAGACAAAGTAAAAGTAAGTATAGTTACTATAAACTATAGTAAATAGTATGATAGTTATTAGTATGGCAAGTAGATCTAGCTCTAGATCTATCGTCTATGGTACTGTCAAAAATGTCTACTTTAACTTAATATAAGTTAATTCTTAAATGAAAAGTTCAGAAAAGTGATTCTAGAAATTCTAGTCCAGATTTTAACTAAAATTTAAAAAGCTAATTTTTAAAAGTATTCTAAAGTGACTAAAGCCTTAGTAAAGCCAAAGCTAGATCTAAGCCAATTCTAGTCTAGATCTCATGATCTGTTTCTAATCTAGATCTAGAGTCTAGTAGAGTCTAGTATAGAGTCTACGTAGATCTAGACTATTTAGTCTAGACTACTCTAGAATGTAGACAAATCAGACAAATGACGAAATGTTAATAAACATTAAACATGTTACATAAGTTCAACGTGATAACCCGATTATCATATCAAAATTAAAACGAAAAGCAAACTTACTCGTGGATCTTGATCTATAATAAATCCATAAGGAGCATTTTGATTGAAACATATTACATCTGGATCTAAATTCTACAGGCTTTTAGTCTTTTCTTTTTAAATTCCTTGAAATTATACGACAAAATATGAACATGAATAGATCTATAATCAATCAATGGCCACCGGTAAATAGTAAAAAAAACGATAATTGGCATATTGTCAGTAAAGGGAATTTCTATTGGTTCCAAGGAAACAAGACATAAAATTAGGACCAATCACAATGATCAGTATAAAATTTACCGGCCTTGACACATCAGCTGGGAGGGTGAATAGGGGAGTTAAATTTCCACACGTGGAGAAACAAATCGGGCATTGAGATCAAAAAGTATAAACCTTAAAAATATTTATAAACTTACTTTTACAAAATAGAATATAGGGATCCAAACTATGTGAAAATTACTCTTTTTCAGAACGAATTTATTACAGTTTAAAATACTAGAAGATGATAAAATCCGTCGGTTCGTTGCATCAGCAGTGCTCTTCTATTCGACTTCGCCACTCCGCGTGTAAATTTTACAGTATCTGCGCATGCGCATCAACTGAACTAGGTCATGTTTAGATCCGATGTGTAATTTTTTTCCCAACCGTATTTATCAATATGGAAAATCAAAAACGAATTGTGGAGATCTACGGCCTTGTCGTCTCGATGACAAGCGTTTTTTTTTTTTTATTAATGGATTATGTAATTTTGCAACACTTAAAAAATGTGAAAATATTTTATCTAAAAAAAAAAAAAAAAAAGGTTTATACCGAGATGGAGAAATTAATATTTCACACATCAAAGGCGATGGCCATTTTCAACCTATATAGAATGTAGACTGTAGTGTAGACTATACGTTTAGCACAAGTATAATGAAACTTTTTAAATACTCATAATAGTAAGTAAACTCCCCTCTCCGACTGACCTATCTATACGGCCATTTGTTTCTGTGGCTCACCAGGATTCGAACAAGCGCTTTACCACTCAGCCACCTCGCCTCCTAAATAGGCTACTCATAATATAGAAATAAAATATCAACGAACGTACCTAACTTCTAATTAATAAATGAATAGTACCGTGATTAATTATATATTTTTTTCCTTAAGATAAGCAGAGAGTAAACCAGTACAATGTATAATAAATTTGCCTGAATCAGTAGGGAAAGCAATGAATGATCCAAGTTGAATTAATAAACATGTAGACATTTTCCACATATAACGTTGACAAAGCCTGTGGATCTGATTATGTCTTCTTTACGCTTTTGCGCCTGTCTTCTACATGGGTTTTTCTTTGGGCCCTAAATGTGTGTCCCGCGACATTCGTGAGAGCACTCCAACTGTCTCTTTCAGAGGCCAACCAATACTAAACCATTATTATTATTATTATTATTAACCGACTTAAAAAAGAATTTTGAGTATACTTGTCGACTTCATTTGTAATTAGTTATTTTATTTTTTGTTAATAAAAAATTGGTAATCTCGAACTGACAATATGATGTGCTAAAAAGGATTTAGACATATAAATGCATTAAATAGGCATAATGATTTTTGAAACTAAAATGACCCACAACAGAATGACCATAAGAAACCTGTAAAATATAGGATTAGATTTCAAACATGTGAAGACGAGAATCAAATCGTTATTTCAATGAAACATTCCGTTGAAGAAATTAAACCGAGACAAACAAGAACCGCCTATTTACGGTTGTCATAATGTGTGTTTTCTAAGTATGTGCATACAATGAGCATGACCTACTTATATAGGACGCTAAAAATTAGTATTAGATATTAAATAAAAATACACTATAAGGCTTATTAAAGCAAATCAATTTTGAGTCTTTATGTGAGACAAGGTGTTTTCTATAATATACAAATTGCACCAGCTCGGTATTCGCTATCTTATGAATACCAAAAAAGTAAAATATTTAAAAAATTGTTTACAATACAAAATTGAAATTTTAGTGAATAGAAATAATGGCGATAGGATTGAAAACGAACACGCTATTTTCTAATTCTCATTGGTCATTTTTACCCTCTTTCAGTCAGCCAATCTCCTACTTCAATCGGTAAACGACTGTTTTATTGGTTTTAAAATATAATAAATACATCTTTTTTTTAAATCAGAATCTATATAAGACATGAAAAGGATCCAATATTGTTCTGAGTAGTTAATTTCATCCCAGTCAAGATTTTTCTAGAATGTTACATTTCTGTATCCTTTTGTATGCCTCGTTATACTCTGTCCCTTCCAAGCTCACTTATGAAACACATGCAAAACTTTCTATTTTTACACCCCCCTCATCCCCCCAATTCAATTCTCCAAGTTTCTCTTGTCTAACAAAACATTCCGCACACGCCCCCATCTTCCCAATAAATGTGTGTGTGTGTGTGTGTGAGTGCACAAGTCACGTAATGGCGTCATACTTTGCTAGCAGACGCAAGCAGCTCACAAACCCCATTCACCCCTCTTTTTTTTTCCCACAATTCTCAATCCTTTTGAGATACGTTGTTTTTTTTTTGAAAGGGGAAAAAAAAGCCTCTGACGTCGTTGCTGTGTGAGTACCTGTTGGTGAAGTCAAAAAGGGAAGTGTATTTTAGAGAGGAAGAGAGGTAACTCACATTCCTAGTCATGCTTCGCTCTCGTTCCTCAGTGCCCTCCCCTTATCCCCCACCACCCCTCACCCCCCAATTACCTAGTTCGCTTTTCTTCCTGCCTTGTTTTGTTGTATGGTCTAAAATTAGATCACACGTGTACTGCACATGTAGACGTGGTGGGCTGGGAGAGGGGGAAGGGTTGAATTTTTTTCCAAGGAGGCAAGGGAATGAAATGAAAGGATGGTTATAATCGCAGATTAGGGTTCAATTAGCCATTACTTGACGTCGAATTATCAATGTTTCACTGAAGTCATATGGTCAAAGCGATGGTTCTAAAACAGGAAAAAATGTTGGCTTAATCAAATACTTAAATCCGAAATTTGACTTCCCCCTCCCAGTTTTTGCTCATAGGAAAACAGAAGAGAGAATGTGATTGAAAAAAGAAAGACGAATTGAGCGAACACGTTGATTGGACACTCAATGGGTCACTTTTGAAGAAGAAAAAAAAAGGGGGGGGGGGATTAGCAGACTACAATCATGATATGCTTACTAATAATATGGCCTTCTTTTTAGGCTCCACAAAAAGATACTGTTTTTTTTTCCATAATAAAAATAGTTTGAACAGTTAAAAAATCTAACATATTTTCCAACTTGGAGGCAAAGACATAAACATCAAACTTTAGAATACATCCGGTACACAGAATAAGGAAAAGCGAAGTATTTTAATAAGCCATATAATGAGTAGTGAACGCAAATCTCGTACCCATATTTGAAACCCAGGAAATCCCCAGGAAATTCAGATTGCTAGAAGAAAATAAACCTGCCTTGTCAATTTTTTTGTTTCAGTGACACTGCTTAATGCGTTTCTGATATTCCTTCAGAATTATATCCTAACCACAGACCTATGTGATCCTACTCACAGACCTATGTGATCCTACTCACAGACCTATGTGATCCTAACCACAGACCTATGTGATCCTAACCACAGACCTATGTGATCCTAACCACAGACCTATGTGATCCTAACCACAGACCTATGTGATCCTACTCACAGACCTATGTGATCCTACTCACAGACCTATGTGATCCTACTCACAGACCTATGTGATCCTACTCACAGACCTATGTGATCCTACTCACAGACCTATGTGATCCTACTCACAGACCTATGTGATCCTACTCACAGACCTATGTGATCCTACTCACAGACCTATGTGATCCTAATCACAGACCTATGTGATCCTAATCACAGACCTATGTGATCCTAATCACAGACCTATGTGATCCTAATTACAGACCTATGTGATCCTAACCACAGACCTATGTGATCCTAACCACAGACCTATGTGATCCTAACCACAGACCTATGTGATCCTAATCACAGACCTATGTGATCCTAACCACAGACCTATGTGATCCTAACCACAGACCTATGTGATCCTACTCACAGACCTATGTGATCCTACTCACAGACCTATGTGATCCTACTCACAGACCTATGTGATCCTACTCACAGACCTATGTGATCCTAATCACAGACCTATGTGATCCTAATCACAGACCTATGTGATCCTAATTACAGACCTATGTGATCCTAACCACAGACCTATGTGATCCTAACCACAGACCTATGTGATCCTAACCACAGACCTATGTGATCCTAATCACAGACCTATGTGATCCTAACCACAGACATATGTGATCCTAACCACAGACATATGTGATCCTAACCACAGACCTATGTGATCCTAACACAAATCTTCAGCAGAACGGCGCGAGGGATGACGGCAGACAGGGTTCAAACCCAGTATCTTTGAGACGACTGTCCAGAGCGCATATCAAACAGACAGCCACCCGCTAAGGAAATACTAGGAATATAACTGATTATAAATAAGAATAATGGCGACTACACTGAATCTTGTTTGTGGCTGTAAACATAAAGCTACCTTTTCAAGCCTCGTTTTCAAACTATCTGAACTCATTAAATCAAATCATTGATCAATCGTTTTTTACGCCGAACTAAATGTTGTTCACTTGAACAAAACAATGAACTCAAGAGGCGTACATGTCTACCCCCACCGCCCAGTTCATTACTCCACCTCCTCCTGCCTAGAAATACTTATAGATCGTCCATTTACTCATAGACTTCACAATAGCCGTTTTTATGTCCATTGACTTAATTGTAGTTAAATGTAACTACTCCCTAGTCCCCATTGAGCCCATCAATCAATGCTTTGTTCTAGTTGATTCCTTAAGACCCCGTTCTTTTCTAACGCCCCCCCCCCCCGCCCTCCTCTACCAAACCCTTGTTAATGCTATCTCCAATATCAACCCACACACTGGGAACAAGGCGCCTTATGTGACAACGGATCATTTAACGCTTCATACCAGCAACCCCCTACCCCTTCCTTTTTTTTTCTCTTTTGTTTCTAACGCGCGCGAACGTTACATTTGTTTGGGCACATACTTGAAGACTTATTCTCTAGGCCAGTGCTTGTTAGAGGTTTGATCTATATCCCTAGATGCCAACTTGGAATGTTGACTTTATTGAAATCTGAGAGGGCAATTTTAACTTCTAGCCTACAATCAGAACAGTGACGTAACCAGGTTTAACATTCGGAGTACGTTTGGGTCCCCGGGGCCCAAAATTGTGTGTGTGTGTGTGTGCTTTAAATGTATTTAAGACAAAAAAAACCACTACAACAGGATAATTCTAATTATAGAATGTAAAAAAGTCGGTCACCAGTGCTGAAGACGACGATCGTCATCCTCCTCCTAATCATCATCCTCATCCTCATCATCAAACTCCATTTGAGTGAGGGCTCGAGGAGCTCAAATCATCTCTTGCATAAGCCCTGGAGAGAAACCCTGCTGTTGTGCATAGTGCATGTCTGTCACCACCCAGAACGTCGAGATAGAGACAGATAGCAAGTCTAGAACAATAAGAATATGAGACTCTTCCTCCCGCAGCGGGGACGCCGTGAGTCAAAGTTTGGGCCGTGCTGCAGACGATAGAAAAGACGACAATGAAGACAGTGTTGTTGGCTTCTTGGAGAACATCAGGATCTGTGCACTGATTAACACCATAATCCCATAGTAGCAGGACCAATGTGCATAATATTTGTCAGTTCATTAATAAAGGCGTGACGTTACATGGCCAACAGTTGCCTTTGATCTCATCGTGGGCTGTGGAAAAAAACAACAACAGCACAGTCGCTAATTAGCATTTTGTACGGGTTTTTTTTTAAAGTTTGGCGTGCAGTGCGGGAAAACATTGGGGGGGGGGGGGGGTGGAGGAAATATTACGTAAATGTTGAAGTAGATAATAAATATAACAAGAGATTTACGTACAATAAGGGGGATAGGCAAGGTGGATCAAAGGTAACGCACTGACCTCCCGACTTTGCTATAGAGTTTCGAATCCTGGTAATGGCCGCGATTCCTTATTATTTCGGATTTGAGACCAGCCTTGAGCCCATCAATGTCTTCTCTTCTATTTCTCTCAGAAAATACATTTGAAAAAAGTCCATTAGGAAATCGGACAACTGCCAAGCTTCCCATAAACCAGTTGACCTCTGGCAGGTTTTCTCCTAACGGATAGGTGTGGATCGGATTCACCCCAAGTCCTGTAGAAAGTTCCACAATGCTACCAGCCATCACAATAATTCTGTCATACCATTTACGTAGTGCACAGTCCTGGGCCAGTTATAAGCCTAAGCGGGGGATTTCTTCATATTCTTCAAATTCTTATATCTGTTACCGCCACATACCGTGTAAGGTCCGCCACTTTAGTGTTATTCTGCAGACGGTACGTTTGTGGAATGGCGTGGGGGGGGGGGGGGAATTTGTTGGACTGTGTGATCAAGCCTCTCATAAAGTGACCAGATGGCCACACTTCACATTGAACAAGATAGTATCCAATTTTTTAATATAATTTTGTATGTAAAGTGTCCAAACAGCACGAGGTTCAAACAACCTGCAGATGGCGACGGCCAAGTTAGACTGATGGCCAAGTTAGACTGATGGCCAAGTTAGACTGATGGCCAAGTTAGACTGATGGCGAATTCAATTCTTATTTCAAGATGTTGCACATTTGATTACATGCTAGAAGTTGTCCAGATCAGTTCAAGATGTCGCAGTGAACTGGATATTTCAGGGCTATCACAATGAAATGGATATCGCAAGACATGCCACAATGAATTGGATTTAACTCAATGTCTCCTCAAAACCTCCTCCCCACTCTTACAATATGCCTACAAATGTTAGACTTTGGAACGCGCCATCTGTTTACATGGATACAGGATGTAGACTCAAACAAAACTCGTTTTTTAATAATTCAAACAGGTTGGGTTTAAATTATAAATAACACGTTTGGGCCCGGGGGGGGGGGGGGGTGGAGTATGGGCTCTATTTTTTTTCCTACAGGTTAGTGAAAAGAACACATTTTAAAGATAATGTTCTTTTTATCCTCGTATGTATGAATAGTACCTATGGTTCAATCAGAGAGTACCATTCTTCGTGAAGCGGGATTTGAAAGATTTAGTTCTGGTGCATAACTAGGTATAGTTTAGTTATACATGTAAGTCTTGTATATAGCGCTCCTCCATTGTGGTGGAAGATGAGCACGTTTCTAATTTCCTATGAACAAGAAGATGAGTGTAAAGTCAAATCCTCGTTTTAAAAGGCCAGCCGCATGCGTGGCATGGGTAGGTTTGGTCAGTTGTAGGTAGGCTTGCTACTTCTCTTAGCTTTTTGTTGGTTCGGCGCTCTTTCACTCTGGCCACTCTTCTTGCTTCGTATGTCTTGACTCGACACTCACGGCTTCACGCCATGAGGAGCGACAGAGAGCTAGTGCTTCCCAGCCGTGAATGTCAATATAACACTTTGAAGGAGCTCTTAATGGTGTCTTTATAGCGCTTGTATTGACCCCCCCCCCCCCCCCACGGGAGCGCTTTCCTGCACATAGTTCCCCGTATAGAATTCGTTTGGGAAGGCGATTGTCTGAAATGCGGAATAAGTGTCCCACCCATCGAAATTGGGGTCTTTTTACATTGGCATGTATACTGTTCATATTATACAACTGTAGGATTACAGTATATGGTATGTAGTCAAACCAATGCACCTTATGAACTTTCCTTGGCATAGGAGGAAAAGGGTTAAGCTTTTTAGTCCAGGACTCTGATGCATATAAGAGCGAAGGGAGGAATACAGCACTGTAACTTTCAGTTTTAAGGATATGCTGAATCCTCTCCGTTGCCACACTTGTCATTGAAGTCTTCCAAAAGCAGAAATGGCACCTCGTCATCTAGGTTGACATTTGCTGATAGGGTGCTTCCCAAATAGACAAACTTTAAAACTATTTTTAGATATATAAGTCTTGTATAACACAGCACTCATCCTTAATCTTCGGAATGGAAAACATTGCTATTATTATTATATAACTATAATTTATTATATAATGTCAATGTCTTTGATTCCGATTGTTCAATGCTGACCTGGTGAAGCAAGTAGTACGGGGGAGTGGGGGGATGTAGGAACGTTTCTTCTGAGTCCTGAAAACTAAGACCCCCCTCCCTTCCTCCCCACCCCAACCCACCCCTGGGAGGGGAGTGTCAAAAATATTTTTCAGACGGGTGGGGGGCAGCTCTATTTAAGACTTTAACTTTTCAAGCGATTAATAATTGAGTGTGGGGGCAGTTATTTTAAGATACATTTTTTTTTTACTGATTAAGCCTTTGACTTCATTATGACTTAAACCGAGTCTATTCATGTATCCGTAAAGTTTACCTTAAGTAATCTATCCCCCCCCCCCCCCTCTGCCTACTAATCATAAAAAATCAAACAAGTTAGTCTAGCCTTGGTAATTTTATTCACACCATCGGAAGCCAGGTCGGGAAAAAGATCCGTAAACATATTGTGAATACTGTGTCTATTTGCTCAACGCCAGCACATACTTCATAGAAATGCTATTGACACGAATCTCGAGTTCATTCTATCCCTTTGACAAAACGAAGCAGTAAAAAAAAAAAAGGAGGGAAGGGGAGCGTGAGGGGGGGGGGGACACAAAAGATAACGCTCGTATCGACTACCCATGAAACATTTGTAACAAAACAACAGATCTGCATGCACTCGTTTTACGTTGGATGAACTCTAAGCAACGTGAGATCATTTAATGAGAACTTACTTTAGTTTCCCTTCGAACTTTCAGATTTATGGGGCAGATGATGCAAGGGTCATCTGTTTCTAAAAAACTTTCGGAAGGCGAGCCGCCTTCTTTACACGGCAAAATGTCTATCCATTTCCAACTACATCTGAACCCCACCACCATTGGACAAGACCACATGCTTCCTTCTTCCGTATTCATGTATGTTATTAACGACTTCTACTCTGCCTGTATTGCAGTAATTATGGTTGTTTAGATATGACAATAGAATTGTGCCACATACATTTGGTTAATGGGAATATGAATTAGAACCAGTAATGTATCGCTACTACAGTTTGTAATAATTAATAGCTGACCATGTGAAGGTGCGGTTGTATTCCGCTTGATAAAAATGAGTTTGCTGAAATATACGAGATGACAGTTACAAGTACATTTATTTCTTTTTTCTTTTATTTGTTTTACCCCAGTTCACCCCCTCCCTCATCCAAAGAGGAGGGTATCCGTACTACTCTCTAGGATGCGGGACAAAATCAGCGGTCCTCTCGGTCAATCACACAAACAGGTATGGCATTTATTTATGTCTGGTCATGTCAGACTGGAATAGGTAACTGCGGTTTTTTCGTGTCAGCCCATAGTGTCAGCGTGGCATGGGTGACTCCATCAGTGAAATGTGCGTCAATAGGGGCTATGTTATGACAGATAGAGGGAGACAAACTGTGCCATGGCTTACTTATTGATAACCTTGGCATTGTGTTGACACACATGTCGCCGGTCCTGATACGACAAAAAAAAAAATAGCATACAAAATAACACATAATATACTTATCAAAAATGTCATTAATAAATGAAATAACAATAGGGGATTTCCATAATGAAATGTCGGAATATAATCTGCCCTTTTGCTTACATTTTGATTTTTAAGATTCAGTTTGCATTCAAAAGACATCTCTTTCAGCAAAATAAATAAATAAATAAGTAAATAAATACAGTTTTGATAAAGAGAAAGCACTATGGAAAAATCTGTGGGGCAATGAAATAGACAAAGAAATGCAAAGAAAATAAAAAGTGCCAGATTGGGTTTTCAAATACTTAGACAAAATAAACAATGTCAAGGACATTATATTTGAAAGTGTTGCCAACTTAGAAATAGAAATTACTTGAGATACAAGTGGAATTAGTTTCTTTAACACCAAAAGTGCACACTAGTCTACCAACTAATGTCACTATCTACTTATAGAAGGCCTATTCTATTAGTTACAAATTAAATCATTGACCCAGCACACATTTATAACAAAATAAAGAACACGAAGGGTTACGAAACTAAAATATAAATCAACAATCAAATTTAGACTTTTGTGGCAACCATTCCAATTCATAATGACATTTTAAACAAAGATAACTATTAGATTTACCCACCGGCAACGCCAGGCATTTCATTCGTGAAATATTTATTATAAGCTAAATTGGGAGACACTCCAAATGGTTTTGGGAGCACAGAAAAGGACACTATGAAAGACAGACATAAAACAAAACAACAACATTGTTATTATTATTGTTACATATTTCTTTCCATTTCTCTCTTAAAATAGAACATGACATCAAATTATATATATATATATATATATATATATATATATATATATAACCTAAAAATAAATTGGAATGAGGGGAGATAGAGTCAACTTGGCAGTGAAAGAAGAGGCATGATTTGGGGGAGAGAGAGAGTGATAGAATCCAGAGAGGGGACATAGAGAGAGAGAGAGAGAAAGAAAAGCGAACAATGTTGGTTCCTTAATAGATTTAAGACTGCTAACGCTTAAAAGGTAGTTTTAAACTTTGACCCAGAATCTCTTAAAGTGCGCGTGCAACTAATCTATATTTAGACCATTGACCCTAAAGTCGGTTATATGCAAGTCAGTGTATGTGCAGAGTACACTCTCTTTGAAGTCCTCACGTCTAACTGCTTTATGACAGTGTGTGTTCACACAACACATTCTTGTCATTGCGTTACACCTTATTGAACACACAAGCACAACGTATTGACTGAAGTGTACACATACTGAGCTAAGTCTCTTCTACACGTGTGTAAGCTAAAAAAAAAAAGAGGTTCAATGAAAGTGAATTATGAAGTGAATTTAGTACAAAAAGTTAAATACACTTCTTTAGACTTTTCTCTCTTAAATCATAATTCAGTTTCCCTTTTTAGTTAATGTGGTTTTCGTTTTCTTTGCTTTCGTTGTTCTTAATTTTTAGCGTTACAGTTAGGTTTAGCGTTACAGTTAGGTTTAGCGTTACAGTTAGGTTTAGCGTTGCAGTTAGGTTTAGCGTTGCAGTTAGGTTTAGCGTTACGGTTAGGTTTAGCGTTACGGTTAGGTTTAGCGTTACGGTTAGGTTTAGCGTTACGGTTAGGTTTAGCGTTACGGTTAGGTTTAGCGTTACGGTTAGGTTTTGTCTTTTATGACGATTTTCGTTTCTTTCAACGCTAATTGTCAAAAAAATATTTCATTCTCGAGGTCCTTAGCATATATATATATATTATATTATTATATGACAAGATTTAAAGGTTGAAATCATGACCAGATTGTCCAGATCTTAATTTTGAAAACTGTAATTATACTCACTAAATCGCTTAAATATTCACTCACCATCTTCTAGACACGACGTGCATGTCCTCTGCAGTGTTATAGCAGGCTAATTGTTGACCTAAGCTGGTCGTTCCTTAGCTTGATTTTAATTCAAGACGAAATAACTTAAGTGTGCCTCGTTTTCACAAGTAGGTTAATTATTCACACACACACACACACACACAAACAAACACAAACTACAAAGCGTGTATCAAAAGTAGATAAGAAAGATTAAAGCCATGTCCTTCCATTGAGACAATATATTGTAGTTAGAGAGTAAATTGATCTTTGTGATTTGTGCAGTTACAGAAAAGTACATCCTACAAGACGAATATATTTAATAAACAGACTACGGGCTATAACCCTAGCGTTGGGACTGAGCAAGGTTTTTAGTGTATCCGGTGTACAGGGCCGGTCCTAACAATTGCGATGCCTTATGGGAAACTGATGGCGCGGAGCCTAGTCTGGGTGGGAATAAGGATAATAAGTGAAAATTAATATTTCGTATTAGAAAAAAAATCGACTTTGAATTTTATTCATTCTTTACTTAGCACAGATTTGCGATCAAATTAACTTTACCTTTTGTGTGCACCTTTTTCGCAATCCATCACATGATGCACGACGGTTACTTTAACTGGCAACATGGAAGTTCCATTTAGCCTCCTTGACATTGTATGAGTTATGGTTCAAATCTCCAATGGGGTTATATTCTAGTCTATTTATATTTAGGTTAGAGTGTACTCTATTTCCTATAGTGTCTACGGTTATACTCTACTTATTGTGGAACTGTGACATATATTTATCTGGAGTTCTAAACATGTATAGTTAATCTGTAGATTCGCGTGCTCCTAATATCGTATGTAAAGTATGGTGTTCAGTATCGTGCTACGATCAATTTAGTAGGTGTTACCTATCAGGTGTCAATGCTGGTATCGTAGGGGCAGTAGGCCGAAAGAGGAATCGTCTTCACGATATTGTGTGCCCAACTTTCACGTTTACTGTCGCATGAAGATCAATATTCGTAAGTATCGCATGCAAGGTTTAGCTAAAAGTATCGCGATTGAAAGTCGATTACAGTTTCATGAATGAAGTTTTGTAGGTATCGCGTGCAAAGAAGTATCGAGTGCTAAATATTTACCGCTCCTCACCCTTTAAAGGTCAACTAGTGGTCCATTTAATGGTTTCTAGTTAAAGAGATAATCATTAACTTAGCTCTTTCCACCCCACCCCCCCACTACATTTACACCAAACAACAGCTGTTAATAATATCGTTTGTAGTCGGTGTTAAAGGTACCATAAGTTTATAATGACCAGTACTGACCTCATTAGATGGAGGGCTGTCCACAGGAGTCAGGAAGTCATCGGACATAACCAGATGGTCACCGTTGGCCTCCCCGATTCCCGCGTCAGTGGTCACTAGCTCCAGACTGAAGGATGGGCAAATAGTAGCCGATGAACGAAATAGCGGAGTCAGAGGTTCAAGGGTTGTCTTCCTTGAACCAAGAACTCTCCAAGAGCTGAGGTCGAAAAATTCCCTTCGTCTTCTTTATTTCAGTTTGCTTGGTTTGTGTTTTCTGGGTTGGTTGGAGTCGATGGTACGTTATGAAAGTTGTGCCTTAACAGTGCAGATTTTTTTTTCTTATTCGTATGTAGCTGCGTTTGAAAGTCTTGTTTTAAAGCTGGGGTTTTCAGTAATGTTTCCTTGATTGTTCAGCTTATGATGTTAGAGCTGAATCGTTATATCGGAAACTTTTTGGTGAGTTGTCTTTTCTTTTGTGAAGTTCCTGTAAAATAGAAGCAAAATGCGTTTATTTGATGATTTATTTTTTTACCGAAAAATATGTCACAAAAGTTTACATTTGAGTTGTTTATTTGGGCATTGAGATTTTTTTAAAATTTAGGTAACTAGCATGACAAGGCAGACTTTGAGCTGGTACCCACTAGCATCACAAGGCAGACATTGAGCTGGTAACCACTAGCATGACAAGGCAGACATTGAGCTGGTAACCACTAGCATGACAAGGCAGACTTTGAGCTGGTACCCACTAGCATGACAAGGCAGACTTTGAGCTGGTACCCACTAGCATCACAAGGCAGACATTGAGCTGGTAACCACTAGCATGACAAGGCAGACATTGAGCTGGTAACCACTAGCATGACAAGGCAGACTTTGAGCTGGTACCCACTAGCATGACAAGGCAGACATTGAGCTGGTATCCACTAGCATCACAAGGCAGACATTGAGCTGGTACCCACTAGCATCACAAGGCAGACTTTGAGCTGGTACCCACTAGCATGACAAGGCAGACTTTGAGCTGGTACCCACTAGCATCACAAGGCAGACATTGAGCTGGTACCCACTAGCATCACAAGGCAGACTTTGAGCTGGTACCCACTAGCATGACAAGGCAGACTTTGAGCTGGTACCCACTAGCATCACAAGGCAGACATTGAGCTGGTAACCACTAGCATGACAAGGCAGACTTTGAGCTGGTACCCACTAGCATGACAAGGCAGACATTGAGCTGGTATCCACTAGCATCACAAGGCAGACATTGAGCTGGTACCCACTAGCATCACAAGGCAGACATTGAGCTGGTACCCACTAGCATGACAAGGCAGACTTTGAGCTGGTACCCACTAGCATCACAAGGCAGACATTGAGCTGGTACCCACTAGCATCACAAGGCAGACATTGAGCTGGTACCCACTAGCATGACAAGGCAGACATTGAGCTGGTACCCACAAAGAAAAAGGAAGAGAAAGCCCCTGGCGACGCGAAGTAGAAGCGGACACAAATTTTGGTTACACCTGGAACAAGATGGCCAAGGACAGTGGACCATGGAGATCTATTGTTGGCGGCCCATTCTCCAATAGGAGTGACAGGCTCTCTCTCTCTCTGTATATAGCTCCAGACTGAAGGATGGGCAAATAGTAGCCGATGAACGAAATAGCGGAGTCAGAGGTTCAAGGGTTATCACTTCACAGGCCGGATTAGTCCCACAGGCCGTAGTTTAGGCATGACTAATCAAGATAACCTGGAAGAGCGTTCAATGAGACAAAATTCTCTGGCACTGCCAGGATAAATGCGCTTAAAGGAAACAACACCTTGACATTTGTAAATAGAAGGTTGGTCATTGTGCTAGCCACATGACACCCTCGTGAGTTTTCCGTCTTTAAGATAACAAAAAAATACCCCCAAGGTCCATTTAGTTTCTCTACAACTGTACATATTGTTCAACTAGGACTTTTTGTCACGTCGAATGCCTTGTTACGTCTGGGTGTTCATGAATAAAATGTCTACAGATCTGTTAATTGAGATTGTTGTAAGTGGAAGATGTCGCAGCTATTTTATTGTTGAGTGAGTGATTTTATGAGCTGCCACCCGTGGGTCACATCCAGGCAAAGAAGCGGCACTGTCCGTCCACTTTAATCTTTTTCCCACAATGCTTAAGAAATTACAGAAAATCAATTTCATTGGACGAGGCAACTTGTGCGGCCATGCTGCCGGTGACATGTTTCGGTACCATGTCCCCTAGGCCGATACATGTTATGGGAACCACTGTATTAGCGCAGTACAACGAGTGTGTCTGTGTGTGTGTGGTGCGCGTAGTGAATGAGCGATATATTAGAGCGTAAGAACAATTGTTTTATTGTCATGTATGTGTTGAGTGAGTGATTCATTCGATCATTACTAGTGCTGTGTGTGCTTTCATGTCAATTGTGTGAGAGTGATTCATTAGAGTATTGGGCTGCATGTTCAAATTACGGATCACTTGAAGTAATTGGGTCATGAAGTAACTGGGTCATGAAGTAACTGGGTCATGAAACTCTTTACTACAATACAAAATAGTGAACAAAAAAGTTGGATGTTCAAATGAACAAGTTGGTTGTGAGAAACTAATTAATGAGGTTTCATGTTTGATGAGGTTTCATGTTTAATGAGGTTTAATGTTTTGAGCAGCACCCCCCCTCCCAAACCAACCTCCCAACCTGTTACAGAGCTAGACTTAATGGATTATTAGATGTCTCAGCAGATGTGAATAGCTAGCGCATGAAAAGGGAGGGAGTGGGTGGAGATTAATGAATTTCACTTCTGCTCTCGCCATGAGTGACATGGGGAGGGGAGGTAGCCTACAGAGTCAGGGTGTGATAAGAGACGTCTGCTCTACTCCTAAACACTCCTTAATAGGATCGTAATCGTAATCTTGTATACTATGTTCTTATAACAAATGTGTACACTATGGCCATATAATAAATGTGTACACTATGGCCATATAATAAATGTGTACACTATGGTCGTAAAACAAATGTGTACACTATGGCCATATAATAAATGTGTGCAGTTGAGCCCGAATCTAACAAATGAGACAAGAATCTTGTAAAGTGGATTAAAGTGGATTTTATCTTTAGTAAAAAAACACAAAAACAGATACAAATGGACTATGTCGTCGCGTTTGGTGTCACCAGGGTATTTCCGCTCTCGTGGCCACAAGGTGGCGCCCTAGACGAAACATCCGTGGAGTGGAGCATAGACTAATAACGAAACTGGCCCCCTGTGTGCTACATCGTGGCTCTGGGAACCGAGGGTGCAAAAAACTCTCCTGGTCTCCGGCTTAAGCGAGCCCAGCCAGGAAGTGTGCCTCCCTTTATATTGACAGCCCCCCCCCCCCTTTCACACACACACACGCACAGAATTTGATAGTTTCATTTTAGGAGAACAAACTTCAACGAACGAATCTCCCGCGGTGCGCGGCTATCGGGCTCTTAAGTCCAGGAATGAAAGTGACCTAAGGACGACCCTGAATATAATTAGTCCTACTCAACCCAGAATTGTTTCCAGCACAGAGGAACCTTTAAATAGAAGCGGGGAGAGGGAAGTGAAGAGTCTTTTCTTCCTACCTGACCATCTGAGTGGACACAGGATTTGACGGAGCCTGGTGTAAGCTCAGACCTTTAATGAACTTCCTCTAGTCAAAGAGTTTAACAAACCATTTTTAATAGGTACATGAACTGATATTATGTTTCTGCTAAGTTGACAACAAGGTTTTACTCCTTCACACTTACAACCATAAACAGACACACAAGGCACATACTTATATATGTCAATATATACATTGACACACAAACCTTTTCATTATTGACGCTGATTCGTTCATACATGGCACACTGCCATGGACAGTAGCACGACAAATTCATTTATAGCTAGACCTCGAAACTGTGTCCCACACACTCACACACAAAGACTAAGTTAAGTTTCGAGCAGACACGCAACTTACTAAGTTTGCGACAGGAACATTTTTCTTGCTTAGTAGACAAGCCCCCCTGCCAGGCATGTCACGCGTGAATGACTAGGCACGATAGATAGTCAATGAGTCCTGACAGGATCACTAATTGCCCACCTTTGATTAGCCCGACGTCTGCAACTAGATTGTGTTTGGAGTCGTACACGGAGCGAAGGTACGTAGGGCGCCGGGTGCACGGGGGGGGGGGGGGAAGCGCTGAGAGACCACTGCATGTGCTGAAGTCACTATATTCTTTACATACTATGATTTGAAAAGGGGGGGGGGGGGAGAAATTCGGTTGCACTTAGTGCTGTCAGCTGACTAAGTGCTGGATGTAGTCATCTTGAGTTGAAAGTGCTTGACTCCAATCTGGTCATCTTCATCTGAAAGTGCTTGACTCCAATCTGGTCATCTTGAGCTGAAAGTGCTCGACTCTAATCTGGTCATCTTCATCTGAAAGTGCTCGACTCCAATCTGGTCATCTTCATCTGAAAGTGCTTGACTCCAATCTGGTCATCTTGAGCTGAAAGTGCTCGACTCTAATCTGGTCATCTTCATCTGAAAGTGCTTGACTCCAATCTGGTCATCTTGAGCTGAAAGTGCTTGACTCCAATCTGGTCAACTTCATCTGAAAGTGCTTGACTCCAATCTGGTCATCTTCATCTGAAAGTGCTTGACTCCAACCTGATCATCTTGAGCTGAAAGTGCTTGGCTCAAACCTGGTAATCGTCATCTTAAAGTGCTTGACTATAGTCTGATCATCATGACATAAAGGTGCTCCACTCCAACGTGGTCATCTTGTAACGATTACACAGTGACTATGTCAGTAAGTCAGTCATTATAAACGCCCCCCCCCCCCCTCTCTCTCTCCACGCCAACAACCGATAAGCATAAGAATTCTTATATGTTACTTACCACCTCTGACTCTTTACCAAGGGTCCTCTAACTTCACATTGATTTGGAGTCTTAACTAGGATTTTTAAAATGTAATTAGATCTTACCGTTTTTATTAACTTGTAGTCGGTATAAAATGGAAATATAATAAACAAGGTTACAAAAGACAGTTTGTGTGGAAACACAAACTCAAAATCGGCCCCTGAAGTAGAATGTTTTACATAATTCGGATAATCCTTCAGAGTTGAAGTTTACTTCCTAGTCCGAACCTCCCGCAGGACGATGGGGGACGGGAGCAGGCAGGGTTTGAACCTTCGACCGTCGATAAATCCGAACGACAGTCCAGCGAGCAAACCGCACGACCAGTGGTCCACCCAGGTAGGCTTCAATATTTTCAGAAAGAACATCCGAATGAAATTATATCAAAGGCAAATGAGAGATAAGAATGGAGAAAGAAGGTTAACAGATCTTGTGTAGTACCCCAACGGTCCCGCAGATCAAAGGATAGGTGAAAGTGAATGTAAAGTTAGATGTAAACCTGGCTAACTAGTTTCCCTTTCAGACCTTGTGGTCTATAGGGCAGATGATGTCAAGTTCATCTGTTTTTTGTGGCCTACGGTTAACGAGGGTGTCATGTAGCCAGCACAACGACCAACCAAATTTACTTTTCCCCAACTAATATCAGGTACCCATTAGAGCTGGGTAGACTCAGAATTTGAAAATCCCATTCTTCACCAGGATTCGAATCCGGGACACTCGGTTCGGAATAAATAATGTAATTGTTTTGAAAAGGCTCAATCTCATATTAGAGTCCTCAAAAAAATATAACGTCTCTTTAATATTAATATATTGTTCACGAAAATGAAGTTTATAAGATTACTATTAGTTTTAAATTTGGTCTAACTTATAATGCATACTAATTAGCTTTTTCTCTTTAAAAAAACTGCTTGCATAACCGATTTTAAAAATTAGAATTTTCGCTTTCAGGAAAAAAAAAGTAGCCGTTGCATCAGAACTTTGAATGGTCTAAAATATTGTGAGGTCGGATTTTCAATATCTTTTCTAGTTTACGATATCTAAATGGGACGGACGGACAGACGGACATATATTTCTCATAAAACTAATAGCGTCTTTTCCCCTTTCGGGGGCCGCTAATAAATAAATATGTATATAATATATATATATATATATATACTAGCAAAATACCCGCGCTTTGCAGCGGGAGGATTATTGCATTAACATTTCAAATTTGGTTTAATTAATAGGCCTACATGTAACAACAAAACATTCTCATTTGTGCCAGGAGTGTTACCGCAGGGAATGTAGCGCATGTATTTTTGGAATAACCGGAACAACGCAGTTTTTGTGTGGCTTTTTGCAATGTTAGTCCGATAAGTAAAAATAATGTGTCATATGTACTGCCTTAAATATTTCATTACTAAGAAGAAAAGTAAACCTTTTGAAATAGAGAAGAAACATACATGTACCAATACACAGTTATTTGTTGAGGATCTCTTTGTACACCACGTTGTCAGTTCGGCCGTCCGGCTGCAGTATGACCAATCCCTGCGCCGAGCTTACTCTTGAGCATGCGACGCACAGTTGCCCATGTGAGAAGCAGTTCTGTCTCAAGTCAATGCCAACCTTTTGTAGTGTCTGTCCCTGAGACTTGTTGATTGTCATGGCGAAGCAGAGCCTTACTGGGAATTGGAGGCGTTTGAATTGAAATGGGAGGTCAGAGGGGATGACGGGGATGCGAGGAATCAAAACTGTCTCTCCTGAGCCACTGCCAGTGAAAATAGTTGCCTCAATGAGGTTCTTCTGCAGAGACGTGACTTGAAGTCTGGTGCCGTTGCACAGTTTAGGTGGCTGCAAGTTCCTCAGCAACATTATCGGTGCCCCAACCTTCAAAATGAGACGATGCTCAGGAGTGCCTGGAGGATTCAGAGAGTTGAGAAACTCTACCGGATAGTGCACCGCGTCTTCCATTTCCACAACTGAATCCACAGACTGGTATGTTTTAGATTGTGAGGGGAGTTCTTGGAGTAAAACGTGGTTTATGGCCGTGGTCATGTCGTTTCGTGGTGTTAGGATAGCTCTCTCCCTCAACCATGACACGTCTATATGCTGAAGAGTTCTTAGATTGGGATAAACATTGTAACGAAGGTTTTGCAAGGTCTTCACCAGGAGACAGAGATTTGAGGGAATTGCTATTTTAGAATTTTCTTGACTGAAGCTGCCATCACCAATACTCATCAGAAGATCAGAGAACTCTCCGGCTCTTGTGTCGCCATTCAGATGAACCCTCATGTTTATTCTTAAAGTGACGACAGTGATTTGACGCCACAGGTACGAAGACTTCAGACAGGCTTTCACTTCGTCGGCGCGTGTTCCTCTGGGCACGACTGGTAGGGTTTGCCGAAAGTCTCCAGCCAGCAACACTGTCAAGCCTCTCATACGTGTGGTGGTGTTTCGGATGTCTTGGAGGGTCCTGTCCAAAGCCTCGACACCCCCTCTGTGTGCCATGGTGGACTCATCCCAGACAATCAGCTTGCACTGTCTTAGCACTTCAGTCATGTTGCTCTGCTTTGATATGTTGCACGTGGAGGGCGAATCAGTGGTGTGGCTGAGGTTGAGAGGTAGCTTGAAAGCTGAATGAGCAGTTCTCCCACCCTGAAGAAGAGTTGCTGCAATGCCAGAAGAAGCCACAGCTACAGCAATGTCACCTTCCGCTCGGACTTTCGCAAGCAGAAGGTTTATGAGGAATGTCTTGCCAGTTCCTCCTGGAGCATCAAGAAAAAACACCGTGCCAGTGCCCGAGACAACGCTCCTCATGACTTGCTCGTAAACTCTCTTTTGGTCACCATTCAGCAAAGGCTCGTTGTTTGAGACTACATTGGCCAACTCCGAGGTGTCGTAAGAGGTTTCCCTCAAGAAGTACTCGGGATTCGACGTAACCTCTGCCAGTTCTCTCGAAGGTGAAGGCAGCCCGTAATGATCGACAGAGAGACCTCCGATAGCAATGACGTAGTTCTCAAGCAACTGAAGACACTTGTTGTAGATCATAGGCAACCACTGTTGGACTTCTGTTCCTCCATGATCTCTTTCAGTCTGTCTCCTAACATCTTCTGCCATGCTGTCTCTATGTTTTTCCCAGAGATTTAAGGGGTTCTCCATTTGGCAGAAGACCATAAATACGAAAGTTCAACATGGCGGACGTTGTCGACCGTTACGACCGTTAAATAAGTACGTACATCGGTTTCGGTTAGCGCAGGGAAGCCGCGTACCAAGTTTCGTGAAGATGGCTCCATAAATACGAACGTTCAACATGGCGGACGTTGTCGACCGTTACGACCGTTACGCGTACGATTGGGAAACGAAACCTGCTGCACTATTGTAAGTAAGCTGTAGGGAATGCGCCTGCCAAATTTCACCCTTGTACCTACACGGAAAGTTGCAGAATTAGTGATGAGTCAGTGAGTCAGTGAGTCAGGGCTTTGCCTTTTATTAGTATAGATATTTTACATATAACTGCCATCTAGTTAGACAGATAGCTAGAAATAGCGAGCTAGTTTGGTGTCAAATGTATGTCTGTTTCTGTAGTGTTTCAAAAGTGGAAAATGTACTAATGACGTGAGCAATATTTTGACATTGTTTAAGTCATTGAAGAACATGAATGACAAGATTGACACTGCAAATTATATGTTATGAAGTAACTTCTGCAATCTATAAGACAAGACTGAAAACATTTATTTTTTGGTATTGATCCTCATTTCAACACCATTGTTAGTTCCAGTCCTTAGCTTTCAATAACATTGTCTACTATATATATATTAATTGTAATTCTAAAATTGATCAACAAAATATCAAAAGGAAAAAAAAGACTATGTCTAATAATGAGTAAGTTAACGGGTCTACAGGATATTGCATGAATAAGAAGAGAAGGTTAAAACGTATTAATCTAATGGTCAAAGTACGGCACGGGCTATATACCAGGAGCGGAGGCTGAGAGGTAAAGCGCTTGGCTTCTGAACCGGTAGTTCAGGGTTCGAATGCAGATGAAGACAGAGTTTAAATTTCGGGATCTTGGGCGCCTCTGAGTCTACTCAGCTATAATGGGTACCTGACATTACTTGGGAAAAGTAAAGGCGGTAGGTCGTTGTGCTAGCCACATGACACCCTCATTAACAGTAGGCCACAGAAACATTACGTTTACATCATCTGCCCTATAGGTCACAAGGTCATGACCTTGAAAGGGGAAACTTTACTTTTTATACACGCACGGGCCATGGGCGAGTGTCGTATCAAGACCAAGATGGGTTGACGGCGACAAAAGATTGTCTTTATCGTGCCTAAGGTGGTCACCCCCATAAGCCACCTCTGATATTCAGCCCGTGACGAGGTGGTATCCGCCCCCCCCCCCCCCTCTCGATACTTCAGATCATATGCATAATAAATCTGCAGCGTCAAAGTTCCTTTTGGAAATAGATGGCGGTTCTGAGGCCCAGGAGACAAATGTGTGTGTGTGTGTGTGTGTGTGTGGACCTGACGGTAAAGCCAGGCTGGGTACCACTGAGTTTAAGTATTGTGATATCATCCTTGCGATAGTGTATACCTTTTTTTTTATGAATGCAGACCAGTCATTATAAATCCAAATCTAGAAACTAGATTTATATCAATATAATCAAACTCTAATCCCACAGTTCCATTGATGAAGATATTATATTAGTATAAGGGTGACAAGTTGGTACTAAATTAATACGCCCCCTCCCCCATTCTCCCTCTCTCCTGGAGTTAGCCAGTCGTCTTGTTTTCAACAGACACGCTTAATCCCGGATGTAACAATCCGAGGGACTACTTTCAGATGTTTTTTTTCTCCCTCTCATCTTCAACGTTTTGACACTTGACACGTCAGTCACGTGATGCTAAAGTAGTCCGGTGATTACAACACGGAATTTTCCAATTTTCCGTCTTGTTGACAGCAGATGTACTCAGGGGCGAAGTCAACTCTGATGGCGCATTTACTTGTTAGGGTTAAGGAGGAACTTGGTCCCTGACATAATGTCAGTGGCGGCATGCTGATAGTGCGGGGTACAACCCGCACCGAACTACAAAGAGGGTGCGATTTTTCGGCAAACAAGCACACAATAATAATAAAGTGAAATAAAGAATTGCATCAGAGAAAATAATCATAAGGTTCCATCTATAGAAATAGATCTATATCTATTTAGTCTATAGACTAGATGTATACACAAACAATAGAAATAGATCTATATCTATTTAGTCTATAGACTAGATTTATGCACAATCTTCACTTAAGAACAAAAAGTTTAAAATGCCATTTTTTCCCCCCAGATTCAGCCTACATAATTTTGTTCTACTGTAACTCTAAGTCTTTATCTAAATCTACCTCCCGTTTCACCTATAGTTTCCCAAACTGTGTTCCGCAATGCCGGAATAGGAATTCCACGAATAATCAACTAGTAGGCCATGAATTAACCTCTCTAAAAAATGTGCGACGTGTTCCGTAAAGGCTGTGATGCCCAAAATACGGTCCCGCTTCAGGTCAATTTCATTTTGTTTCTTTTTTTTTTTTTTTTTTGTACATGTGGCCCGCGAGACGAGTGTCGGAAATTAAAATGACCCCCAAGAAGACTTAGGTTGGGCATCACTGTCTTAAGGGGGAAAGTATATATATTAGTGCAGATTATAGTTCAAAATGGCTAAACAAAAAACTAATATGTAATGTCTAAACTAAAAACAATCTGTGAAGCGATGTTGCGATATAACCCGCGATCATTGTATAATTTCCCCGAAGTAATTTTAAAAAAATGATTGCAAAGAATGTATTTCTTATTCTTTTTCCGCAATAAGTGAATTGTGTTCAATTCTTAAAACTGAAGATCGCAAGTTTTCTTTTGAGTGGAAAGCGTATACACAGAATCATTGATGACCAGCGTGTTTGTTATTATTGATTTAGATGATACATTAAATTGAATACATAAAAAGTGACCCGTTGACCAGTAAACAATTTTATGTTTCTACGATGATTAGAACAAATGTAATTCCATTCTATCGACTAAATCTATTTGTACATTTTTAGCGGCCCCTGAAAGGGGAAAAGACGCTATTAGTCTTGTGTGAAAAGTCCGTCCGTCCGTCCCGTTTTGATCTCGAAAACTAGAAAAGATAGTGAAAATCCGACATCGTAATATTTTAGTCCATTCAAAGGCTACTTTTTTTTTTGTAAAAGTGAAAAATCTAATTTTTTAAATCACTTATGCAAGCATTTTTTTTTCATAAAACTACACCACTTTTACAACTATTCACAACTATTTACAACTATTCACAACTATTCACAAACGTACATGGGGGTCACTTCCTGAAAGCAGAGTACTATTTGCCATATTTTGAACACATTTATGAAAATGGTTTTAGATTTTTTGTTACAATTTTTTTTTGTTACATTTTTATTGCTACGTTACTTAAGTTCTGTCCTACTAACTTCTACATTTACCCAAAAATAATGTTTACATTTTTTTGAGAGAAAAAATCTATTTAGTATGCATATAAGTTGGGCATAATTTAAAACAACAATTAATAAGTAGTTTTTCATATTATCGCGTAAACTGCATCGCTGCATTACAGACATATAACACTTAACTAGAGGAATTTTTTTTTAAGGAAATTTATTTATTTTTATTTTTTTGAGGATTTGAATAAGAGATTGACCCTTTACAAAACAATTAGATCATTTAGATATTCATTATAAGACATCAATTAGGCCACGTTCACATCAAACGTCACATTCACTTTCACCTATCCTTTGGTTTGTTGGACCGCTGGGGCATAACACAAGATCTGTCAACCTTTCTTCTCCATTTTTTTCTCTGTCATTTGTCTTCGATAGAATTTCTTTCTGATGTACTTTCTGAAAATATTGAAACCTGCCTTTTTACCTGCTTGGGTGGACCACTTCGGGGGCCAATTTTGAGTTTGTGTTTATGTGTTTCCACACAAACTGTCTTTGCAACCTGTTTTTTTTTTTGTTTTTGTTTTAATAGAGCTTCATTATTTGGAACATTTCTCAACTTCAAAGTGCATCAGCGGAAATACAAAGCAAGTTACACAATTACTATAAGAAATGAATTTTTTTTTCTCGTAAAACCAATGTGTCTTGTTTATACAATAGCACCTGAATACATTTCTATACACACACACACACATAGACTGGGGAAAAGGGGGTCGCCTTAACCTAATTGATAAAACCCACTTCAACAGTCCAGTGGTTCTCATGTTAGCCAAGTGGAAGCCAAATACAAATAACAATTTACGGAATGTCAAACTGTAAAAAGGCGTGAGTTTAAACATAAAATATTGTCTAGGTTTTTTTTTTCCGCAACATATCCAGTTTTACATTTTAACCCTCTTATTCTCAATTCCCCCCCCCCCCCCCCCCCCCACTCCAATTGTAGTGAAAAGTTTGAATGGTGAATCTTACAACGCGGCCTGTTACCATTAATATTTAAAACATTCAATCAAAAAATTAAGGTTTACAATCTTCCTATTTAAAGCAAAGGGAGACAACTATGAATATTTGACACAGTGCCGGTATCGTACAGCACGTTTGTATTTGCCCTATTCAATGTGCTACCTTGCTACACAAATATGAGAACTACTGGGGGTGCTACTTTAAGACATTGTTAGCCACGTTGTGATAACAGTGTCCGGATAACTGCTATCGTGACCACGGATCACGTGGTTGCAAGTATCGTGATGGGACAAGATTGTCTCCAGTCAGTGCTGGGGGGGAGGGGGGGAACGGTGCCCTATTGCCCTTCCCCACCCTCCGCTCTAATTTTTCACCTTCTGTCATTCTTGCCTCTCTATCGTTGCTTCTTGCTCTTCTTTACACCTCTCCATTTTTTTCTCTCAAGTTTTCTTTTCCTCCCTCTCTCTGTCTCTCTCTCTCTGTTTATAAATGTGACACTAATTAAACAAAGTCCAGAGTCACGCCGTATCTGGTCATTTATTTGGCACAAACATCGTCCCCCCTTCCCACCTCAGCACATTTTAACATTTTAAGTTTTCCCCTCTTACAATTGTCAACCTAGATCAGATCTAGAAACAAGATCTAGAAGCAAGATCTAGCATCAAGGGTTGAGGAAAGAATTTTACTTCACGTCTAGTAGATCTCGGTCTACATCTAATATTCAGATCTTATCTAGAACCAGATATACACATAGGGCCTAGATGTCTAAATATACAAATCTTTAAATTAAAAAAAAAGCACGTGCTATTGTCACATGACTACCACGTGTGGGTCAATACATCGCCTATTTAATTGTTAAAAACTCTTACTTTACCTGATACTGTGTAAATCCTAGAGGGTTCTGATAGCAATCTGTCCCCTGAATTAACAACAGCCTACACCACAACACAGCTGTGTAGTATGTCCTCGTGTGTACCTCGACACATGGCGAACGCAATTAATTATTCAAATAGACCACGCACTGGCCCATAAAACAATGCCACAACTCGTGGAGACAGAAAGGAGAAAAAGAAAGAAATTGTCTTCAGACAAAAAAAAAAGTGAAAAAATAAAATGCACACACGAATCACAGGCGTGTTCACACTATCCCGAGGTCAGCTTTTGTTGTGGTTTAATATTCCCGAGGTCTCCTTCTGTTAGTGATTACAATAGTATCTCAAGTTCAGACTTGGCGCAACCACTATATGTAACGGGCCCCCAAACATTAGCTAAAGATATCCACAGCTTGGAGACATTTTCAAGATAAAACAGCAGCCTTGATATCTGATAAAGATCCCTTTTTTTTCCCCCCAAGTGCGCTGTCACATAATAAGTCTCTACGGTATTTTGAACCAAAGAAAAAGATAAGATACTGTAGACCCTTTGTTTGTACCCCACTCTTTAATTAGATACACCACTAAAGTTCAAACACAACAGGATTTATATTTGTGACAACAGTAATTAATCACTCACTTCCGCCACTCACTCAAGACTTATGGAGATCCAAGTGAATCATTTTCCTAATAGTGTAACCACAATTTAGGATTTGTGAAAAACTTCGCATGATCTGCCCATGTATACCAAACTCCCAGTGAGCCGTGTTCCTATGATCATTAGATTTAGCTCTTAGGCGTCCATGAATATACTCCAGCGCCCCATGCACTAACATTTTTCTTGTATAAGAGCTTAAAGTTGATTCAATACCGGATGCTCGCTCTATCCGGGTACATAAAACTTTTTCTAAATTTAGACTTTGTTTGTTGTCTAACGAAAACAACGATTTCAAGGATATAGTCTAGGCCCCCCCCCCCCCCCCCACCAGTTCCTCAAGCCTTTAGTTGTTTTTTTTTTTTTTTTTTTGTGAATGAAGCCATGCTAGTTCACCGTGACCTAAGCAATTTCATATAGGCCTAGTTGAATATTTTCTAACTTTAACTCGAAGACTTGGGGCTATTCACCGAAGGCTTACTAGCCAGCGAGTCCCTACGACCTAGCTTCTACAATGACGCCACTAATTGGGAGAAAGAAAAAAGTTACTTAATGATAGATCACAGAATTTATGGTTTCACTCTCTCTGAGTTGGCGTAGAGAGAAATCACTTCCGTCAGCTAGATGGATAATTTAGGTCGAGATCAATCTGGCTTTGAGACACTAGAGTAGTCGCCCCTCATCCATTTTGCTTCACTTTCGGCAACGAGAGGTCAAGGCTGAACACCCAAGAAGCCTTTAGAAAGATCAACATCGAGCATTTCCGGCCGGAGGACTGCAACCTACACATGACTGAAAGCAGCCTCCCACACATTAACGGAGGACTGCAACCTATACATGACTGAAAGCAGCCTGCTACACACCACACTAACACACACTTTTCAGGTACGGTATGGATTTGGCCAAATAAGTCGTGTATCTCCATCCCACCATAATGACATGCTATCATATCATTGTGGAACTAAGAATTTGTTCTCTTGAACCTGTTAGCATAGTTCACGTGCTCTACGGGGTCAGATTCCTGCATTGATAAATACCTGAATTCTTTTCTCTTGTGTATAGGTCGTGGTTAAAGAATGACAAATGTTTGTCTATGATTATTCGAGGGTAGACTGGGATAAGTGAACCCACAGAGCCAAAAGTTCTGGATCCAAGAGGAGTTTTGAACTATTCAACACAAAGGGTCGGGTTTGGATAGACAACATGTATGTTAGACAGGTCGATACTCTCGATAGGAAGTCAATGCAGTCGTGTGTCATCACTGGCTGGATTCAACTGTAGTGTCACGTACACTGAATCTATATTTAGCCCAAGGTCTGCCAGCAGAATTTCAGCCATCTCGGGGAATTTCAATCACGCAACAAAATTATGTTTTGATATAAATGTGATTGGTTTGAAATATTAATTATTGTACATTGAGCTGCATTTATTGGTCAGATTTTGACCAGGCGGCAAAGAGATATTTAGTCACATGACAAAACGGCCAAAGCTTTGTAAGCTGAGAGATATTACCGCCAGTCTCGTGCGGAACGTGTTGGAGAGAACATGTCTAGTGTTAGAACTCAAGAAAGAAGACATAATTATATTATTGTGTAGATCATTTATTCTATTCAAATACATTTGACCATTGTAATTATTTGTGAATAGCTTTTCCAAGTTTTGAATTAAAGTATTTGTTTTAGACGAAAAGAAGTTTCTTCATTGAATATATACATTGAACATACTTAGATCGTCTTGTCAACTAGTAACTTCTAGATGATCCTCTTATCAACTAGCAACTTCTAAACGATCATCTTATCAACTGACGATTTCTAAATCCTCGGCAACCACGATCATTGATTGTGCTGTTCAGATCAAGATAATCTTCAACGTGACATTTAACATCATAAAAGATCGTGACATTAAGCACTATTGCCAGATCGTAACATGTAGCAACTAATTAAGTCACTACAGTCAATAAACATCAGCGGCTCATCTCAGACTCTTGATCAGCGGTAAAACATGTTGAAAATGATAGTTGAGAGTCTCAGGAAATGGAGGTTGCTTGTTAGGGTACCAACGAACATTGGAATCAGGAGATGTCGAGTAGAGTCAATGATCACCGTGACAACACCAGGAGCTTTAGCTCTAAGGGACTCAAGGCACATCTGAGCAGTCGACGTAAGGCACAACGAATGAGCTTATCCTAGTACGTCAGGAAACGTCTGAAGTACGTCCTAGTTTTCTCCTTGTATGCCCCTCGTTTCCACTGTACACATCCATGACGGATCAATCTACAACTATCTACCAGCCATTGACGGACATTCGAGAATTACTAGAGAAGCATTTTATTTATACATTTGTATTCCCAATCCTGCTCACTTGTATTCCCAATCCTGCTCACTTGTATTCCCAATCCTGCTCACTTGTATTCCCAATCCTGCTCACTTGTATTCCCAATCCTGTTCACTTGTATTCCCAATCCTGCTTACTTGTATTCCCAATCCTGCTCACTTGTATTTCCAATCCTGCTCACTTGTATTCCCAATCCTGCTCACTTGTATTCCCTAAGATCTTTTCTCTTGAATCAAACAATAATGAAACTCTCCACAGACAAATAATGCGGAAACTGATAAAGGGACTACAATGAATTTTGTTTCTCTTTAACGAAACTTGACTCTGGCAGTGCCAGAGAATAAATACGCATTCGTTTCTAACATAATAATATACTCGAAGCAAGAAAAATAATTTAAAAAAAACTTTTTATATTAAGTGTAATTGTATCACTTACTTTGTAGTAGTCATGTCATTACATTACTACTAGATTATATATCCGGACTAACAATGATACATCTGTGCGGTATGATATCATTTTTAGCGATTGTTTTTGTTTAGCGCAATTTCATGCTTTTAGCTTTCTCAATGCGCAAGGATCCTATAATGTCTGGACCGGTTGGGAAAAGGGGGGGGGGGGGAGAGAGAGATGGGAGTATCTGGGTAAATGTTACCGTGATCGCTTTTTAAATGCATTTGTTTTTAAAATATACATTGTATGACTTGAATTTGATATCGGAAGCTTAGGCCTTGTTACGTGTCATTATGCTAGCCACACTGTGACAGCGAAGTGCTTATATTTTAATTAAAAGATTTATAGTTATCTATTGTTAGTTTCGAACTTTTAAGCGACGCATCTCTACACAAAGTATAAAGGGGAGTAATTCATCTAACAATCTGTCAAAAGTATAATTTCTTTCCCTTGTTCGATAATAAACAAAATAATTAACTACCAATAGCTAGTTAACTAATTGGTTAATTTTTTAAAACTTGTTTTTTGTTTTGTCAGGTAAAAGAAATAATTGCTCAAAATTTCAACTTGATCCAGACAGACAAACAGGCAGAGTGAGTTGATATAAGATTTGTAAAAAAAAACAGCTGCATGTCCTTATGACCTAGCTTCTACAATGACGTCATTTTGATGGCTATTTTCTTCTCCTTCTAATTGGTCCTCTCAAAGACTATAGATGAAAAGAAAACATAAAATCCAGTGTAACTGTTAGGAATCAAAAAATGCATTTAAGAAATGCGGGCATAAAATAAATCGGTGATTAGTTAGGTGTCAACACAGAACAAGTCTAAATCTAAATTCCGTGCTAATACTTTAGAATTAATCGGGTAATCTGTGTGAGAGAGAGAGAGAGAGAATGTGTGTGTGTGTGTGTGAATGAGAGAAAAAAGTGTGTGTGTGTGAGGGAGAGAGAGGTCTAGAGCTAAAGATTGCTATTAAGCATAAGAACTCACAGCATCAAGGTGAGGGAGGACTCCTCACATGTACTCTCACATTCAGAACGAGGCTACTCTCGGAGGAAGTGTCGCCATGTAGTAAAAAATAACATTTTCAAAGGAGTGTGTCCTGACACTTCCAGGTGGAGCTTTGCCACTGAAGTTGTTTGTTTTGAGAAACCTGCCTCTATAAGTGTTTGTTTGTTTGTATACTGGTTTTTTTTCGGGAGTTTGTGGCAACTGTGTAAAAAAAAATAGAGGTTAATTTGAACTCTTTCATTATACCACTGACAAGTATTGAGTAGGTAGCACCTAGTGACTATTGTTTGAACCCACTCTTCTCTAACGTTGGGCTGTTCTCTTCAAGTTGTTGTTGTTTTCCTTTAAAAAAGTTGTGTTGGTTTGTGGCACTCTGACCTAGGCAAAAAGAGAGAAGGAGGACACGGAGAGGAGGATGACAGAGACAGATGGAGAGAGAGAAAGAGAGGGAGAGGAAGCAAGAGAGAATGGAGGTGAGGGAGGGATAGAAATTGGAATATAAAGAGAGAGAGAGAGAGGAAGAGTGTAAAGGAGGTTGAGAGGAAAGACAAAGTGAGGGAGGGATAGAAATTGGAATATAAAGAGAGAGAGAGAGAGGAAGAGTGTAAAGAAGGTTGAGAGGAAAGACAAAGTGAGGGAGGAGACATATTAAAATGAAAACAAAATATTTAGTGAATGTGGAGTGCAATAAGTGATACCTAACATATGAGCCAACAACACCGTGTGCTCTCTGCCTTTCGTTTGGACTTGTAGTTGAAAGAGAGTAACATTACATACCGTATTGAAACAAACAACTCATTTACATAATACAAACATTCTGTTTATGACGTAACAACATTGACACAAGTGTAACTTTTCAATGACAACAATAAAAGGGGGGAGGGGGCAACAGTTAGAGGGTGTGGGGGCTGGGAGGACTGACTTCGTTTTTAGACACCAGCAAAGAAGAAAAAATCTCGCGCCTTTGACAAACTTGAGGCCTTGGGAGGAGATATTCAAATGTGTTTTGGTTTATATATGTGTGTGTATAGAAAGGAAAACCTGCGTGTGTGTATCTATGTGTTTGTATGTGTGCCGGTTGAAAAAAAAAGAGAGAGGGGGGATGGGGGGGGGGGCTACATAGCCCTATGTATTAGAGCAGTAGGTGTCTTTCAGAATTGATTTTTAATCAATTAAGTTCACTTTGGGAGAATCATTGACTGGCATGACCTACACATTTTTAGGGAGGAGTAAAAGGAAGGGGGAGGCAATACTTCGTCTGAGAATTTGACAACAACAATAACCCAGCCTTGCTTTTTTTGGTCTAGTCTGCAATGGTGCTTTTGAGGACTGCAGAACATGTAGAAGCACCTAATGAAGAGTCTGTAGAAGCGCCTAATGAAGATTCTGTAGAAGCACCTGATGATGAGTCTGTAGAAGCACCTAATGAAGAGTATGTAGAAGCACCTAATGATGAGTCTGTAGAAGCACCTAATGAAGAGTCTGTAGAAGCGCCTAATGAAGAGTCTGTAGAAGCACCTAATGATGAGTCTGTAGAAGCACCTAATGATGAGTCTGTAGAAGCACCTAATGAAGAGTCTGTAGAAGCGCCTAATGAAGATTCTGTAGAAGCACCTGATGATGAGTCTGTAGAAGCACCTAATGAAGAGTATGTAGAAGCACCTAATGATGAGTCTGTAGAAGCACCTAATGAAGAGTCTGTAGAAGCGCCTAATGAAGAGTCTGTAGAAGCACCTAATGATGAGTCTGTAGAAGCACCTAATGATGAGTCTGTAGAAGCACCTAATGAAGAGTCTGTAGAAGCGCCTAATGAAGAGTCTGTAGAAGCGCCTAACGAAGAGTCTCTAGAAGCGATAAATGGAAGAAGAGTCTTTAGAAGCGATAAATTGAAGAAGAGTCTGTAGAAGCAATAAATTGAAGAAGAGTCTCTAGAAGCGATAAATTGTAGAAGTGTCTGAAGAAGCGATAAATTGCTGAACAGTCAGTAGAAGCACAATGTTGCCTGCTAATTTGTCGACACAGTTTCGGTGCATGGAGGAAAAAAAAAACAGCCTACGGATAAATGTCAAATGATTGTCCACTTGTAGTTCTCACGGACACCTCCACGTTCACAAGCTTACAAATACACAATTTCTGACACATCAACAAAACATTGAAAATGTCACAAGTGAACAAATCCACAAAGTCACAGGCACTGCAAACACGTACACACCTATAAACTTACAAAACAAACAAGCACACACTTACAAACTTACAAGCACACAGACCTACAAACATAGCACGCACACACCTACAAACTTACAAACACATTACGCACACACCTACAAATTTACATATTTTATCAACACAAATCATATATTGCACATAAAAGATCAGACAAAAACAAAACAAACCATTTTGTTATCACGAGAAGTCCTCAGTGTAGAAATTGTTTAAACATAATAGAAACATAGTGTAAATTTAAGTTCCCCCTTTCAGACCTTGCGATCTATAGGTCGTATTATGTAAAGGTCATCTGTTTCTGCGGCTCACTGTTAACGAGGATGTCATGTGCCCAGCACAACGACCAACCGACTTTACTTTTCCACAACTATTGTCAGGTACCCATTAGAGCTGAGTGGACTCGGAGGCACCCGAAAATCCCGAAATACGAAATACCAGTCTTCACCAGGATTCGAAACCGGGACCCCCGATTGGGAAACCGAGTGCTTTACCACTCAGCCACCGCGCCTCCTGTAGACAGTATAAACATAGTGTCTCTTTTGAGCAGGATACAGCTGATAATGAAATCAGACCACAAGGATCCACTACAAAAAATGTGTTTTAATTTTAACTAGCAATTTGTTGCAGGGGCATTTCAAGTTACAACTGTTCCATTGAATGTTATTTGAGTTAGTCATAGTGCTACACTATTCATGCAGCTCGGGCGGAATCAAACAGAACATTCTCATCGCTAGCAAGATAAAATTAATATACAACTACGCCTACAGGTACCGCCACCTACATGAAGGACGCCCCCCTGGCTCCACTCAGCTCTAATAAGTACCTGACAGCATTCAGAAAAAGTAAAGGTCAGATCAGCTTTGTGCGAAGGGCCGACTCTACCGCTTTGCGTGCCCTATGGAGAATCAGATTTGGGAAACACAGGGGAAAAACTCGTACAAGAACTTGAGCCTTGAGATAAGAGAAATGCATGAATAATTAGAACACTGACCAAGTCCATGTTGAACCTGGCTGGATATTTAGCGGTGAACTTCCAAACAATCAATGGATATCCACACCGAATGACTGACCTTGTAGGCCTTCCCAAACAGTCTATTTAAACTACCAAAATGACAGTGGCAAGACCAATGGGCTGGGGGAGGGGATGTAGTGTTCCTATTCAGCCAGTGAATTAGCATGTGTGTGTGTGTGTGGGGGGGGGAATGGCAGAATGAAGCGAAAGAAAATAGTGATGGTAACACAATGAAAAAAGCTGCAATAGTTTACAAAGGGCGTTTACTCTGTTACCTATATTAAGCTTGAGAGTGAACCTCCATTAAAACGTCGCCTATGATGACACAGATATTCACATATAATTAGATCATAAACAGCTGATCAGTGTGGAAATGAAAAAAAAAAGGGGGGGGGGGGGTAGAGAGAGAGAGAGAGCGAGAGATGTGCACAGGTATTTCCGATGTATGTGACGCACGAACCTTAACCCCATTTGTTCTATCTCGCCTAGTCAAAGGTCGTCGTTCCAAATAAGTCCACAACTCTGACATTTAAAAAAAAGTTCTAGCTCTTGGCTGGACATGAATCTACCTATTATCACAGTTTGCAATTATACCGCAAGGAAACCTAGTTCCAACAATGAAAAATTATATCGGCAGCATATATAGATCTATATGATAATTTTCAAATGGTACAAATTGCATCACATTAATCTAGGGCAGTTTTTCCCAAACTGTGTTCCGCGGAATCCTAGTGTTAAGCGAGGCATGAATAGATGTTCCACGAACTACTTATTTATAAATAATTAATTAGTAGGCCACCACGTGAATGAATCTCTATAAAAAAAAACAAAAAAAACAAGCAAGATGTTCTGCTAAATCCTCAGACTGTGGCGAAGTGTTCCGTCAAGGACAGCGTTTGGGAACCACTGGTCTAGAAACAGCTATCAATCATAGACACATACAAGACAAAAGTGGCATAAGATCCAGTGAGCTCCGTCCGTCTCCAGATCTATATCCTCCTCTTTATCAAATGCCATTTTAGAGAAATGATAGATAGAACCACAGGTGGACGTGTGTAAAAGGTAAAATTCCATTTTCAGACCTTGCAGATGATGTTAAGGTCATTTTTTTTCTTTATACAAGATGAACTGGCCATTACAACGACCAAACTGGGTGGACTCAGGGGCCCAAAATTCAAAATCCTATTCTTCACCGAGATTCAAACCCATGAACCCAATTTCGGAAGCCAAGAGCTGTACCACTTAGCCACCGCGACTTGTGTGTGACGTGAGTCTAATGTTTATACATGTCGAGATGCATTTTGTTAGTCAAATCTTTATTAAATCAGTATACAGTCAAGACACATTTTGTAAATCAAATCTTTATACAGGTCAAGATGCATTTAGTGAGTCCAATCTTTATACAGGTCAAGATGTATTTAGTGAGTCCAATCTTTATACAGGTCAAGATGCATTTAGTGAGTCCAATCTTTAAACAGGTCAAGAGCAAGTGACTTCCTAGACCTACTGAATCCAAAAGTCTGGGACAGTTAAAAAACAAAAGAGTATGAGACATGGTTTCTTCTTTCAGAAGGGCATCGTGAGTTGATCTGAACCAATGGATTCATTGCCCTTTGTACTTGGCTCGATACCTGGTTCAGGCCTGGGTATCCTCCACCAACTGGAGATTCGGTCAGCACGCCTTAGGTGCTTCTAGACACCGTGAGCTTTCTTTTCCAAAATTCTAATACTCCTTATTTTTTTTTAATGGTTGCTCGAACTTGATAAAAGAGCCCTGTCAAATCCAGTAGAGCCCTGTCTAAAACATGTTCAGCCCAGTATACTGCTGCCCCTCATTTTCCCATATATCTCCTACCATTAGGAAAGTTGTGTTACGTCCCCTTCAGAAAGTGATCTTAAAGATTGACAATAGCACATAAATATGTTCAATGAAACTGCTCTTCTCTCTCTCTCTCTCTCTCACACACACACAAATACTTGCATAACATACAGGCGTTAAGTCCTTCTATGAGTATCAAAACCAAGTGTTGGTAAGAAACAGGTCGCTCTCATGAATGGTTGTTCTGTACATAAGTCAACATGACATGCCAGCCAAGATCCTGTTGACACTAGTGACATACACAACTGACAAGTACTGCACAACAGCTTGACAAAAAACGGCCGGTGTTGCCAAGTCACTGTTCGTGCCGACCAGACGAAGAGAGATTCTTGGCCCAAATGTTTGCCTTACTGCAAAGTAACTTTGACAATACAAGTCTACTTTCTATGTAAACATTAATCGTGAAAATAAAGCAATTTCACAAAATCGTCGTATCAACAACCCACCATATAATAGTGTACACTCGCTACATCAGACTCAACATATCTTCGACTCACTATCCTATGGAGGTCGAATCATCCATTCATAGACGCATAGAATCATTAACTCACTCTATCATAGACACTGGTACTTATAATACCCTCAACCTTTCAACTTGACCTTACATTTTCACATTCTTATAGTTATAAGAGACTCGTTGCAAACAGAATCATTAAAAGATAAAGACTTTTTATAGTCTAAAGTCACATTGCTCTGGCTTTAAAGTTTATACCCTATAATTAAAAACAACTTTTAATCCTAAAACAATCAATCACGTAAAACGATGGGTCCATATCTTCGATTTCATTTAAAAATAGCTTTGATTTGATAGAAAATAATGCTGCATTCACCAGATAGTCAAGATTTTATTTAATAAGAGTTTATTGATTACACCGCTCCGCTCCTAAAAAAAAAAAGAAACAACATAGAACATTTTTTCGATTCACAATCCAATGAGGTGACATTTACATACTTCTGTGTTCAAAATTTTATGAGGATGGAGTGTTGTCGTGACAACGACTACCTGCCTTGAAATGCCACCAATGGATGTCAGACACAGCGGGGTGAATCAGAAAACAAAATAAATGAAAAAAAAAGTCACAAGTATTTTTGCTAATAAATGAGATCGAGTCAATTGTCTACTAATGCCGCGATGTGATTGACCTGGAGACCTTTTATTTCTACTACTTCAGCAGTTGAGCATTGTACCCAGCCGTACTCTCCTCTCTCAACTCTCATTGCGTTTAGGTTCTCCCCTCCCCTCCCCACCAATCAATTAAGGGGTTCCCCCCTTCCACTTTATATGCTGCATAAATATGTCACAGTGTTGATTTCATGTATCGAAGAAACAGTCTCAAGTAATTAGTTTGGAAACAATAAGCTGACCTTGTTTGGATCGTTGCGAAAACGGATACTCGTAGTCCAGATTTCCTCCAATCTTTCATGTCCAGGTAACTATTATACTCGTAGTCCAGATTTCCTCCAATCTTTCATGTCCAGGTAACTATTATACTCGTAGTCCAGAGTTCCTCCAATCTTTCATGTCCAGGTAACTATTACACTCGTAGTCCAGAGTTCCTCCAATCTTTCATGTCCAGGTAACTATTATACTCGTAGTCTAGAGTTCCTCCAATCTTTCATGTCCAGGTAACTATTATACTCGTAGTCCAGAGTTCCTCCAATCTTTCATGTCCAGGTAACTATTATACTCGTAGTCCAGATTTCCTCCAATCTTTCATGTCCAGGTAACTATTATACTCGTAGTCCAGAGTTCCTCCAATCTTTCATGTCCAGGTAACTATTATACTCGTAGTCCAGAGTTCCTCCAATCTTTCATGTCCAGGTAACTATTATACTCGTAGTCCAGAGTTCCTCCAATCTTTCATGTCCAGGTAACTATTATACTCGTAGTCCAGATTTCCTCCAATCTTTCATGTCCAGGTAACTATTATACTCGTAGTCCAGATTTCCTCCAACTTTTCATGTCCAGGTAACTATTATACTCGTAGTCCAGAGTTCCTCCAATCTTTCATGTCCAGGTAACTATTATACTCTTAGTCCAGATTTCCTCCAATCTTTCATGTCCAGGTAACTATTATACTCGTAGTCCAGAGTTCCTCCAATCTTTCATGTCCAGGTAACTATTACACTCGTAGTCTCTCAGAGTTCCTCCAATCTTTCATGTCCAGGTAACTATTATACTCGTAGTCTAGAGTTCCTCCAATCTTTCATGTCCAGGTAACTATTATACTCGTAGTCCAGAGTTCCTCCAATCTTTCATGTCCAGGTAACTATTATACTCGTAGTCCAGAGTTCCTCCAATCTTTCATGTCCAGGTAACTATTATACTCGTAGTCCAGAGTTCCTCCAATCTTTCATGTCCAGGTAACTATTATACTCGTAGTCCAGAGTTCCTCCAATCTTTCATGTCCACGTAACTATTACACTCGTAGTCCAGAGTTCCTCCAATCTTTCATGTCCAGGTAACTATTATACTCGTAGTCCAGATTTCCTCCAATCTTTCATGTCCAGGTAACTATTATACTCGTAGTCCAGAGTTCCTCCAATCTTTCATGTCCAGGTAACTATTACACTCGTAGTCCAGAGTTCCTCCAATCTTTCATGTCCAGGTAAGTATTACACTCGTAGTCCAGAGTTCCTCCAATCTTTCATGTCCAGGTAAGTATTATACTCGTAGTCTAGAGTTCCTCCAATCTTTCATGTCCAGGTAACTATTATACTCGTAGTCCAGAGTTCCTCCAATCTTTCATGTCCAGGTAACTATTATACTCTTAGTCCAGATTTCCTCCAATCTTTCATGTCCAGGTAACTATTATACTCGTAGTCCAGAGTTCCTCCAATCTTTCATGTCCAGGTAACTATTATACTCGTAGTCCAGAGTTCCTCCAATCTTTCATGTCCACGTAACTATTACACTCGTAGTCCAGAGTTCCTCCAATCTTTCATGTCCAGGTAACTATTATACTCGTAGTCTAGAGTTCCTCCAATCTTTCATGTCCAGGTAACTATTATACTCGTAGTCCAGAGTTCCTCCAATCTTTCATGTCCAGGTAACTATTATACTCGTAGTCCAGAGTTCCTCCAATCTTTCATGTCCAGGTAACTATTATACTCGTAGTCCAGAGTTCCTCCAATCTTTCATGTCCAGGTAACTATTATACTCGTAGTCCAGAGTTCCTCCAATCTTTCATGTCCAGGTAACTATTACACTCGTAGTCCAGAGTTCCTCCAATCTTTAATGTCCAGGTAACTATTATACTCGTAGTCCAGAGTTCCTCCAATCTTTCATGTCCAGGTAACTATTATACTCGTAGTCCAGAGTTCCTCCAATCTTTCATGTCCAGGTAACTATTATACTCGTAGTCCAGAGTTCCTCCAATCTTTCATGTCCAGGTAACTATTATACTCGTAGTCCAGAGTTCCTCCAATCTTTCATGTCCAGGTAACTATTGACAAGTCATTTTAACTTACGTCTGAGACTTTGAATGGCACTACTAGGTCTAGCACACAAGTCCAATCAAGCACATTCGTGGGTGAGGGAGTGTGTGGTTATGCGTGTGTGAGTGTGAAGATAGAAAAACATGCAGGCTGCTTCAACGTCATCTGATCAACTGATAGATCCATGTTGCATTCTCTGCCTGGTAATTCTAAAAGGTAAAAGTTGAACTCCATCTATTTCCCTTAAAACCAGCTACCTGGACTGATTTATAGTCCAGGCTGATACAAGCAGACCTGCCAGAAACTAGGTGATCACAGGTAAGGTGCAATAGGAAAGGGAGAAGGGGGGATGTAGTGGTATTTATATGAACTGGAGCTGAATGTGTGTTTTTGGTACAAAATATAATCACCGGGAATGAAAAATTGTAGTGATTAGATAGATTTAAAATGGTAGTGATTAGAAAGTTATAAAATACAGGGCCATTTGTTGAACCGCATTCTCGCAGATAAAGAATAAACAGGCAGGGCAACAGACATGCAGTCAAATAGTCAACAGACTGACTGAATGACAAACTGAGACACAAGAGACTGACTGAATGACAAACTGAGACACAAGAGACTGACTGAATGACAAACTGAGACACAACAGATGAAATGGAACAGACGGATAGTTCATAATAAGTGAGCTTTAGACAGGGCAATAGGAAAAAACAACAACATATGAACAGAAAGACAGACTAACGGACGGACAGACAGACAGAGAGAGAGAGAGATAGAAAGATAAATAGATAGATAGATAGATAGATAGATAGATAGATAGATAGATAGATAGATATGCACTAAATAAGTGCTGCCATTAAAGGACTGCTTTCCTTCCGAGCCATTAGTCTACTTCGGCTGAAAGCTGTTGATGTTGGCCCATAATTTCCACAGCTGTCCAGTTTGCGTAAGTAGTTGAACATAGAGTGAACTTAATGATGACCTTATTATGAATTAATATTATGTGCCATTCTAAACTTCTCGAGTCAGTGGAGGGTGTTCAAGTGCAGTTCATAGTGTGTTAGTAACGGACTGTTATGAGGGGACAATATCACGATGAGATTTCCCATGGTCAAATAATACTTTCTGTTCGTGTCGAAATCTGGGGAGTGCCGGTGGTCGTAAGCACCGTGTTGAAGACTCAATTCTCTGATACCACGGACAAGGAAAGCAGCAGTTCGTTGCAGAGTTTCCCTGTCTCCGTCCAGAGCTAACTCGCTATTCGTACCAGTTTCTTTTTCACTCAAAGGACCATGTTTGGGGTGTAGTATCGTGCACTTATAGAACAGGTGGTTAACCGTTTCGTCGTCTTGCTGACAGTGTCTACAACGTGAATCAAAGTTAGCCTTAAATTTGCCAAAATACGCTCCGACTTGGCAATGCCCCGTTCAGTACCTAGCAGACGTAGCCTGTTCTTCCCTGTTTAACTGCTACCACTCGTCCGATTTCGAAGGCTCTAACTTTCCCTGTAGTACACATTAAAATCCAAACTTTCCCGCCCTCTAAGTTTCCGAGATAAACTAGAAGACAGATTGCAATTCAAAGTTCGTGACACGTGGATTGGCCCTTGCCGAGATTGGAACTCACGCCACTCTCCCAGACAGGCCAATATCCTTAAACTGCATCTTTCTATCATTTCTTTCAGGAAATGAGTGGTATTTGTATGAATGGTATTTGAATAAGTGGTATTTGAATAAGTGGTATTTGAATAAGTGGTATTTGAATGAATGGTATTTGAATGAATGGTATTTGAATGAGTGGTATTTGAATGAATGATATGTGAATGAGTGGTATGTGAATGAATGGTATGTGAATGAGTGGTATGTGAATGAATAGTATTTAACGTTATTAAGATTGGGGTACATTCGGACTATAAAATCCAAATCCGTGCTATATTTTTTATGCTGGGCAAAATATTTAGTTCAGAAAAACGTCATTGCACTTTGGAAAGATCTATTTGTAGAAAAGGAGAGAACTAGAGCTATACAGAGAACTAGAGCTATACAGAGAACAAGAGCTATACAGAGAACTAGAGCTATAAAGAGAACTAGAGCTATACAGAGAACTAGATCTATACAGAGAACTAGAGCTATACAGAGAACTAGAGCCATACAGAGAACTAGAGCTATACAGAGAACTAGATCTATAGATATTATAACGAGAACTATTTCTAGAAAACAAAATCTTATAAGATAAGAATGATAATATGCATATCTCTTAAGAGAGATAAATAGAAATACTCTAGATCTAGAAAGAGAGATCGGTAAAGAGAGCAAGATCTATAAAGAGAAATCTATAAAGAGAACTAGATCTATAAAGAGAATCCAGAGCTCTATGTTATTCTGTTAGACGGTGTTTCGCAACACTTCTATTTTAAAACTCTTTGATCTATTCTCTGCTTAGCACCGAGACATAATTGAACACGCAATATCGAACTGAATGCCCAGACCTAAACTAAAATCTAAAGAAATTGTGTTTGAAGTGGAACATTAAACTTAATTTATGATTGTAGCTAATGATTGGATTGTGCAACGCATGCAAGATCAATTGTTCAACAGCAGTGAATAGTTTTTCCCCAGTTTACCGCTATCAAGCTTTCCGATTTTAGCAAACAAATTGAGGAGCTTGTAATAGGGGAGGATCTCTACCAATCACTTTGCATGTAATAGAGCTACATCTCTACCAATCACTTTGCAGTTAATAGATTTAGATATCTACCAATCACTTTACACGTAACATATCTAGACCTATACCCACCAATCACTTTACAAGTAACATATCTAGACTTATACCCACCAATCACTTTACACGTAACATATCTAGACCTATACCCACCAATCAGTTTACAAGTAACATATCTAGACCCACACCCACCAATCAATTTGAATGTAACATATCTAGACCTATACCCACCAATCACTTTACAAGTAACATATCTAGACATATACCCACCAATCAGTTTACAAGTAACATATCTAGACCTATACCCACCAATCAGTTTACAAGTAACATATCTAGACCTATACCCACCAATCAGTTTACAAGTAACATATCTAGACCTATACCCACCAATCAGTTTACAAGTAACATATCTAGACCTACACCCACCAATCAATTTGAATATAACATATCTAGACCTATACCAACTACTTAGTGTCGCGAAGCAAATAATCCGACTGTCTGACTGACTAGGGAGTGAAGGGATATGTCTTGAATTTCTCACTTGGGACTTGCTGTTCTTTTGTTCCTGACTTTTTAAATCCAGCAAACAACTTTACCATTGAGTTGAAACTTCTTGTTCTTTCAATGTATTCGAGTACATGGCAGCTATGTATTTAAGTAAAACAGCTCGAGCTCAAATCCTTATAAAGAGTAGAATTGATAAATGTGAGTTCTATTTAGGTCTATATAATAACAGTAACAGTTCATCAAAATATAAAGGAGCATTTTGGGGCGAACACAGTACAGAGGAGATTTAATCAGAAGATGTAGGTCAGTGCTTTAGCAGCATGGAAACTCTATTTCCGTTTTCGCTTTGACAAAGATTATTTTTTGTTCCATCTGAGCTCCCAGGATATTCGGATTGGCGGATTTAGTTTTTTAAGCAGTAGAGGGGTGACGCAGTAGAGGGGTGACGCAGGAGTCTGTTAAATATGTATGGGAGGGGAAGGGTGGTAGTGGATATGACGTAATGAAGGCGTATTTGCTGATTGCTTCCAGTTATGTGGTCAGTTTTCTCCATATCGACCGGGCGACTCGTGTGACTGACGGCTCACTTGATTACTGTGATTTGATTGGCGGGATGCCCGCTATTGACCAGCGCTGGACCCTAGTGGCGTTGTGTGTATGTGTTGATGTTATTTTATTTTTTTGTGTGTAGAGGGGTGGCTGAAGGGGCAAAGCAGTTTATCGGCGCTGTGAGAGGAGATGATGGCGGAGAGATTTGATGGTGAAGGAGTGATTGGGCACGCTTTGATATAGCGTGTTATGCTGATTAAGTGTTCTTGGTCTTACTGCTCGGAAGCGATGTGACTGTTTTATGGCGATGTGACAGTTTGAAGGCGATGTGACGGTTTAATATGACAGTTTCATGGCGATGTGACGGTTTGAAGGCGATGTGACGATTTACTAGTGGTGTAACCGTTTACTACTAAATGTGTAGCAATGTAGCAACAAAAATAAAAAGAACGTATCTTAATAAAAGTAGCCTCTTTCAAATTATATTTCTCAATCTTATCTTCTCTCAATCTCTCATCGTATAGTCTGTGTGCGAATTAGATAGAAACTTCATTTTAAAAAACAAGTTACAATTCTTTCTTCTCTTTAATTTGCATCCTCTAATGGAGGGCTTGTATGCTACATCCTCTAATGGAGGGCTTGTGTGCTACATCCTCTAATGGAGGGCTTGTATGCTACATCCTCTAATGGAGGGCTTGTGTGCTACATCCTCTAATGGAGGGCTTGTATGCTACATCCTCTAATGGAGGGCTTGTGTGCTACATCTTCTAATTAACTAATTGTTTTTTTTAATTGATTCAAGTAATTGTGTAAAGTTTGAACTTGGTCCAAGATTGGGAGTGGGAGAAATAACGTGTGTACAAACGTTTCACCAGAGTTGGTAACAGATAACAGTTAAAGACAAGTTTAGTGTCCCACTGAGGACATCACTGATGCAAAGACAGTTGGTGACGGCATGTGTCTATGAAAAAAATGTTTCTTGAGAAAGGGGGAGAGGGTGAAACGATAACTAGATCTGTTACTTTCCAAGACTTTAGAGCTGTGGGTGGGCAGGACATAACTAGATCTGTTACTTTCCAAGACCTATAGCTGTGGGTGGGCAGAACAAGAAAAAAACTAATTCTCTGACATAAAAGACTAGGTCGAAGTGAAGTTTCCGTTGTCTCACTGAATAGTTCAGTTGAAAACCCAAACCCTGAGTTTCAATTTATAAAAAAAGAAAAACATCCCCCCCGCGTTTATGTCGTCGCTTAGATTTTTATAGACCGTAGCAAGTTTACAGCGCAGTGATTTGCAAAGTGGTGTTAAGTGTCTGAGAGGAACAGAAGATCACGCGTATGTATTTCTTCACTTATCATACCGCGTGCGTGTGTGTGTGTTTAGACGGGGTCAACTTGTTACTAGTGAAGGTGGTGTAGTTATCTAGTTAAAAGGTTGGCTAATGTGTGGAGAGGGAAGGGGCGGGATACTTTCAAGATCTTTCTACACTAGTCACATCAAGATAAAATAGGAAAGATCCGATGCACTTTGACCTTGGGGGTCAAAGCAACCCTCGATCATCGAATGACTTAACCTTTTTTTTTTTTACCAATTCTGCCACTTCTTGTGTGGCAGACGACAATAAGATGCAAAAGAGTTATCTTCTGAAATGCTAGGAACTGCGTAAAGGGGTGAGGTGTGAGATATTGGCACTGATGCCCCATTCTGTCACTGCCAGGAAGCAGTCAAAGTGGCGCCCTACAGGGTTTTAACAGTTTGTTGCCCCCACCAAGAGTAATGACCCAGATGCTTATCGAATTTTGTTTTATATAACTTAAGTCTTTATGCCTTAAGATCCTTTCATTGGTCATTTTAAAGTCTATGTCCCAATGTTTTGTACTGACCACCCCACGACCTCCTAACCAAATAACTAACTGTTCAATTTTCGACCAAATTCTATTTTCGACATAGGTACCTGTACCTATTTGGGACTATGTCGTTATTTAGAAATATATTTATGGTCCTTAAACGGGTTATCTCTAAAACAATATCTCAACCAGGCGTCGCCTTGCAGGTTAGTGACGTCTTTGACTTTGTAGACCACACCGAAGGCGCATCTGTACACTTTGAGGAGGTGGGTCGTGACTTGTATTTTGGCAGCATTTGAATAGACAAGATAAAGCGAGCGTTTCACTTTTTGCTTTAAGTAGTATGTTTTCTATCTGTCTTTACGTCTGTCAGTATGTTCTAAACTTTGTTTCTGGCTTATACATATTATAACTCTAGAATGAGGTGACCAAAGCAACTGTTCAAGGGAAAACAACACCACAGGGCTAACAACACAACAAGGCTAACAACACAACTGAGTGAATGACGCCACTGGCCCACTGTATGTCTGTGTGGGAGAGGGAAGGTGTTCAAAGAATGTTGATATGCAAATAAAAATTTGTTGATTCTGTTGTTGTTGCTTTTTAAAAAATATCTTAGTGAAAACTGTAAAAACATTCTGTGAGCTTTTCTGCATCAGATGTATGGCGGGAAGAGGGAGAGAGAGAGAGAGAGAGAGAGAAAGTGATGTGTACTTTTGTGGATCACTTCTAACGTAAATCAATTGAACTCTGGATAGACTGTAGACTCAGACTCTTAAGACCCGAACCTGGACTTCATTATCACGTCTGCTGTCTTGTCTTCATTTGTTTCTTCTGTCAATATTCTGCACCGTCTCCATGGACTCTTGAGTATTGATGAGTGGAAAGGTCAAGGTCACGCATGACTAAACCAATGTGAGTTGTTGTTTTTTTTTAGAGTAACTCAATATCACTGCAGATAGAAATGTCACACATGCTGAATCCTACATGATTGGGGCAGACATCTATATGGCCAGTACTGAGATGAACATGGCACTGATTGAGACCAACAAGGTCAATATTAAGATCAACATGACCAGGTTTGAGGTCAAGTCAGGTCAGCATGACCAGGTTTGAGGTCAACATGACCAAGTTTGAGGTCAACATGAAAAGAAGGCCAGGATTACGTCCAACATGGCTACTAAGATATATATCAACAAGGAAAGGTTTGAAATCAACATGGCCATAATTAAGACCATCATGACCTAGGTTGAGACTAATATCTACTGGATTTAGAGTTTCATGCCCTGAATAGAGAGTTAATAGAGACCTTCAATGTCTGATTGAGTTCAACATGGCCTGAATTGAGACTTTGAGATTGGTTTGTGACCTTGAGGGTCTGATTAAGATCAACATGGCCAGGATTAAGATCAACCTTTACCCAGCTGACCTTGCAGCTTCCCCTACCAACACACACACAGACACATTCTAGTCACTGACCTATCAACGAACAAGCGTAGTTTGTCTGACTGTGCTCAACATTACTCCATCAGAGGCCGACTCTAGTCACTCTAGAGGCTTGGTTTATTAATGAGAACCTTTGACCTGACATATATCTCGTTTGCCCGTTCCTCCCATTACGTGCATGAAGACTAAACCAGCCAACGTAGCGTTACACGTGACAGAGCAATGTCATTTGTAAAGTTATTACATTTTTGTCATTTGTAAAGTTGTTACATTTTCGGAGAGCTAGCACAGAATATCAAACACTTAACCTGAGACTTTTATATCAAAGAGATTTTATTGCAGTCATTAAAATTGATACTCTTTTAATTGTACAACTATTCGACCACGAAGGAGGAACTAAGTATATGTTATAAACACTAACTTGATTAAAAACAGTTTCTGATACAGCGAACCACATCTACACCAAAACCGTTGTTTTGACCCATCAGACCACGTCCTTCCCATCAAGCGCATTCAAAGTTGTTGTTTTTTAAATCAGCCAGTCTACGAAACTGCCCGCCCTATGACTTGTGGAAGAGGTCAAGCTGACACGAATTTTTTTTATGTCCTGCAACCCTTGTTTAGTTTGGGTCATAGTAGTGGTATTCAATATTCCAATGTGTCCACCTACTGCAGTGTGCTGTCCGGCTGGCTACTAGATCTAAATCCTCTTTTTATTAGTCTCTTTGGCTAGCTGACCTCGTTTTGGTACATCAGTACTAACTAGCTGACTACACTCCGGACATTTATGGGGTCATCTCTTCTGACCCTTTTCCCACCTCGCCCTCCATTATAAGTTACTCGCAATGCCCTCCTGACCTAATTTTCCAGTACGAACCTGCCCCTCGTATTGATCAAGCCCACGGATGATCAAGTCCGCCTCATCTGCAGTCAAACTGATCCATCACAATCAGCTGATTGATTTCGTGACGTCATTTTTATCTGACCGACCCCAGTTGTCTAACTTAGTGAAGTGATTTACGCAATCTCTCTACACACCAAAACTCTAGCATTTGATCCACAACAAGGAAAACTCATTTCAAGCAATATCGTTTCGTGGCTCAGATTGTCACGTGATAACCCCTTGACCTGCAACACAGTACACATGAGACAGAACACATAAGACACAACACATGAGACAAAACACAAGAGACAGAACACATGAGACAAAACACATGAGACAACACATGAGACAACACATGAGACAAAACACATGAGACAGAACACATGAGACAAAACACAAGAGACAGAACACATGAGACAAAACACATGAGACAAAACACATGAGACAAAACACATGAGACAAAACACATGAGACAAAACACATGAGACAAAACACATGAGACAAAACCTATTGAAGTGTTCGAGACAAACAACGAATAAGTTTAAAAACAATTGAAGACATTTCAAAATGTCTACTCAGAAAGGAAACATGACTTAAATAAAGAGAACTCTAAATCGTGGGATCAAATCCAAGAGTATGTTCTGGATTGAAGCTAATGAACTTAATTTCCATCTCTAATATACTAACAAGAAATGGACTTTGTTAGTTTACCTATATCATATGCGTGAAGACGTCGACCAGTTATTAGATGTATCAGCAATTGTTTACTTTAGCAATTAGATAATTGACTGGAAGGTAACATACTATACCATCGTTCCATAATCACAGTCAGAAGTTTGAAGGAATGGATAATTCCCCTGTTCTAAGAAGTAATTTGTTCTCACAAATCAGCTGACTCAGCAAAACTATAACCAGCCTATATCAACCTACATTCATTCATAATCATGGTTCTTGACATTAATTGTGTTGAATACCGCACTCAACATCCTTCTAGACATTATACCATGTGACTTGGACAACACTCAGATCTTGAAAACTCAACTCTTGACTCTTTCAACTCACTCTCAGCTGCCGTGTGGGAGCCACCAGACTTTGTGGCACCTTAATTACCATGCAATCCCAGATCTACAACCGGCCCTTTAACCAGTGGCGCTACGACAATTGCAAGAAGGGATACATTGGCCCTGGCTCATGATATTATAATAGGGCCCCATGGGGGTGGGGGGCGCCAATTGAAAATAATCATTTTTTATCTTATGACACAATATTAACAGGATGATTAGATGTTGTCACACTCAACCTTCCAGTGTGTGAGAGTGGGGGCGGGGGCACTATCTTGAGCCACTTCCTTTATTCATTCAGCGTACTAAATATATATTTGAAGCAATTAGGTTTAAACCCTGTATGTTCGTGAGCAAACACGCTACCAACAGCCGCTCACAATAATAACACTATGCACACTATATATAATGTATATAAGAATATATTACTAGTCTAAAATACGAAAAAAATACTTGCCTTTTTATGTTGCTTGCACACCACAGTACATTGAAGGCAAAGATCTATCAGGTCTTAATATGTAATGATCCTTCTCCCTCGTGGTTTAATCCAAGAAACAAGTACCAATCAAAGACTCCGGTTACCTACTGAAGATTGAGACGGCAGCAACAGTTACGTTCAAACCACTTGTAAGAATAGTGTGTGCGTGTGTGCGAGCATGTTATAAGTAAGGCTAGTCCACTGGAAAAGGCACCCCCTCCCTCCGAGTGATAGCTTCCTCTTCGAACACAATACCCCGGCACCCGTGATTTTTTTTTTTTTTAATGGTTGGAACGTCATATCGAGGCTAAGTCCCGTAACTCCGTACGCGACGACTCATGCGATTAGCCCGCCCTTGTCTATATTTTTTTCTCCCTCAGCTGTTCGGCTGTTACGAGTTGTTGCTAGCGAATAGATTCCCCCCTTTTCATTTTGTATATGGCCCATCTAATCAATAATTGATATGCCAAATCTATCTATCTATCTATCTATCTATCTATCTATCTATCTATCTATCTATCTATCTATCTATCTATCTATCTATCTATCTATCTACCTATCTATCTATCATCTATCGATCTATCGATCTATCTATCTATCTGTATAGTCCAGTGGTATGCTCTCTGGACTGTCGTTCGGTAGTCTCCATGATCCCGGGTTCGAACCCTGCTCGTTGACCTCCCCCCCCCCCCCCGGCGTCCTGCGGTAACATCCGAAGCATGTCAAACGTTTCATAAACAAAACATATTCTGTCTTCTATATTCTATCTATCAGCAAATGTGTTTATGTCTCTTGTCTGTTTGTCTGTCAATCTCTCTGACTGACTGATCCTATATGTATATATCTTTATGTCCACAGATGTGTGCCCGTATCAACGTCTGATACACGCAAGACTTGAGACCACCCGGGGGGGGGGGGGGGCTACCCATTAAAACAACTGAAAGAAAATGTGCATGTTCACTAAAAGACATGAGACACAATGTACAATGACTTCATTTCTCTCTCCACAAACACAAACATGTTTTTAAATTCAGTTATAGCGAAGCTTGAAAAGACTTGCGGCCTCCACAACAATCCTGCCCAGGGCGGCCCCAGGGCCCACTCTTACTAAAATCCTGGCTACTACCCCCCTCTTGTCAAGTCTGTTAGTTAGTGTCCTTGCATCACCAACAATTTCAAGGCATTTTTTTTCTACGCCACAAGCTTTGCCCAGATTTAGATCTTGTGTTTAGACTCATTCTTGACATTTCCCCCCCCCCCCCCCCCATCCGTTAGTCTCTTCACCAGTCCTCCCCCCCTTCCCTCACAGTCAAACAGACACTCCACCGCCTGGATGTGAGGTCTGGAAAGGGGCAGGGGAGGGAAGGCTAGGACTACCGTTAGTCAATAATCCTATTTCGTTTTTCATTGCTTTTTCTATTCAAACTTTTGAGACTTTTTACACATCAATAGGTTTTTTTTTGTACAATAAAAACATGCATTGAAAAATAACTATCAATAAAGAAGAAGAATAGAAAAGGGAATCGCTGAAATGTTTCTCCCACATTTTGAATGACTTGGGGGCCGTTTGAAAAGAATCTCACTCCAGCAAGGGGAGCTGAGGGGCGTCTGGTGTGCCTGAGTTTAGGATAGAAGACCAAGAGACACACGAGAGAGCGTCACAAATAAATCAATATGGCGAGGGTTTCAAATTTGTGGAGATCAAGATAGCTGAGCTGTGATTTAAAAAAAAAATACTGCCAAGTTCAATATAAACCAAGGGACGGCTCAGTAAGGGGGTGGTGGCGGGTGGCGACTCTTGTGATATACCGAATTTTTAATTGTCTTATTTTATTATCCTGGTAGACTTAGTTCCATTAGTCGGGAGCATAGCGGCGGTGCTATTTCAATAAAGATATTGATCCATCAGGCCTTTATTTGTAGCAATAAATTGAATGAGTAATTCTTAACATTTAAAAAAAAGTTTTTATATTGTGTGTAGTGCGTGGTGTGCCATAATATTTGCGTGTGGCCTGTGTTCTATGCATGATGTGTGTACTGTGTATAATGCATGTGCTGTGTCCGATCATGTAATGTACATGATGTGCTGAGTGTAATGTGTACCGTGTACGATGTGTGTACTGTGAATGATGTGTGCACTTTGTTTGATGTGTGTAATGTGTATGATGTGTGTAATGTGTTTTATGTGTGTGTACTATGTATGGGGTGTGTACTGTGTTTGCTGTGTAAGAATTTGTAATGTGTAAGAGATGTTTTATGTGTATGATGTGTGTAATGTGTATAATTTCTGTACTGTGTATGAGGTGTGTACTGTGTATGAGGTGTTTTATGTGTATGAGGTGTGTACTGTGTATGAGGGGTGTACTGTGTATGAGGTGTGTATTGTGTATAAGGTGTGTTATATGTATGATGTGTTTACTGTGTATGATGTATGAAGTGTGTATGTTGTATTTACTGTGAATGATGTGTGCAGTATGTATGATGTGAGTTTGTGTATCATATGTGAAGTCTGTATTATGTGTGTACTGTGTATGATGTGTGCAGTATGTTGTATGTCTCTGACCGATTTAATCAAATGTTATTTCTTGTTTTTCAGTTTCTGGTGTATGTGTGTATGTGAATGTATAGTGGTGTTTGACTATAAATGAGTGAGTGTGTATATTAGAGAGAGTGAATGTGTGTGTTAGAGAGAGTGAGTGTGTGCCGAAGCGTGAACGTATTGAAAATGCGCGTCCAAGAATCACAAAGTACCAAGGTACCGCCGAAACTAATTGATCCGTCAAGGGATCCTGCAGAGAAGGGGGATAAACTATGAGAGAGAGAGATAGAGAGGGGGAGAAAGAAAGGGAGAGAGAGGCAGAAGGGAAAGATAGACAGATTGCGGGAGAGAAAGAGAGTTGGAAAGAGAGAAAAAAACTGAAATAAAAGAGAGAGAGAGAGAAGAGAAAGCAAGAGGAAAGAAAAAGAGATGGTAAGAGAGAGAAAATAAAAGAGAGATGGAGAGAGATATTGACAGATATATACAGAGAAAAAAAAAGAACAGATGAAAAGAGAGAGAGAGACACAGAGAGATCTGGAATGTAGACTTGCCCATGGAACTTACTATTAAGCAGTTACATTTTCTTAAGTCTTTCAGAAAACACATTTTATGTACACAGACCAGAACACAATAAAAAATCTTTGGTGGAGGAGGGGGGTGGTTGGGGCCTGAAAAAATAAACCATACAATCTTATCGAACTCCGCAACAATGATCGTCTATTGATTGGATCGATCAACAATTTATTTGTCTCACGCTCAGACGTCTTAGCTCTTCAAGTTTAAACTCAGTTGACAAGTCAGCATTCTCTTTGTACAGTGCTGCATTCTCTTTGTATAATACGGCATTCTCTTTGTATAGTGCAGTATTCTCTTTGTATTGTGCTGCATTCTCTTTGTATAATACTGCATTCTCTTTGTATAGTGCTGCATTCTCTTTGTATAGTGCTGCATTCTCTTTGTATAATACTTCATTCTCTTTGTATAGTGCTGCATTCTCTTTGTATAGTGCTGCATTCTCTTTGTATAGTGCTGCATTCTCTTTGTATAGTGCTGCATTCTCTTTGTATAGTGCTGCATTCTCTTTGTATAGTGCAGTATTCTCTTTGTATAGTGCTGCATTTCTCTGTATATTACTACATTCTCTTTGTATAGTGCTGCATTCTCTTTGTATAGTGCTGCATTCTTTTTGTATAATACTGCATTCTCTTTGTATAGTGCAGTATTCTCTTAGTTAATTGGTCGCTTTCGGCTACATGGTTTTTATAGATGCCAAGATGAAGTGTTCAACAATGATAGCCTCTTAGAATCGACGAGTCATAAGATGCTGTCTTTACCGAAACTGAACGGTTTTTGTAACCAATACATGCCATGCCAAGAACTTGCATGGTAATTGGTATCCTATAGATGCTGGGGAGGCTTCCAAAACATTGAGTTTCAAGTCCTAGTTAATGAGAACTGATCTGGATTATAAAGCTGAAGGTGACAAGGAAATCTACGATCGCGGGGCCCCTCCTCAGGCGTGGGGCCTGGGGCGATTGCCCCACTTGCCATACCCTAGGACCGCTACTGTTATACAAACATACTAATAGACATTGAGGCGGCCTTTTGGGGGAGGAGCCTCTGCTGCATATTTAAATGTGCCAGTCTTTTATAGGCTGACATACGTTAATGTACATTTCATGTTGACTTTGTATCAGTTTCTAATCATCAAGCTCAAGGTCACTAAAACATCAAGACAATTGAAACGTAAGCCTTATACCTGCATTCAGATATTCTGTACGTTTTACGACATGATAGCCCCCCCCCCCCCCCCCCCCAAATATCCGGCCCCTCACGTGCTGCTCATCGGCACACGGAAACTCTCTGCCCACACCATAAAACTAGAGAGGGTCAGTTCCATTGGACAAGACGGGATCCAACACGTCACATGCGTGGCGGAAATTTAAATGATCCCCTCCCCCCAAGACGACAAACGATGGACACCACTGATTTCTAATAGTAATAATATAGGCCTAATATAATATAGGCCTAATGTAATATAGACCTAATATAATATAGACCTAATATAATATAATATAATATAATATATTTCTCTTCATGGCTCAACAGTTTGGAAACCAAGATGTAAAGAAAAGATCACTCTTTTATTTCTGCATGTCGGACTAGATTTACCCCACGTAAATTTAGCGGCGAAAAAAAGAGGGCGCGGGGGGGGGGGGGACAAGTAATCTACTCTGTATTCATCCGTCCCTAAATAATAAAATTCTATTTCCTACATAGATCACGCTCAATAGAAAGAATTACCAAATGTTTCTATCGATCTACGAGAATTGTTAACCTCAAGGATTTCTTCATTAGTTTGAGGTGCAAGAAACTTTTTACACCAGATTCCACAATTACAAGTATTGCATAATGACGTTTTTTTATCGAGCCTAGGATTGGCGTTTTCCATATTGAATGACACCCCAATATGACAATTTTAGTCTATATATTTCAGGAGATGTGTATGAGTTTTCAAAAGATTTTAATAATTTCCGGATATTTCCAGAACTTTTTCGTATATTTTGCAATTTCAGGAAATTTCCAGGAGCTCTTGGTAAATCGACAGGAGGCCGCTGGAAATCTGTTGTAATTTATACAATGGTTAAATTAAATAATTTATACACCTAGAATTAGCGCGGGTCCGATGAAAGTGCGGGGCCCACTGAAGTAGTATAAGTGCAAAATAGCGGCGTATGCTACGCCGCCGGTCGACTAGTATAATAAACACAAACAGAACACAACTTTCCATCTCGGGAGATACAAATCAAGGATTTTATTCTTCAAATATTATTACAGCTAGGGGTTTTGGGAAATTTGTCCCGTGGAAGTATCCTCTAAGTATGGTGTGTGTGTTTATGAGTGTGTGTGTGTGAGAGAGAGAGAGAGATAGTCAGTCATGTACACGGATACTGCCTTTCATAAGCCCCTAACTTCCAGTTTAAGCGAATTGCTCGTACGATTAACTAAGCGACCTGAACCGAACTAGCTAATTAACCCGTTTAATGTTGAATTCACAAACATCTGTCGATACACGTTCAACCGTGGAGCTTCAAGACGCAATTGGGAAGACGTATGTGAAAGCACATCTTGTGGAGGGGTTCTAAAACTTTGGTCTTCGGAGCTGAAGATTGTTAGAGCTTTAGTTTCTTCATAATCCTGTTAGCAAAAGGTTCAAAGCTTAATAGCACAGGGCACTGCAGATTTTGATCGCGGCCACACGTAGAACTAGAACTATGCTCGTGCATTTTACAGGCCATAGTTTGGGACACTCATCTCCCCCACCCCGATACCTTGAGCATAAGTATCTCCAATCCATTAACTCTGACACATTTAGTTGGTTTTTTTAGACCTACATCCAGCCCAATCTCAAAGCAGATGCATCACCAGTACATTATCTAAGACCCATGTAACCACAGCTAACTATTTAGGGTCCGTGTATGTATACGACCTCTAACAGATCTATGTTCTCACAGCCCTTGTGTGCAAATCTCTAATAGATCTATGTTCTCACAGTGCATGTGTGTAAATCTCTAATAGATCTATGTTCTCATAGACGTTGTGTGCAAATCTCTAATAGATCTATGTTCTCACAGTGCATGTGTGTAAATCTCTAATAGATCTATGTTCTCATAGACCTTGTGTGCAAATCTCTAATAGATCTATGTTCTCACAGTGCATGTGTGTAAATCTCTAATAGATCTATGTTCTCATAGACTTTGTGTGCAAATCTCTAATAGATCTATGTTCTCACGGACCTTGTGTGTAAATCTCTATCAGATCTATGTTCTCACAGTGACTGTGTGTAAGACATTTTCTGTCTCACTCACCTGCTTGACGTAATGTCAGAGTGCAGGCAACAAGCGGGGTGGGAAAGGGAGAAGCCAAACGGTTTGACGTACACTACAAAAAGAAGAGCTCGTGTGACGTCAACAGGTTAGCAGTAAAAAAAAAATAAAGGTATGTCTGGAATCGAATAGCTCCCAGGGATGTGCTCAAGGGGAATAAAAGAAGAAAGAATTTAAAAACAGGGAACTGAGACAAGAATACGTTAGGATTCGATGGGGAACATTTTTCAATGATTAAGCGATAATTTAAAAAGTAGAAATATTATTTTGTATACACTTTGATCTCTAACTACATAATGTGTGTCATAAGGTTCAGCTGTTAGTTCCTTAGAAGTATTGAATTAAAACAAGAGCTGTGTATGTATTCTGTAGAGAAATGAGCGTATCATACACATGTATCAGAGAAAATGTTTTAATTAGGCTCATGGATTTTAAAGTCAGAAAATGTGTTTGTACCAGTCAGGGAGAATAAGTAACAGATATTTAGACACTATACCGCAAGCATTACTTTGAAGTCTCTAGGTATTATATCAGAACTGCAATTCATCAATGAAAAGGTTTTTTTAAAAAAAAAACACTTTGAAACTTGTTCTATTTATAATGCACCGACAATGCAAAGCGTAGGTCAATTAAAATTGACCCATTCCTCTTGTTTAAGCTTTCTGCCTCATTCTGCTCCCCTGCCTCAACCTGTGTCTCTGCCTCATTCTGCACTGCTGCCTCAACCTGTGTCTCTGCCTCATTCTGCACCCCTGCCTCAACCTGTGTCTCTGCCTCATTCTGCACCCCTGCCTCAACCTGTGTCTCTGCCTCATTCTGCTCTGCTGCCTCTAACCTGTGTCTCTGCCTCATTCTGCACTGCTGCCTCAACCTGTGTCTCTGCCTCATTCTGCTCTGTTGCCTCAACCTGGGTATCTCCCTCATTCTGCTCCCCTGCCTCAACCTGTGTCTCTGCCTCATTCTGCACTGCTGCCTCAACCTGTGTCTCTGCCTCATTCTGCACCCCTGCCTCAACCTGTGTCTCTGCCTCATTCTGCACCCCTGCCTCAACCTGTGTCTCTGCCTCATTCTGCTCTGCTGCCTCTAACCTGTGTCTCTGCCTCATTCTGCACCCCTGCCTCAACCTGTGTCTCTGCCTCATTCTGCTCTGTTGCCTCAACCTGGGTATCTCCCTCATTCTGCACTGCTGCCTCAACCTGTGTCTCTGCCTCATTCTGCACTGCTGCCTCAACCTGTGTCTCTGCCTCATTCTGCTCTGTTGCCTCAACCTGTGTCTCTGCCTCGTTCTGCACTGCTGCCTCAACCTGTGTCTCTACCTCATTCTGCACTGCTGCCTCAACCTGTGTCTCTGCCTCATTCTGCACCCCTGCCTCAACCTGTGTCTCTGCCTCATTCTGCATTGCTGCCTCAACCTGTGTCTCTGCCTCATTATGCTCTGCTGCCTCAACCTATGTCTCTTCCTCATTCTGCACCCCTGCCTCAACCTGTGTCTATGCCTCATTCTGCACCCCTGCCTCAATCTGTGTCTATGCCTCATTCTGCACTGCTGCCTCAACCTGTGTCTCTGCCTCATTCTGCATTGCTGCCTCAACCTGTGTCTCTGCCTCATTCTGCTCTGCTGCCTCAACCTGTGTCTCTGCCTCATTCTGCACCCCTGCCTCAACCTGTGTCTATGCCTCATTCTGCACCCCTGTCTCAACCTGTGTCTCTGCCTCATTCTGCACTGCTGCCTCAACCTGTGTCTCTGCCTCATTCTGCACCCCTGCCTCAACCTGTGTCTATGCCTCATTCTGCACCCCTGCCTCAACCTGTGTCGCTGCCTCATTCTGCACTGCTGCCTCAACCTGTGTCTCTGCCTCTTTCTGCTCTGCTGCCTCATGTCTCTCAATCTCACACTCTTTTTTCTTGGTATTTCTCTTTCTTTCTGTCTCTCTGTCCCCTCGTTACGTCACTTTCTTTTTCTTCCTCTGGGGTCGCACTATCATGTAAGAAAGTTGGATGGGATCGAGACCAATCGTCATAGAAAGCCTCGATGCTGACGTCTCAACCTGTGGACAGTTCAGACCAATTGTCATAGAAAGCCTCGATGCTGACGTCCCAACCTGTGGACAGTTCAGACCAATCGTCATAGAAAGCCTCGATGCTGACGTCCCAACTTGTGGACAGTTCAGACCAATCGTCATAGAAAGCCTCGATGCTGACGTCCCAACCTGTGGACAGTTGAGACCAATCGTCATAGAAAGCCTCAATACTGACGCCCCAACCTGTGGACAGTTGAGACCAATCGACATAGAAAGTTTCGATACTGACGCCCCAACCTGTGGACAGTTGAGACCAATCGTCATAGATTGCCTCGATGCTGACGTCCCAACCTGTGGACAGTTCAGACCAATCGTCATAGAAAGCCTCGATGCTGACGTCCCAACTTGTGAACAGTTCAGACCAATCGTCATAGAAAGCCTCGATGCTGACGTCCCAACCTGTGGACAGTTCAGACCAATCGTCATAGAAAGCCTCGATACTGACGTCCCAACCTGTGGACAGTTGAGACCAATCGTCATTGAAAGCCTCAATACTGACGTCTCAACCTGTGGACAGTTGAGACCAATCGTCATAAAAAAGCCTCAATACTGACGTCCCAACCTGTGGACAGTTGAGACCAATCGTCATAGAAAGCCTCGATACTGACGTCTTAATGAGATATATTAGGACATTGATGACACATTTTCCTAACGATGTTCAGTTCAATCATTGAATGTATACAATCTATTACAATCTATGTAGCATACTGCAATCTATTTAGCTTAATTATTACAATCTATGTAGCATACTGCAATCTATTTAGCTTAATTATTACAATCTATGTAGCATACTGCAATCTATTTAGCTTAATTATTACAATCTATGTAGAACACTGCAAGCTATTTAGCTTATTAATTACAATCTATGTAGCGTACTGCAATCTATGTAGCGTACTGCAATCTATTTAGCTTATTGCAATCTATGTAGCGTACTGCAATCTATTTAGAGTACTACATTCTATTTAGCGTACTACATTCTATTTAGCGTACTACACTCTATTTAGCGTACAACAATGTATTTAGCGAACAACAATGTATTTAGTGTACAACAATGTTATTAGCGTACTGCAATGTATTTAACGTACTGCAATGTATTTAGCGTACAACAATGTATTTAGCGTACTGTAATGTATTTAGCGTACGACAATGTATTTAGCGTACTGCAATGTATTTAGCGTACTGCAATGTATTTAGTGTACAACAATGTATTTAGCGTACAACAATGTATTTAGCGCACTGCAATGTATTTAGCGTACAACAATGTATTTAGCGTACTGCAATTTATTTTGCGTACTGCAATGTATTTAGCGTACTGCAATGTATTTAGCGTACAACAATGTATTTAGCGAACAACAATGTATTTAGTGTACAACAATGTATTTAGCGTACTGCAATGTATTTAGCGTACTGCAATGTATTTAGCGTACAACAATGTATTTAGCGTACAACAATGTATTTAGCGTACGACAATATATTTAGCGTACTGCAATGTATTTAGCGTACTGCATTGTATTTAGCGTAATGCAATGTATTTAGCGTACAACAATGTATTTAGCGTACAACAATGTATTTAGCGCACTGCAATGTATTTATCGTACTGCAATGTATTTAGCGTACAACAATGTATTTAGTGTACAACAATGTATTTAGCGTACAACAATGTATTTAGCGTACTGCAATCTATTTAGCGTACCTTCATCTTCCTTTTTCTTTATGCTTGTTTCCAAAAATGTTAAATTTAAATCGACGTCGCCCTCCCCTGTCCTACATCTCTGACAATCGGGCTGTTTGATTCCTTAACGAAGTCACTTGGAGATTCCATCTGCTCATTAAGTAATGTTCACTGCTGACCAATGAAGCGTGAAGATATGACGAATCTACTTTCATGACTTCAAGGTTCAATGCTTTTTTTTTTTTTTTTGCCAACTTTAAATTTCTGAACTCAACTCTAAAAAAAAACAAAAAAACTGTGAAAAATAAATTAAGGTAGGGCCCATATTACCGTAAACATTTCACTATTGGTGTCAAAAACAAATCTGTTTTAATCTCAATCGTGTTCCCTTGGACACACATTGTGTTTGGATCTAATCATTGTTGGAGTTAGAGAAAAAATTCAACAGTTGTACCATAGTTTACTATTGAGCAATAGGGTAAGAAAAAACAGATGACGATAGAAGGCGATAATATAACACTTTGTAGTCATATAAATTGGTAATATCAACAAAAGATATTAGATAGTGATTGTATACGTTGATAGTAAAAGCCGATAATTAAAGGGCATAGTTATAAGAGGCTAAAATAAAATAATAAGGCTATAAGATTACAATCATTACATCGTTACAATCATTACATCGTTAAAATCATTACAGCGTTACGATCATTACAGTGTTACAATCATTACAGCGTTACAATCATTACATCGTGAAGATGATTCTGCTTAAAGTGATTATGTCAAGACAATAATAAAAGTTTATACTATAAGAAGTTAGTTCAAGCTGATACTAAAAAAAGATTTTATTACAAAATGATTTTCAGTTGATAGAAATCAAAGATAGTGTCGAGCTGTAGCGTGACCCAAAAACCTATTACCATAGCAACATTAAGGAGTGGGTGGCCTGATAGAGAGGGCGGGACAGCCTGCTGATACTGCTACTTTCTTTTTTGTTTCGCCCAGTGGTGTCCAATGGTCAGGGGCTTTCGATGAGATCACGTTGAGTCCAGTGGAGCATTCAATAGGTTGACAGTTTCTCGCGTACCCAGCGCCCAGTGTGGCGTATCCGTGTCTGAGGCGGGAGGAGGGAGGCTCGGTGGAAATAGGCTAGCGTGAAGTGAGCTGCCCGCCTCCGGATCAGTCTGGTCACGGCAACTTTAGACCGAACTCTCCGGTCAACGTCTTATCGCCATCGTTGACCCTGAGAAGATTTCCTTCGGGAGGGGAGGGTGCAGTTCTCATTTGGGTCGGATCCTCTGGGACTGAAGGGGTGGGGGGGAGTTAAGGTCAGGGACAACCGCTTAAAGTAAAATTTAACGTTTTATGTTGGTTGGAAATAGTTACATTTATTACCCCACCCCCTCTTAAAAAAAAACCCCCATCTCAGCCACTGAATAAAAGACGTTATTTCTACTGGAAAGAAAAAGCGGTAATAGAACAGCATGAGGCGCGCGCTCGTGTGTGTGTGTGTGGAGATATCACATGCAAGAGTCACTCATGCGGAACGATACCATGGAGGTACACGAGACATTAGCGTGACCCTGTGATTGCTGGCGGTGAGAAAGGCGAATTGGAGTGACGTATCCACATACGTTTTTTTTTTAAAGTAGAACATTTTGTAATTGCTTACATGCAGTTCAAAGAAAAATACCCAGAATCTTACAAGATACCCTGAATCTAGCAAAATACTGAAAATCTAACAAAATACCTAGAATCTTTTCTTTTTTGACAAATAATGTATTTCTTATGCAAGCATTTGCGTGCGCAACTTTGAGGTTGACTGCAGAATTGGAAGGAGGATCCTGGCAATGGAATTGAGATCCTATGTATCACAATTAAACACCGCAACAGGATTAATACAGTCAATGGCCTCCACGATGACCATTACTGTAAAAAAAAAAGCAAACTAAAACACTAAGGCCATATCACAAGGTCCCCAGGGTTCGCGAAGAACTTCCTTCAAGGAGCAGTACCAGGAAAAAGAAGAGAAAGCAAAGGGAAAACAACATAAAGAATGGACTGGCCTGTTATTGAAAGAGGTTCTATCCAAGGCAAAAGACAGAGAGGAATGGAGAAAGACGGTCAATAGTCCAACAGACTAAGTCACTAAGGGATAGGTAATGGTGAAGGTATTACTTATGATACTCATTTTTTCCAGTCTCTCTAGATCTTCACTCTCTGCAAGTATAGCACTTAAATCTAGACAGGACAGATCTTCACTCTCTGCAAGTATAGCACTTAAATCTAGGCAGACCAGATCTTCACTCTCTGCAAGTATAGCACTTGAATCTAGACAGACCAGATCTTCACTCTCTGCAAGTATAGCACTTAAATCAAGACAGGACAGATCTTCACTCTCTGCAAGTATAGCACTTAAATCTAGGCAGACCAGATCTTCACTCTCTGCAAGTATAGCTCTTAAATCTAGGCAGACCAGATCTTCACTCTCTGCAAGTATAGCACTTGAATCTAGATAGGCCAGATCTTCACTCTCTGCAAGTATAGCACTTGAATCTTGACAGACCAGATCTTCACTCTCTGCAAGTATAGCACTTGAATCTAAACAGACTAGATCTTCACTCTCTGCAAGTATAGCACTTGAGTTTAGACAGACCAGATCTTCACTCTCTGCAAGAATAGCACTTGAATCTTGACTGACCAGATCTTCACTCTCTGCAAGAATAGCACTTAAATTTAGACAGACCAGATCTTCACTCTCTGCAAGAAAAGCACTTAAATCTAGACAGACCAGATCTTCACTCTCTGCAAGAAAAGCACTTAAATCTAGACAGACCAGATCTTCACTCTCTGCAAGAATAGCACTTAAATCTAGACAGACTAGATCTTACCTCTCTTCAAATATAGCACTTAAATCTAGCAATACCAGATCTTTACTCTCTGCAAGTATTTCACTTGAATCTAGATAGGCAAGATCTTCACTCTCTGCAAGTATAGCACTTAAATCCAGACAGACCAGATCTTCACTCTCTGCAAGTATAGCACTTAAATCTAGACAGGACAGATCTTCACTCTCTGCAAGTATAGCACTTAAATCTAGGCAGACCAGATCTTCACTCTCTGCAAGTATAGCACTTGAATCTAGACAGACCAGATCTTCACTCTCTGCAAGTATAACACTTAAATCTAGACAGGACAGATCTTCACTCTCTGCAAGTATAACACTTAAATCTAGACAGGACAGATCTTCACTCTCTGCAAGTATAGCTCTTAAATCTAGGCAGACCAGATCTTCACTCTCTGCAAGTATAGCACTTGAATCTAGATAGGCCAGATCTTCACTCTCTGCAAGTATAGCACTTGAATCTTGACAGACCAGATCTTCACTCTCTGCAAGTATAGCACTTGAATCTAAACAGACTAGATCTTCACTCTCTGCAAGTATAGCACTTGAGTTTAGACAGACCAGATCTTCACTCTCTGCAAGAATAGCACTTGAATCTTGACTGACCAGATCTTCACTCTCTGCAAGAATAGCACTTAAATTTAGACAGACCAGATCTTCACTCTCTGCAAGAAAAGCACTTAAATCTAGACAGACCAGATCTTCACTCTCTGCAAGAATAGCACTTGAATCTAGATAGGCCAGATCTTCACTCTCTGCAAGTATAACACTTGAATCTTGACAGACCAGATCTTCACTCTCTGCAAGTATAGCACTTGAATCTAGACAGACTAGATCTTCACTCTCTGCAAGAATAGCACTTAAATCAAGACAGGCCAGATCTTCACTCTCTGCAAGTATAGCACTTGAATCTTGACAGACCAGATCTTCACTCTCTGCAAGTATAGCACTTGAATCTAAACAGACTAGATCTTCACTCTCTGCAAGTATAGCACTTGAGTTTAGACAGACCAGATCTTCACTCTCTGCAAGAATAGCACTTGAATCTTGACTGACCAGATCTTCACTCTCTGCAAGAATAGCACTTAAATTTAGACAGACCAGATCTTCACTCTCTGCAAGAAAAGCACTTAAATCTAGACAGACCAGATCTTCACTCTCTGCAAGAAAAGCACTTAAATCTAGACAGACCAGATCTTCACTCTCTGCAAGAATAGCACTTAAATCTAGACAGACTAGATCTTACCTCTCTTCAAATATAGCACTTAAATCTAGCAATACCAGATCTTTACTCTCTGCAAGTATTTCACTTGAATCTAGATAGGCAAGATCTTCACTCTCTGCAAGTATAGCACTTGAATCTTGACAGACCAGATCTTCACTCTCTGCAAGTATAGCACTTGAATCTAGACAGACTAGATCTTCACTCTCTGCAAGTATAGCACTTGAATCTAGTCAGACCAGATCTTCACTCTCTGCAAGAATAGCACTTAAATCTAGACAGACGAGATGTTCACTCTCTGCAAGAAAAGCACTTGAATCTAGACAGACCAGATCTTCACTCTCTGCAAGTATAGCACTTAAATTTAGCCAGACCAGATCTTCACTCTCTGCAAGTGTAGCCCTTAAATCTAGACAGACCAGATCTTCACTCTCTGCAAGTATATCACTTGAGTCTAGACAGACCAGATCTTCACTCTCTGCAAGAATAGCACTTAAATCTAGACAGACCAGATGTTCACTCTCTGCAAGAATAGCACTTCAATCTAGACAGACCAGATCTTCACTCTCTGCAAGAAAAACACTTACATCTAGACAGACCAGATCTTCATTCTCTGCAAGAATAGCACTTGAATCTAGATAGGCCAGATCTTCACTCTCTGCAAGTATAACACTTGAATCTTGACAGACCAGATCTTCACTCTCTGCAAGTATAGCACTTGAATCTTGACAGACCAGATCTTCACTCTCTGCAAGTATAGCACTTGAATCTAAACAGACTAGATCTTCACTCTCTGCAAGTATAGCACTTGAGTTTAGACAGACCAGATCTTCACTCTCTGCAAGAATAGCACTTGAATCTTGACTGACCAGATCTTCACTCTCTGCAAGAATAGCACTTAAATTTAGACAGACCAGATCTTCACTCTCTGCAAGAAAAGCACTTAAATCTAGACAGACCAGATCTTCACTCTCTGCAAGAAAAGCACTTAAATCTAGACAGACCAGATCTTCACTCTCTGCAAGAATAGCACTTAAATCTAGACAGACTAGATCTTACCTCTCTTCAAATATAGCACTTAAATCTAGCAATACCAGATCTTTACTCTCTGCAAGTATTTCACTTGAATCTAGATAGGCAAGATCTTCACTCTCTGCAAGTATAGCACTTAAATCCAGACAGACCAGATCTTCACTCTCTGCAAGTATAGCACTTAAATCTAGACAGGACAGATCTTCACTCTCTGCAAGTATAGCACTTAAATCTAGGCAGACCAGATCTTCACTCTCTGCAAGTATAGCACTTGAATCTAGACAGACCAGATCTTCACTCTCTGCAAGTATAACACTTAAATCTAGACAGGACAGATCTTCACTCTCTGCAAGTATAACACTTAAATCTAGACAGGACAGATCTTCACTCTCTGCAAGTATAGCTCTTAAATCTAGGCAGACCAGATCTTCACTCTCTGCAAGTATAGCACTTGAATCTAGATAGGCCAGATCTTCACTCTCTGCAAGTATAGCACTTGAATCTTGACAGACCAGATCTTCACTCTCTGCAAGTATAGCACTTGAATCTAAACAGACTAGATCTTCACTCTCTGCAAGTATAGCACTTGAGTTTAGACAGACCAGATCTTCACTCTCTGCAAGAATAGCACTTGAATCTTGACTGACCAGATCTTCACTCTCTGCAAGAATAGCACTTAAATTTAGACAGACCAGATCTTCACTCTCTGCAAGAAAAGCACTTAAATCTAGACAGACCAGATCTTCACTCTCTGCAAGAATAGCACTTGAATCTAGATAGGCCAGATCTTCACTCTCTGCAAGTATAACACTTGAATCTTGACAGACCAGATCTTCACTCTCTGCAAGTATAGCACTTGAATCTAGACAGACTAGATCTTCACTCTCTGCAAGAATAGCACTTAAATCAAGACAGGCCAGATCTTCACTCTCTGCAAGTATAGCACTTGAATCTTGACAGACCAGATCTTCACTCTCTGCAAGTATAGCACTTGAATCTAAACAGACTAGATCTTCACTCTCTGCAAGTATAGCACTTGAGTTTAGACAGACCAGATCTTCACTCTCTGCAAGAATAGCACTTGAATCTTGACTGACCAGATCTTCACTCTCTGCAAGAATAGCACTTAAATTTAGACAGACCAGATCTTCACTCTCTGCAAGAAAAGCACTTAAATCTAGACAGACCAGATCTTCACTCTCTGCAAGAAAAGCACTTAAATCTAGACAGACCAGATCTTCACTCTCTGCAAGAATAGCACTTAAATCTAGACAGACTAGATCTTACCTCTCTTCAAATATAGCACTTAAATCTAGCAATACCAGATCTTTACTCTCTGCAAGTATTTCACTTGAATCTAGATAGGCAAGATCTTCACTCTCTGCAAGTATAGCACTTGAATCTTGACAGACCAGATCTTCACTCTCTGCAAGTATAGCACTTGAATCTAGACAGACTAGATCTTCACTCTCTGCAAGTATAGCACTTGAATCTAGTCAGACCAGATCTTCACTCTCTGCAAGAATAGCACTTAAATCTAGACAGACGAGATGTTCACTCTCTGCAAGAAAAGCACTTAAATCTAGACAGACCAGATTTTACCTCTCTGCAAGTATAGCACTTAAATCTAGCCAGACCAGATCTTCACTCTCTGCAAGTATAGCACTTGAATCTAGACAGACCAGATCTTCACTCTCTGCAAGTATAGCACTTAAATTTAGCCAGACCAGATCTTCACTCTCTGCAAGTGTAGCCCTTAAATCTAGACAGACCAGATCTTCACTCTCTGCAAGTATATCACTTGAGTCTAGACAGACCAGATCTTCACTCTCTGCAAGAATAGCACTTAAATCTAGACAGACCAGATGTTCACTCTCTGCAAGAATAGCACTTCAATCTAGACAGACCAGATCTTCACTCTCTGCAAGAAAAACACTTACATCTAGACAGACCAGATCTTCATTCTCTGCAAGAATAGCACTTGAATCTAGATAGGCCAGATCTTCACTCTCTGCAAGTATAACACTTGAATCTTGACAGACCAGATCTTCACTCTCTGCAAGTATAGCACTTGAATCTAGACAGACTAGATCTTCACTCTCTGCAAGAATAGCACTTAAATCAAGACAGGCCAGATCTTCACTCTCTGCAAGCATAGCACTTGAGTCTAGACAGACCAGATCTTCACTCTCTGCAAGAATAGCACTTAAATCTAGACTGACCAGATCTTCACTCTCTGCAAGAATAGCACATAAATCTAGACTGACCAGATCTTCACTCTCTGCAAGAAAAGCACTTAAATCCAGACAGACCAAATCTTCATTCTCTTCAAGTATAGCACTTAAATCTAGACAGACTAGAATTTACCTCTCTGCAAGTATAGCACTTAAATCAAGACAGGACAGATCTTCACTCTCTGCAAGTATAGCACTTAAATCAAGGCAGACCAGATCTTCACTCTCTGCAAGTATAGCACTTGAATCTAGACAGACCAGATCTTCACTCTCTGCAAGTATAGCACTTGAATCTAGATAGGCCAGATCTTCACTCTCTGCAAGTATAGCACTTGAATCTTGACAGACCAGATCTTCACTCTCTGCAAGTATAGCACTTAAATCTAGACAGGACAGATCTTCACTCTCTGAAAGTGTAGCCCTTAAATCTAGACCGACCAGATCCTTACTCTCTGCAAGTATAGCACTTGAATCTTGACTAACCAGATCTTCACTCTCTGCAAGAATAGCACTTAAATCTAGACAGACCAGATCTTCACTCTCTGCAAGAAAAGCACTTAAATCTAGACAGACCAGATCTTCACTCTCTGCAAGAAAAGCACTTAAATCTAGACAGACCAGATCTTCACTCTCTGCAAGAATAGCACTTAAATCTAGACAGAATAGATATTACCTCTCTTCAAATATAGCACTTAAATCTAGCAATACCAGATCTTTACTCTCTGCAAGTATTTCACTTGAATCTAGATAGGCAAGATCTTCACTCTCTGCAAGTATAGCACTTGAATCTTGACAGACCAGATCTTCACTCTCTGCAAGTATAGCACTTGAATCTAAACAGACTAGATCTTCACTCTCTGCAAGTATAGCACTTGAGTTTAGACAAACCAGATCTTCACTCTCTGCAAGAATAGCACTTAAATCTAGACAGACCAGATCTTCACTCTCTGCAAGAATAGCACTTAAATATAGACAGACGAGATGTTCACTCTCTGCAAGAAAATCACTTAAATCTAGACAGACCAAGTCTTCATTCTCTGCAAGTATAGCACTTAAATCTAGACAGACCAGATTTTAACTCTCTGCAAGTATAGCACTTAAATCTAGCCAGACCAGATCTTCACTCTCTGCAAGTATAGCACTTGAATCTAGACAGACCAGATCTTCACTCTCTGCAAGTATAGCACTTAAATTTAGCCAGACCAGATCTTCACTCTCTGCAAGTGTAGCCCTTAAATCTAGACAGACCAGATCTTGACTCTCTGCAAGTATATCACTTGAGTCTAGACAGACCAGATCTTCACTCTCTGCAAGAATAGCACTTAAATCTAGACAGACCAGATGTTCACTCTCTGCAAGAATAGCACTTCAATCTAGACAGACCAGATCTTCACTCTCTGCAAGAAAAACACTTAAATCTAGACAGACCAGATCTTCATTCTCTGCAAGAATAGCACTTGAATCTAGATAGGCCAGATCTTCACTCTCTGCAAGTATAACACTTGAATCTTGACAGACCAGATCTTCACTCTCTGCAAGTATAGCACTTGAATCTAGACAGACTAGATCTTCACTCTCTGCAAGAATAGCACTTAAATCAAGACAGGCCAGATCTTCACTCTCTGCAAGCATAGCACTTGAGTCTAGACAGACCAGATCTTCACTCTCTGCAAGAATAGCACTTAAATCTAGACTGACCAGATCTTCACTCTCTGCAAGAATAGCACTTAAATCTAGACTGACCAGATCTTCACTCTCTGCAAGACAAGCACTTAAATCCAGACAGACCAAATCTTAATTCTCTGCAAGTATAGCACTTAAATCTAGACAGACTAGAATTTACCTCTCTGCAAGTATAGCACTTAAATCAAGACAGGACAGATCATCACTCTCTGCAAGTATAGCACTTAAATCAAGGCAGACCAGATCTTCACTCTCTGCAAGTATAGCACTTGAATCTAGACAGACCAGATCTTCACTCTCTTCAAGTATAGCACTTGAATCTTGACAGACCAGATCTTCACTCTCTGCAAGAAAAGCACTTAAATCTAGACAGACCAGATCTTCACTCTCTGCAAGAATAGCACTTAAATCTAGACAGACTAGATCTTACCTCTCTTCAAATATAGCACTTAAATCTAGCAATACCAGATCTTTACTCTCTGCAAGTATTTCACTTGAATCTAGATAGGCAAGATCTTCACTCTCTGCAAGTATAGCACTTGAATCTTGACAGACCAGATCTTCACTCTCTGCAAGTATAGCACTTGAATCTAGACAGACCAGATCTTCACTCTCTGCAAGTATAGCACTTAAATTTAGCCAGACCAGATCTTCACTCTCTGCAAGTGTAGCCCTTAAATCTAGACAGACCAGATCTTCCCTCTCTGCAAGTATAGCACTTGAATCTTGACAGACCAGATCTTCACTCTCTGCAAGTATAGCACTTGAATCTAGTCAGACCAGATCTTCACTCTCTGCAAGAATAGCACTTAAATCTAGACAGACGAGATGTTCACTCTCTGCAAGAAAAGCACTTCAATCTAGACAGACCAGATTTTACCTCTCTGCAAGTATAGCACTTAAATCTAGCCAGACCAGATCTTCACTCTCTGCAAGTATAGCACTTGAATCTAGACAGACCAGATCTTCACTCTCTGCAAGTATAGCACTTAAATTTAGCCAGACCAGATCTTCACTCTCTGCAAGTGTAGCCCTTAAATCTAGACAGACCAGATCTTCACTCTCTGCAAGTATATCACTTGAGTCTAGACAGACCAGATCTTCACTCTCTGCAAGAATAGCACTTAAATCTAGACAGACCAGATGTTCACTCTCTGCAAGAATAGAACTTCAATCTAGACAGACCAGATCTTCACTCTCTGCAAGAAAAACACTTAAATCTAGACAGACCAGATCTTCATTCTCTGCAAGAATAGCACTTGAATCTAGATAGGCCAGATCTTCACTCTCTGCAAGTATAACACTTGAATCTTGACAGACCAGATCTTCACTCTCTGCAAGTATAGCACTTGAATCTAGACAGACTAGATCTTCACCCTCTGCAAGAATAGCACTTAAATCAAGACAGGCCAGATCTTCACTCTCTGCAAGCATAGCACTTGAGTCTAGACAGACCAGATCTTCACTCTCTGCAAGAATAGCACTTAAATCTAGACTGACCAGATCTTCACTCTCTGCAAGAATAGCACTTAAATCTAGACTGACCAGATCTTCACTCTCTGCAAGAAAAGCACTTAAATCCAGACAGACCAAATCTTCATTCTCTGCAAGTATAGCACTTAAATCTAGACAGACTAGAATTTACCTCTCTGCAAGTATAGCACTTAAATCAAGACAGGACAGATCTTCACTCTCTGCAAGTATAGCACTTGAATCTAGACAGACCAGATCTTCACTCTCTGCAAGTATAGCACTTGAATCTAGATAGGCCAGATCTTCACTCTCTGCAAGTATAGCACTTGAATCTTGACAGACCAGATCTTCACTCTCTGCAAGTATAGCACTTAAATCTAGACAGGACAGATCTTCACTCTCTGAAAGTGTAGCCCTTAAATCTAGACCGACCAGATCCTTACTCTCTGCAAGTATAGCACTTGAATCTTGACTGACCAGATCTTCACTCTCTGCAAGAATAGCACTTAAATCTAGCCAGACCAGATCTTCACTCTCTGCAAGAAAAGCACTTAAATCTAGACAGACCAGATCTTCACTCTCTGCAAGAAAAGCACTTAAATCTAGACAGACCAGATCTTCACTCTCTGCAAGAATAGCACTTAAATCTAGACAGACTAGATCTTACCTCTCTTCAAATATAGCACTTAAATCTAGCAATACCAGATCTTTACTCTCTGCAAGTATTTCACTTGAATCTAGATAGGCAAGATCTTCACTCTCTGCAAGTATAGCACTTGAATCTTGACAGACCAGATCTTCACTCTCTGCAAGTATAGCACTTGAATCTAAACAGACTAGATCTTCACTCTCTGCAAGTATAGCACTTGAGTTTAGACAGACCAGATCTTCACTCTCTGCAAGAATAGCACTTAAATCTAGACAGACCAGATCTTCACTCTCTGCAAGAATAGCACTTAAATATAGACAGACGAGATGTTCACTCTCTGCAAGAAAAGCACTTAAATCTAGACAGACCAAGTCTTCATTCTCTGCAAGTATAGCACTTAAATCTAGACAGACCAGATTTTACCTCTCTGCAAGTATAGCACTTAAATCTAGACAGACCAGATCTTCACTCTCTGCAAGTATAGCACTTAAATTTAGCCAGACCAGATCTTCACTCTCTGCAAGTGTAGCCCTTAAATCTAGACAGACCAGATCTTCACTCTCTGCAAGTATATCACTTGAGTCTAGACAGACCAGATCTTCACTCTCTGCAAGAATAGCACTTAAATCTAGACTGACCAGATGTTCATTCTCTGCAAGTATAGCACTTCAATCTAGACAGACCAGATCTTCACTCTCTGCAAGAAAAGCACTTAAATCTAGACAGACCAGATCTTCATTCTCTGCAAGAATAGCACTTGAATCTAGATAGGCCAAATCTTCACTCTCTGCAAGTATAACACTTAAATCTAGCCAGACCAGATCTTCACTCTCTGCAAGTATAGCACTTGAATCTAGACAGACCAGATCTTCACTCTCTGCAAGTATAGCACTTAAATTTAGCCAGACCAGATCTTCATTCTCTGCAAGTGTAGCCCTTAAATCTAGACAGACCAGATCTTCACTCTCTGCAAGTATATCACTTGAGTCTAGACAGACCAGATCTTCACTCTCTGCAAGAATAGCACTTCAATCTAGACAGACCAGATCTTCACTCTCTGCAAGAAAAACACTTAAATCTAGACAGACCAGATCTTCATTCTCTGCAAGAATAGCACTTGAATCTAGATAGGCCAGATCTTCACTCTCTGCAAGTATAACACTTGAATCTTGAAAGACCAGATCTTCACTCTCTGCAAGTATAGCACTTGAATCTAGACAGACTAGATCTTCACTCTCTGCAAGTATAGCACTTGAATCTAGACAGACTAGATCTTCACTCTCTGCAAGAATAGCACTTAAATCAAGACAGGCCAGATCTTCACTCTCTGCAAGCATAGCCCTTGAGTCTAGACAGACCAGATCTTCACTCTCTGCAAGAATAGCACTTAAATCTAGACAGACCAGATCTTCACTCTCTGCAAGAATAGCACTTAAATCTAGACTGACCAGATCTTCACTCTCTGCAAGAAAAGCACTTAAATCTAGACTGACCAAATCTTCATTCTCTGCAAGTATAGCACTTAAATCTAGACAGACCAAATCTTCATTCTCTGCAAGTATAGCACTTAAATCTAGACAGACTAGAATTTACCTCTCTGCAAGTATAGCACTTAAATCAAGACAGGACAGATCTTCACTCTCTGCAAGTATAGCACTTAAATCTAGGCAGACCAGATCTTCACTCTCTGCAAGTATAGCACTTGAATCTAGACAGACCAGATCTTCACTCTCTGCAAGTATAGCACTTAAATCTAGACAGGACAGATCTTCACTCTCTGCAAGTATAGCACTTAAATCTAGGCAGACCAGATCTTCACTCTCTGTAAGTATAGCACTTAAATCTAGACAGACCAGATCTTCACTCTCTGCAAGTATAACACTTAAATCTAGACAGGACAGATCTTCACTCTCTGCAAGTATAGCTCTTAAATCTAGGCAGACCAGATCTTCATTCTCTGCAAGTATAGCACTTGAATCTAGATAGGCCAGATCTTCACTCTCTGCAAGTATAGCACTTGAATCTAGACAGACCAGATCTTCATTCTCTGCAAGTATAGCACTTAAATCTAGCCAGACCAGATCTTCACTCTCTGCAAGTGTAGCCCTTAAATCTAGACCTACCAGATCCTTACTCTCTGCAAGTATAGCACTTGAATCTAGACAGACCAGATCTTCACTCTCATCAAGAAAAGCACTTAAATCTAGACAGACCAGATCTTCATTCTCTGCAAGAATAGAACTTGAATCTAGATAGGCCAGATCTTCACTCTCTGCAAGTATAGCACTTGAATCTAGATAGGCCAGATCTTCACTCTCTGCAAGTATAGCACTTGAATCTAGACAGACCAGATCTTCACTCTCTGCAAGTATAGCACTTAAATCTAGACAGGACAGATCTTCACTCTCTGAAAGTGTAGCCCTTAAATCTAGACCGACCAGATCCTTACTCTCTGCAAGTATAGCACTTGAATCTTGACTGACCAGATCTTCACTCTCTGCAAGAATAGCACTTAAATCTAGACTGACCAGATCTTTACTCTCTGCAAGAAAAGCACTTAAATCCAGACAGACCAAATCTTCATTCTCTGCAAGTATAGCACTTAAATCTAGACAGACCAGATTTTATCTCTCTGCAAGAAAAGCACTTAAATCCAGACAGACCAAATCTTCACTCTCTGCAAGTATAGCACTTAAATCTAGACAGACCAGATTTTACCTCTCTGCAAGTATAGCACTTAAATCGAGACAGACCAGATCTTCACTCTCTTCATGTATTGCACTTGAATCTAGACAGACCAGATCTCCACTCTCTGCAAGTATAGCACTTGAATCTAGACAGACCAGATCTTCACTCTCTGCAAGTATAGCACTTAAATCTAGACAGACCAGATCTTCACTCTCTGCAAGTATAGCACTTAAATCAAGACAGAGCAGATCTTTACTATATAATTATAATGTATCTATAATTCTATATCCGACCTATATACACAACAGACTGCATCTTAAATCTTATACATCGGTTGTATAATTATAAAAACTGTGGCCTTGATATCAACATAAAGTAGTAAGCTCAATCAGGTGAATGTCGTTGAAATATACAAGTAAAGATTGTTTGTTTTTGTTTGTGCTCATTAAGAGAAACAAAATTAGTCAAAGTTTTCCTGCATAAAATTATGCTTTTAGATTTATTTTATTTTCATTATTATTTCATTATTACAAGCTGTGGGGTTTTTTTTTGTGACGGTACCCACCTTTTTCAATATAGGGAAACAAATATTACTTTTGATTTTACTTTTTAAAAATTTGCTTTTTAACGTTTATTATTAATTTATTAGTAGTTAAAAGTTAGCCAATCCATCACTGAGTACCGTCACGTATTTCCTTACAAACAAAAAACACTGATTACAAGTATTTTGTTTAGGTGCGCAGGGGCATATTGGAGATAAGGAACCGTTATGTATCCAAGACAAAAAATACCTAAATCTAGTGAGAAATCCACAGAAAAGAAAGCATATCTATCGTCTCACATAACGCATGTCAAGACGGCATACTTGTGTACTTTTGAGATGTAAATGGTGTAACTGAACTAAGCAAGACCTGCTACTGAAGAAGTCAATCTGACATGTAATCAGACTGCTAAACTATTATATAACTTTCTCCCTTTCTCCTTCCTGGGCCTTCATTAAAATAACATGATTTAAAAAAAAGACATAATTTTAAAAAATAAAAAATGAATGAATTTTGTTCAAAAATATTTTATATTTATATTACGACGTTCACATTATTAACGCGACGCTCTATCCACTTTCTTAACCGGCCATAATAATATTTGTAAAATGTGAAAATTTTGTAGAAAGTTAGATAAAGGCGTTTTTTTGTAAAGTAGCGAAAAGAAGTATGGTGTTTTTTTTTTCAACCCTAACCTATGTAACAAATAATTTAATTTTTAGATCCAGATCTAGAAATTGAACATCAAAAATAAGAGTACTCTCGTCTCATAATTATTATTTTGCAATTTTTAGATAAATAATCTAGAAAGATCTAGGTAATCAATTTATTTAAATGTATGTAAGATGATTAAAATCAACATGAACTATTTCGATCTAGGATTTTTGAAACATTATTTCAATGGAAACGAACAGGAAATGGCTTTGTTTCATATATTTGAGGGAATATCCGAGAAATGATTTTGCATTACCTCTAAACTTTGAAAACTAAAGATCATTACTTTTCTAAGACAAAATAGATTGATTGGGGAGACTCCCTTAGAGCCTGAAAAAAGAGTTTACGACATAAAATCTACATAGGTATAGGTCTGTGAATCGATCAGTCGCGGATAAGACTTTATTTCCGGTCTCGTCTCAAAATTATTATTTTGCAATTTTTTAGAAACATAATCTAGAAAAATCTAGCTAATCAATCATGTACATAAGAGGAATTTTTTATCTAGGATTTTCAAAACATTATCTCAATGGAAACTAGCAGCAGATTGCTTTATTTCATAGATATGCGTGAATATATATAGTTCTGTGATCAATAGCTCATTCTATTTAAAATCCGCAAAATGGTATTGCATTTTTTCTAAACTTTAAAAACTAAAGATCATTAATTTTCAAATACAGAAAGGGTTTAGATTCGGCGCGACTTCCTTTACAGCTTGAAAAAGAGTTACGTACATAACGATCTATATAAAAAAGTCTGTGATCTGATCATTATCGGATAAGAATTTTTTTCCAGTCTAGGTAAAATATATATATTGGTCTGTGGTCTATATCTAGCAGTAGATGTGGATTGATGAATACAGATGATACATTACATACTAAAACATACCTTATTATAAATGAATAATAAGCTATATCTACCACTAAGTCTAGATCTAAACTTATAGTCACTGTGCATAGACTATTGATCTCGACGTTGATCTGAATCTAGAATGTCTATTCTATATTTACATTTAAATGTATATATAATTAGACTTTGTTTTATATATTTGTAGAAAAATAAAGTTTACGCAGCTCTGCCTTCAAGGTAGCCCTATTCAAATCCGTATTCCCGAAGAATTAGAAAGAGTCTTATTATTGTTGTCCTGTTTGTTTTTAAGTGAAAAATAACGCCAAATGATTTTTAAAAATTGTATTACTTTAAACGATCTAGACAAGATCATAGCTTGAATATTCCTGGTCCATGGGTGAATTCGACGGGGTCGCCCCTGAGTTTGTGCGATAGCACAAACTTACTTTGTTATCTTATTTTTTTAAATTTTTTTTAAATTTTTTTTTTTTGACTCTTTTTAACAGGACAATGTTAAAACAACAACAACAACAAAAAAAGCAATGTAAAGGAACCATTGTCTAGGTCGGAATAGATCCGAACAATCAACCTACTTAACTTTCTACATACCTCGAGGTAACAGTTTGATAAAGACACAGCGCAGAGGCAAAGAAGACACAATTTCCTGGCATACGCACTTTTTCTTACCACACACACCCACACACACATACACTGTCTTCGCCCCCCCCCCCCTTTCCCCACAAAGTAAGACATTAGTCTGCAGCACGTTTGACAGTTTGAAAAAGTGCAAAAACGTAACGTTGTGGGCAGTGGCGCCCTAGGTCTACGATCTTTTCTTCTTAACTCGTTTTGTAGACTTCTTTACTAGAGAGCTACTTCTAAAGCGAACAACAAGAACATCGAAATCAACTATTTGTATAGAAAAAAATGTAACTAAATCTCTGATTTTTCTTTTTGATTGGTAATTTTTAATGGACTTCTAGTGAGGGATTTTATTTCTCTTCATTCATTCTTTAAAAAAAAAAAAAGCTTCCAGGGTCGAAATCGTCCGCCATCAGAAGAACACGAGCAGAGTGTGTTCCCAGCGGGAGATTTGCCCCGAGAAATGTCAACTTGCAGCCATCTTGCTATCAACTAATAGGTGGACTGAACTAGGTTTACTGGGGAGGGCAAGAAGCGGTGGAAATGGGTGCGACTCCATAACTTAAATGTCTGCTGCTTCTGCTAATTACTAGACATTTAGTTGCTTGGCAACGGCACATATTAAATTAAATTCTGTTTAGGGGGGGGGGATAAAGTTAATTATATTGATGGTAAACAGGCCATAAGAGTTCCGTTTTTATAAGTTAATTTTTTTTGGGGACTTCACGGAGCTGCTGCAGAAATATTTACAGCACAACAATTGACCAGCACAACAATTGACCAGCACAACGAAGTGACCAGCACAACGAAGTGACCAGCACAACGAAGTGACCAGAACAACAATTGACCAGCACAACGAAGTGACCAGCACAACAATTGACCAGCACAACAATTGACCAGCACAACGAAGTGACTAGCACAACGAAGTGACCATTACTCTCCAACAAATGGCAGACGTCTTAAATTGCCAGCTAAAAAACAGGGATTCGAACAATGTGGCGAGAGCTCGACAGACAGCATCTAATACTTGAAATTAGCTTATGAAAAAGCCTGATTTTTCAGTGGCACTGGGCACCATCTGGCTTTTGAACTGCAAACGTGAAATAACGTGATGATGTAGTGATAGAAAACACACTAATTGGCAGCTAGCTGTGGCCTAAATTGATTGCATTATGGACATGGAAAGTAAGCTATGTATGTAACTTATAGGAATCCGGGAAATCACGAAACTAAATCTGCTTAAAAGAAAAGGGAGGGGGTAGTTATAATTTAAATTATGCGTTACGTGAGGCAGCTGGTAGTTAATAATAGATTGAAAAAAAAATCCCTTTATTTTACTGTTATGTATCTTACTTTTAACTAACCTTCTTGATTTTAAATTATACGTAAGTTGGCATGTGTCTTCTTGCAATACTTAGCACATTAAATAATGGAAGTATAAAAATGTATTCGAACACATAAACTAATGATGCCGGACTGAAGGATACGGTGATCGGCAAAAGACCTAATGTTTTCCAAATTTAGATAAAGGGAAATGTGCATACAATTGTTTTGCATTCCGTACCATTTAACTAAAAACAATTTTAATTGTTCCGCTATTATTTTTTGCTGTCTGTCTTGTCGTTTGTTAGTCAGAGAATCCATCACATTTAGTTCCTTAAAACTAAAACGTTATTGAAAATACGGTTGAGCCATCAAAATTATGTGTAAATGGAAGATGTATTGATGAGCAATTTAAAAAATAATAATTTCTTTTGGTCTAAAAAAAAGCACTAAACTTTTTTTTTATATCACTGGAGGTGGAAAAGGTTAAGATTCTGTCAAAATATGTGACGTGCTAGAGAGACTAGGCAAGGTTTATGTGTCAGTCACGTACGTGTCATAGAGGGTTGGACCAACACACGGGTTGAGAGAAGACGTAGTGACCAACACACGGGTTGAGAGAAGACGTAGTGACCAACACACGGGTTGAGAGAAGACGTAGTGACCAACACACGGGTTGAGAGAAGACGTAGTGACCAACACACGGGTTGAGAGAAGACGTAGTGACCAACACACGGGTTGAGAGAAGACGTAGTGACCAACACACGGGTTGAGAGAAGACGTAGTGACCAACACACGGGTTGAGAGAAGACGTAGTGACCAACACACGGGTTGAGAGAAGACGTAGTGACCAACACACGGGTTGAGAGAAGACGTAGTGACCAAGAAGAAGTTTACAAAATAGTTTTTTAAAGACATAAAAAAAATGTTCTAGATCTAAACCACAAACAAAATGTTAATTGGGGGAGTGATGGCTAAGTGGTAAAATGATAAGCCTTTGAACCGAGGTGAATACAGTTTGAATCCCTGTGGGGCGCGTTGGTAGAGTGTAAAGCGTTTGGCTTCCGAACTAGAGGGTTGTGGGTTCGAATCTCCGTGAATACTGGGATTTTTAATTTTGGAACTTTTTGAGTCCAACCAACTGTAATGGGTGCCTGACATTAGTTAGGGAAAGTAAGGCAGTTGATCGTTGTGCTGGCCACATCATTTGCCCTATCAATCACAATACCTCTATTCAATTCATACCTTCATGGAACTTGAAACCTTCTAGGTGAAACCTGGACACGGATCTCGAAATTAAAAAACAATCTAACATTCCTTAGTGATTAAGATAAAAGAAAAAAATCACTCAATAAAGTTGTCTAAACGAAGCATTGTCTTTGTCAACAAAAGTATTTTCTTGTCAATACAGAGCCTGATTCTTTGTTGTTTAGTTCAGAATTTGTTCACAAGAATGTATTTGTCATCAAATAGTCGACGCGAGGACTCCATAAGTCTGTCCCATTATCTCTACTCCGTCACGCCCCCCCCCCCCCCCATCTCATCACTATACATTCTGTTGTGGATAGTCGACACAGCTTGATGGTCATTTTTGTTAATGCCACCAACGTCACTATTTTTCAGGGCCAAAGTTAGAAAAGTGAGAAGTACATTTGACCCTGATTGTGTGTGAACTCAGTGACCCGAGACATGTCACTCACAGGTAGGTTGCAAGAAAGAGAGAGAGAGAGAGAGAGAGAGAGATGGAAGCAGTCGCCGTGCAACCAAACAAGTGGGGCGAATGTGTCACTGCTGGCGCCTGTCATGCGTGAGATTCTCGTGACCTGACAACTGAGCATCTGAAGCAGTGTTTAATACACATGATGGTGGGGGGGGGGGGATGGACAGTACTTATAGAGGGAAGGGGGCGTTTCGTCACGGTTGGTCTAGAACAGTATGTGATGGCGTGAGTGAGAAGTGTAAATATTGGCAGTGGTTACCTTAGAGGTAATGGGGGCTTTGACCTGGCCCGAGAGAACAGAGGCAGTGTTAATAACATTGTCACACTAACATTGCCTTCTTCGAGGCCAAAAGATGCTGACAGAGTAATAATATTCTTTACGGTACTCCCATGAACAAGCTGCAACAATATAGGAGCAACACTGGGGGAGTTCATTAAAAAAAAAAGTCTGCTAACTAATAAGGTTGATTACAGATTAAACCTTGATCGTCAATGTCAATCATCCTTCAGACATCTCCGAAACGTGGACAGTATACAGAAGGCATGCAAAGAACCTGAAACATTTCCACAGGCACTGCTTTAGAAGAATTCTGAATGTTAAATGGCAAAGTACATGACACAGTAGACCTAAAAAAAAGGACCTGCTTAGCAACCACACAACCCTGATTCAGTCTCAATTTTGATGTATGGGCTACGTCTGCAGAAAGGACAACTCCCGCAATTCTTTACGGCCAGCAAACGAATGAAAAGCGAGCTCAAAGTGTAAAAAAAAGCCTCAAGACAAAGCCTCAAAGCCTCCCTGAGAAACTTCTGCATGGACCCTGCCACCACGAAGACGGAACATAATGATAGAACATGGCGCCAAGTCGCCAATGTCAAGGACATTGTATTATTACTTCAACTCACGCCTTGATGCCACAGGATACAAGATTGATCAATGGTATTATTGTTTCATTGCTTTTATTCATATGCATTTAATGAGCGGATAGTTGTGAAAATAGAGTTCCATAGGAACCAGGCCTAACTGATGTTATTAAATGATCATCTAATTGATTTATTTGTTTAGAAAAGGGCCAATGTCTCATTGTGTGTTTCAGGTACTATCTACTATCCTTTCATGCGTATAATATGGAACGCTGATCATTTATTGTTGTAATAAATTATATTCGACTTATTTTTACAGAAACAAATCTTTTTTTTTAACAAAAGCAAAACTTTTTTTTAAAGTAAGTAGTTACCATGACAAAAAATGCTTATTTAATAATAAAAAATTTTAAAAACATTTTTTTAATGAAAAAAAAATCAAAACCCGTCTTACAAATGTTCATCCCTTACGTCTCTCCCTTTCTACATTGTCTCCCGATGTTTTTTACTATTAATAGTGAATAATTGTACAAATTATGTATTTTTACGAAAAACAACAAATGCTTGCATAGTTAATTTAACATTAAATGATTCACTTTTGGAAAAGTAAAAGTAGCCGTTGGATCAGAACTTTGAAAGATCTAAACGGGACGGACGGACAGACAGACAGATAGCACAAAACTAATAGCGGCTATTCCACTTTGGGGGCCGCTAAAAAAATTGAATTTATCGTCCAAAATCTGGACACTTTTACAAAGCTTATATCAACTCACGTTGTCTGTCTGGTAAAAAGTTTGTACACGTTATTTCTCCCACAGCCAATCTCGGATCAAGCTGAAATTTTGCACAATTATTTCTTTTACCTGACAACACAAGAATCAATAACAAAAAATATAATTAACCAATTAGTTAATTAACTATTGGTAATTAATTATTTTGTTTGTTATCTCGAACAAGTGAAAGAAATCGTACTTGACTGAAGTGGTGGTATAAGCTGAATAGATATATAGATTTTATAGATCGTCTGAGGCTTAGTGAACACAAACATGAAATAGATGCAATAGATAAATAACTATACAATCTTTCATGTTCTTATGCTCTTTGTTAGCAGAGTGGTTACCGTGTTGGCTTGAGAAAGCTGAGAAGGTTTAAGCCCATGCGGTCGAATTCAGGTCGCTCACTTTTTTTTTTTAGATAAATACATTAAAAAAACGATCCCCCAGATACCCCGTTCTTTCTCCCCCACCCCTTTCCAACTGTTCCAGACAAGTGAGTGTTGCGTTTATAGCGCATTGAGAAAGCTAAAAGCTTGAAATTGCGCTAAACAAAAACAATTGGTACAAATATTTCTAATCCTACAGATTTATAGTAGTTAGTCTAGATCTATTACACATTTAATGACACGTTTAATCCAAATGAATTGATACACGTACACATTTAATTTAAGTTTTTTTAAAGTATTTTTTTTATTATTTTGCTTGTTTTTATTTTCCGATCATTTTTTTAAATGTGAATTTCAGCAAATCATCGAGCCGTGACAAAGTACAAACTTCTCAATTACTAGAAACACTTCATCCTGCAGTCTCAAGAGTTATCAATTAAAATTTTGTATGTATTGAAATAAAACTAATGAATGTTTGTTTGTGAAATGTAAGTCCATGTTATGTCATGCTGTTGAACGTCAATAGAAGGAGGCTGTAGAGATGAGAGACCCCGGTGTTTTAGAACAGAAAGTCTCTGACACTACTGTTGAATGTTACATAATGCAACAACACCAAATAGAAACAATGACGCAACCTCCTGTCACAACGTACACATCTCTCTTCCCCCCCCCCCCCCCAAACCAATCCCCCTATTACAATGAAACAAACCCATTGTCACTGACGTCAATTAGTCTTCAGTGTTGCATGCTGGTCCTCAATATGAATACATTCCATTCCCTCATATTTCTTTTATTCCACCATTCCCCCCCTCTCTCTCTTTCCCCCTCTTTTTCTCTCTCTCACTCTCTCCCTCTCTTTCTCTCTCTCTCTCTCTCTACTTCTCTTTCTCTACCTCTCTCTCCAGAGGCGTTGTGAGTAAAACGTGCGCCCGTGGCAAGATACGTTATTGGCGCACTCCTCTCCCATTTAGCATGAACATCACAGAAATATAGGCGCCTCTCTGAGGTCAGCGCCCGGGGCATCGTGCCCCCTTCTCTTCCTCCTTACTATGCCTCTGCCCCTCTCTCTCTTTTCTCTCTCTATTTCGTCAACCATTCTTTTGTTTCCGTTGTTCTATCCATTGAAGTGGTTTCTGTTTCAAAAGATCAAAGAGCCCAAACCAGCACAAGTGATCATAAAATTGTCGAGCATCTTTTATACCTGAACACACACACACAAACACGCAACAGACACGCTTACTAATCCACCACTAAACATAAACAAGTAGGTCCCGAAGTCATAAAGATTCTATTTAGACAAAAAAAGTGAAAGTTCTATTAAAACATAAATTCTGAAGTTTCGATGACGTCCTATTCACACATTTATTATTTCCGGTCATGGCGTAGGCTATAAAGTAAAAGGACACACAGAGCTACATAGATACACAGAGCTACATAGATACATAGATGTTTGTCACTGGGGTATTCTTCTGCTTGTGAACGTATCAATGGTAGGGAGTCTGTGTGTGTGTGTCTGTTGGTGCGTTTCTATGTTTATGATGAGAAGAGGTTAGCGATTGCTTGTGAATGATGCAACATAGGTGGCTTTGGCGTCATGTTGTAGCCGGTCGTTGACTTGTAGCACCAAACTGCTGGTAGACAACTAAACCCTTGTTGGCGTAATATATTTTAACTAATAGAACTTCAAATAACTTGAAAAACTTCCTTGTGAACAATACGAAATAGAACTTTGTTTATAATGTTACTAGCCGGACATTACCCGCGGCCTGCGGGCCTTAGTTTGTGTTTACTAATTTAGTGGATTGGATTTAGATGTATGTTAAACTTAACTAATGATCCTTTCAAGTTTTGCTCTTTCGCTACGAAAATAAAATTAGTTTTGCGAAAATGGGTTTACCCGAAGCCGATACATTCATATCTATTAAAAACGAAAGAAGCGATAGATGAATAGGATAATAAAGTACAATTAAAACGGTTTTACCCGATTTGTTAAATGAATAGTATTATAAGTAAGTCAGGAGGTTCTGAATTCGCAGATATATGGAACGAATTTATGTAAAAATGCTTTTGAAACACAAATTTGAAGGTTAATTTCTTTAAATAATGAAATCAATAGACTATATTCTGTATTCTCATGTGTCAAAGTAAAAAAACTATATGTGCAAAGTTTAGTTCTTAAAATTAGATCTAGATCTGAATCCTTTCGATCTTTTCTCATGTCAACATTGTAAACAAAGCCTAGATCCATATAATAATATAGCTTTAATAGAGTCGGTCAACTTTTTTTTTTGAGGGTCTTAAGTTTGTGTTAGGGCTACAATACATACACTACATTCTAAGTTGGTACCCAAGGAACATTTCTGCCAAGTTATATCAAGATTGGTCAAACGGTTTTGATTTCTATTCGTAACATACATACGTACCCCTTACTTTCTTCTTTATAATATAGATAACCCCGCCATGCACATCGCCATCCAAGATAGTGCAGAAGGTGCGCACTATTAAAGACTAGACCAAGAAGGATGTTGACAATAGAGAAGAGAGAGCGATTTCCACCCAAGTCTAGAGCCGATATGAAGATGATGTGCTTAAGGCAGATGCCCTATGTGTCATGTGTCCATGTAAATAAACATGTATGTCTCGTTGAGTAGCCTCCCTTCAGTTATTACAATAATATAGAAAAATCAAGTTGATATACAATAAAATAAATGTACTAGACTTTGGTAATAGTAATAACATTTCTTAACATCTAGCTCTCTACAAAAACACAACCTTTCAGTCTCACTTTCTGCTGTCGTCTGTCCTAACAAAGACCAATGACGACAATGCCATCTATGTTGCGTCATTTACATTCATTCGCTAACCTCGTCCATCGTCACCATGGAAACGCTCAAACTCACACACACACACACACTCCAAAACAATCAGCAGTTTGAACTGACCAGTTATCTTTTCCTTCTGTAATGACTACTGTAGACTATCGTTCGAAGGTCTAAGGTTTCGAATCTTGCCCTCCCCCGCCGTTCTTCTGGACTAGGGTGTAAAATGTTCAAATCTGAAAGAACACCCAAACATGTCAAATCAATTCATCTATGTTGTTTGCATGTTGAATCAGTGAGATAGCTCATTGACAGAAAGAGTGGGGGGAATGGGGCTTGAGGATATTAATTACACGGTAGGTTTATATAAGAAAAGTTAAGTCCCTTTTCAGACCTTGCGATCTATGATGTAAAGGTCATCTGTTTCTGCAGCCCACAGTGTCACGTGGCCAGCATAACGACCAACCGCCTTGACTTTGCCCCAACTGGAGTCAGGTACCCATTAGAGCTGACAGAGGCGCCCAAAGATCCCGAAATTAAAAATCCAAGCACTTTACCACTCAGGCACCGCGCCTCCTATATAAAGGTTAGTGGATTACGCCCTTGACGGGACCACAGGCAGAGATGCTGTAATATTCCTAGGCAGGTATTTATAGAGGAACAATGGCGGAGTCAAGTATGTATTTACACAAACATAAACTGAAGTGTTTGGCGTTGACTTGTAGCCTACCATTACTGTCAGAGAAGTGATGCCAGCTAACTGGTGGTCACATTTAGTGGATGTATTTAACATGAGAGACATTAGAAACAGTTTTATTGTACATACGAAATGAACATTAAATAACGCAATTTATCCTTTTCTTATAAAGTCTATGAGATTGTATTTTAATGTATGGTCAAGTAAAAACAATTCACTGTTAGCCTATTCTTAATAAGATAATAATAATATATTGAGAAACAGTTTTAAAAAATTTAATTACAAAATGAGCAAGAATCCTTTACAGTAATTTAATTAATTTTTTCAAACTTCAAATGACACAATCATAAAATGGCGCAATCCTCAAATGGCGCAATCATCAAATGGCGCAATTATCTAACATAATCATAAAATAGCACAATCTTTTAAGTACACAATCATCAAATAACACAATCGTCAAATGTCACCTTAAAATGACACAATATTAAAATGACAAAATATTAAAATCTAAAAATGACACAATCATCAAATGATATAATCTTCAAATAAAACAACCTTTGAATGATCTCTCCGATCAGTTAGTTGATGATGTACTGAATTTACTAAGGAGAAGTCTGTCCTCTCTTGAGCAGTTAGTTGATGATGTACTGGATTTACTAAGGAGAAGTCTGTCCTCTCTTGAGCAGTTAGTTGATGATGTACTGGATTTACTAAGGAGAAGTCTGTCCTCTCTTGAGCAGTTAGTTGATGATGTACTAGATTTACTAAGGAGAAGTCTGTCCTCTCTTGAGCAGTTAGTTGATGATGTACTGGATTTACTTAGGAGAAGTCTGTCCTCTCTTGAGCAGTTAGTTGATGAGGAACTAGATATCGTATTTTTATTTGTCTTGAACAGAATGATTTTTTGTTGTTAAGTCGGCACAATCATTTTTTCCCAAAGACAGTGTTTGGGCAGGCATGGACTGATACATTAGAACATGAATGAACTCCGTTTTTCTAAACTAGTTATTATAAGATGAATGTGTGCTTTCTTGTACATCCATAGAAAGGGTTAGGATTAGGGTTAGGGTCTTGTCAAGTACAAATAAACAAACACTTGATTTTAGTGGAAGTTTTTTTTTGTTGTCGTATGGATATAAGATAAGATAAGATAAGGTTAGATCATTGTATCTGTCCAAAGAAATGGAAATTTTGACTACCTCAGCATAAATTCTATAACAATATAATAATAATAATTATAGGTTTTATATAGCTCTACTTTCATGTTCATAGCATGCTCAGAGCGCTATGGAACAATCTCATTTGTGGACCAGTGGGAAGGGGGTATTTGGGAGAAGGTTTTCCGTGCTGCCTTTAGGCGCTCAGTAAACACAACCTATTCATAGGTAGCCAAGACAATCCAAGTTCAAGCGTACTTAACCTCTCGACCACGCTTCCCACTATAACAATATATATAACTATAACAATAGATATAACTATAACAATATATATAACTATAACATTATAGATGCCAACACGAACAAAATGTTCACACACTCTCACACTTAGAGTTTTGTATATAGACTAGTGCCAACCTATATTTTTTTTACATAGTCTTAGGTCTAGGTAAGCCTAAATACTAGTACATCAGTAGCGCTGGCTCAAAACAAACAAAAAAAGGGTTGGACAGGGAGGTTGCTGGCTATTGTATTACACTAGAACTTAGTCATAACCAAGAAGTAAAATACTTCACTTTCTAATTATGACCGTAACAAGAAAAAAAGATGGGGGACGCTTCTGAATTTTCGTTTCGCTAGGGGACCTTGCAAGTTCAAGGTCAATTTCAGTCGAGTAAAGTAGCTTCACGCGTCATCAACATGGCGACTGTCGTTCATGCAAGACCCTTAAAGGTAACATCTTTTGTTCGTGTGCACTCGACCGTAAACGCTGACGTCTGTAGATTTACGCAAACACATTTTTTTAAAAAGTGGGTCACTTGTGTGAATCATAATACTCACAGTCTGAGAGCGGATGTGAACGAATTACCATAATAATAATAATAATAATAATACTAAAGCAGAGCCGCAACATCCTGAGAACATTTTTTCAGTAAAGGAGACCTTTATTTCTATGACTAAATTCGTTCCTTACAGCCAGAGAATGAATGCTCCTTATTTTCTAACATAATAATAATAATAATAATAATAATACCTTAATGAAATCTAAGCGCCTCCTTAATTTTTGTTTTATGATAGCCTAGGAGTTGGATTTTCGCGTTGAAAGATCGGTTAGATAAAGGTGATGGATAGATTTAGACCTAGCGCTACATGGTTACTTGTCTTTTGGTTTTTGGGTTCTGGTTGTCTTTATTGAATAATTTATTGAATTGCCCAGTATAATCGAACGTAGGACTTAGCGTATTGAGCGCGACGCTCTGTCAAATAAGCCAACGAGCCAAAGTACTATGCACGAAATTTTAGTTTGAAATAAAAGAATTCTTTTAACTTCCACTTTCCGTAAAGTAAGAAGAACATGTGAACTAAATATTGAAGCGCTTTGTTCAAGTTAGACTAGAGACTCATCAAGTGGCGTGGCTAGGGTTTTTGATGCCCGGTGCGTCAGTTCCTCAAGATGCCATACAAATGATGTGTACGGTATTCAATGCTTAAGTATTGGTATTTCACAAGGTAATCAATGAAGATACTACAAACATTGCTACGTGCTTTCTTCCTGGCACAACTATCAATAATTTTATCCAATTTTTTTTAAACACCATCTCTTCTTTAATAGACAAAATTGCCAAAAAATAAAAGAGTCGTCAAGTTGTCATCGTTGATCGCAAATAGTTCAACAAATTTGGAAGTATGCTCGCATGTCACTAAACTTACTGCCATTTCAGAAATATGCGAATAAAGGTGATGACATTCGATGATTCGAGGCTGAATTATCTAGCGGCAATTTAGCCGATATTAAAATATATTTATATAGAACTGGAGAGCTCAACAAGGCCTTGTTTCGGTAGTTTAGAGGCTTCTGATGTAACTGCGACAAACTGTCAAAGCCTATTTCTCTCCAGACGAAATTGATTTTTGTCATTGTCGTGAGGAGCATTATGGAAATGATTAGGATCTGAGGATTCAATAGTTGGGCTAGCGACAAAAAATCCTTTTATCAACTATATATCAACTACATGATGTAGTGGCTCATATATGTTGAACAATCTGGTCATAGGAGGGATATATTCCCTCTCCCCCAGTTACTCTTTCTTGTGTGGTCAAACAGAATCTTTACCTTTTTTTTTTTTTTTTGCCTGACATCTTTTTCTTGGAATCATTACGTTTTTGAGGCTCTGCATTAGTCCCCAGATCTGAACACGGGCTCTCGGCAAAGGTAATACTGGCTTCAACGCTGTTCTCCTTACTAGTAGTTAAAATTGCATTTAATAGTCTCTGTAAAGCACAAGAAGAAAAACGTACAATCCGAAAAACGGCCAGCTCCTCTACCACCGAAGCAAAAACCACCTTAATCTGCGCTATCTGTGGACGGGAGTGTCTCTCCAAAATAGGGCTCCACAGCCACATGAGGAAGTGTGCTCTGAGATGAACCGTAGTCGTTCTACGACTGAAGGAGGCCAATGGATAGCAACTAACAATCCGTCCGCACCAGATCTAGTAGAAAATGTTTCAACTGTACTAGTTAATGTTTCAAATGTACTAGTCAATGTTTCAACTGTACTAGTCAATGTTTCAACTGTACTAGTCAATGTTTCAACTGTACTAGTCAATGTTTCAACTGTACTAGTCAATGTTTCAACTGTACTAGTCAATGTTTCAACTGTACTAGTCAATGTTTCAACTGTACTAGTCAATGTTTCAACTGTACTAGTCAATGTTTCAACTGTACTAGTCAATGTTTCAACTGTACTAGTCAATGTTTCAACTGTACTAGTCAATGTTTCAACTGTACTAGTCAATGTTTCAACTGTACTAGTCAATGTTTCAACTGTACTAGTCAATGTTTCAACTGTACTAGTCAATGTTTCAACTGTACTAGTCAATGTTTCAACTGTACTAGTCAATGTTTCAACTGTACTAGTCAATGTTTCAACTGTACTAGTCAATGTTTCAACTGTACTAGTCAATGTTTCAACTGTACTAGTCAATGTTTCAACTGTACTAGTCAATGTTTCAACTGTACTAGTCAATGTTTCAACTGTACTAGTCAATGTTTCGAGTGTCAATTGAATTAGTCATAATTTTCCAACGTGTCAGACGTCATCTCCTTTGAATTCGAGTTTTGACCCGAGCGTGTTAAGTCTAGAAGCAGTGCCTTCTTAAACATTGACCCTAAGTAAACAAAAAAATCAAATGAAAAGAAACTTAACTACGACAATTATCTAGATCTAGAATCCTGTGATATATTTCTAAAATCTAGATGTAGATAACGCCAGTGTTAAGCAAAGTCAAGTTTCCCGTTCAGACCTTGAGATCTATAGGGCAGATAATGCAAAGGTCAATGAGGGTGTCATATAGTCAGCACAACGACCAACAGCCCTTACTTTCCCCAACTCATGTCAGATACCCATTAGACCTGGGTGAACTCAGAGGCGCCCTAAAGATACCGAAAGTAACAATTCCCAGTTTTCACCAGGATTCAAATCCAGGACCCCCGGTTCGGTAGCCAAGCGACCACTCAGCCACCTCGCTTCCAAAGTCAGTGTTACCATTATAATTGTGTCCCTCATGTAAAGTCAGTGCCTTGAACAATGAAGTAACAGCATGTACCATGTGCCCCCAGAAGTGATTGCTTTGACTTCAGAAATTTAAAGAAATCTATTAAATTCGATTCAAGGCTAGTCTACAATTTACATTTAATTTAAGAAAGAATTTAAGAGATGAACAATGTAAAAAAAAATGTGCATCTAAAATACAGAAGTTTGTCTTCGTTTATGTATGTACATTGTGTAGTAATGACTAAAAATACGAAGGAAAGTTTGGTGCCCCTCACAACTTGATGCCCGGTCCGGCCCGCTCCACCTGCACATGGTTAGGTAAGTCTCTAATAATTTTTTTTTACTCAACAATTAAATATATATAATTGGAGTATAATTGGATTTCCTCAAAGTTTAATTACTTTTAGATCACAATTAGCACACTCATCTGCAGAGATTCTGCATTGTATTAAATGTGCAACACAACCAGGGGCGTAGCCAGGTAAGCGTGGGCCTGGGTTCACGAATATTTTGGTGGGCCCCTTCCCCCATAAAACAAATTAAGTGTGTTACAAAAATCCAAAAAGCCTGTATGTATCGGTACATTTACCAAAAGACATTCCAATGCAAGTAATTAATTCTGTCATTACGTTTGATTCAGCTATCATTCGTACATCTTATAGTGTCTTCAAATTATAGGAGGTCACGAAAACATAACGTGAAAATATGCTAGTCGGCTTTTACAAAAATGCATTTTTTCTCACTTTGGTATTACTCCCATTGTTGCTACCCCACGGACTGTGGGCCCTTTATGGTCGTGGGCCCGGGTTCAATGAACCCATTCGCGCCACGGATGCTACGCCACTGCAACACACTACTTACTTAGCACTGGAGTTAGTTAATGTTTTATTGTTCTCACTTAGCGCTCTTCTGGCTGGTAAAGGTTTGGACTTGGAAGTAGATCATCTTCTACCCTGAAGGGACACCCAACAATTGACATCTACTGTATGCCTAGAACCAGAGTAAGCCAGTGTTTTATTCTTCTAACTTAGCACTCTCTTCTAGTGTATCCTTAGCACCAGTGGCGACACTAGGGTTGGTGTCACCCGGTTCGGTTAGCTAGTTCTTTTTGTTAAACCATAATACAGAGATCTATATAACATTTCGTTTTCAATAACATTATATAAATACTTATAAAGATAAGACAATATAATTTTATTAATCCAAACAAATATTAAAATGTAAGATTATTAAAATACTAAACGACCTAACATCAGCTGAGCATGTTTATTTGGCTTTAGATACCTATAGACTTTTTGTTTACTTTTTTTTTTGTTGAAAACTACTTTTCGAAAGACGTCATTTTGGATGCTCCTTTGAAACAAAAACTTTCATGAAAAACTTTATTTGAATGCATCCTTAAAAAAGGAAGGAATTTCTTCCAGCTAAGTTTAGAGTTCTTTAGAATGGACTTCACATTACAGTCTCATCAGATCTGGAGGAAAGGTCATTTCCTTTTGTCAGAGCTAGACCTAGGGATTCTGTGATATGTGTGTGTCTCTGTGTATATGTGTTTCTGTCTGTGTGTGTGTGATGATAGCTGGATTGAGAGTGTGAAAATTGTTTTCATTTTTTTTTGTCAATCGTAAAAATAATGAGATGTTTCTAACCCAACACATTGAAACCAAACTTTCCATTGATTTTGGAGCATTGCAGTCGCCTTATCTTATCTTAAAGTAGCTTAGCTTAAGGTTAGACACATTTAAAACATGGATTCGAATCATCTATGAAACAAACAAAAACACAAGAAGGTTACGCACCACTGATCCCAACTTTGTTGGTTGCATAGACTTATTTGTACATAAAGTACCGCATTAAGTTAATGGCTTTTCGCTTTGAACATTAAAAACAAACTGAAACAGAAGTACATCTAAATCAGGGGTTCTCAACCTGTGGGTCGCGACCCCCTTAAAGGTCTATTGACAATTTGCCAGGGGTCGCCTAAGACCATCGAAAATATGGATAGTTATAGTCTATTCTTCTTTTGCTGTATGTGGGGGTCGCGGCAGAGTGGGGGATTGTAAAAAGGGGTCGCCGAGCATAAAAGGTTGAGAACCGCTGATCTAAATTATTCGATGTTATTTTTTGATAAAGAATGAATCCTTTTCATCCTTCATCTGTAGCCACAACGCATTAATTCAGAGGAGTAGACCTAGTCAAACTTGTAACATTGAAATATTCACAGCAGTAGGTCTAGTCAAACTTGTAACATTGAAACATTCCCAGTAGTAGGTCTGGTCAAACTAGTAACATTGAAACATTCCCAGTAGTAGGTCTGGTCAAACTAGTAACATTGAAACATTCCCAGTAGTAGGTCTGGTCAAACTAGTAACATTGAAACATTCCCAGTAGTAGGTCTGGTCAAACTAGTAACATTGAAACATTCCCAGTAATAGGTCTGGTCAAACTAGTAACATTGAAACATTCCCAGTAATAGGTCTGGTCAAACTAGTAACATTGAAACATTCCCAGTAGTAGGTCTGGTCAAACTAGTAACATTGAAACATTCCCAGTAGTAGGTCTGGTCAAACTAGTAACATTGAAACATTCCCAGTAGTAGGTCTGGTCAAACTAGTAACATTGAAACATTCCCAGTAGTAGGTCTGGTCAAACTAGTAACATTGAAACGAAAACTAAACCAAATTCAAACGAAAAGTGGAATCTCGATGTACTGGCTGAGATCCATGCACTTCTAATTGTTTCCAAAGCTTCTATCAACTCCCTTCAGTCTCTCTAGTAAAACATTTGAACACGTGATTTCTCCTTCACCCATGCTCAGGTCAAGTTGAAACTTTACACAAATATGTATTGTATGTAACAAAACATGAATGAAAAAAAAATTAACCAATTAGTCAATTAATTATTGTTTAATTATTATTTTCTTTTAAATCAAAATATTTTCTACATTAATGAGAGATTTAGTAGATGTAGAACTCCTCCCCCCCTTAGCTAAGCTTAGCTTTATTTTGAAAAGTTTTTTTTATATTTCGCTGGTATAAAACCTGAGCCACACGTGTTTTTCATGTATTTAATGTTTGTGGTCTACTGGAGGTTATGAAATCATCAATCAGCATACACCTCTACACTAAATTAATTAAAAACGTATAGCCATTCATTTTTTAGGCCTAGAGCCTACAATGCAAACGGGCTCACTGACATTGTATTTATGCATCTATTATATTCAGTTACTTAAATACTTAAGTTTGTAGTAGCCCTTTGAATACAATAGATTTAGAGAAAGGAAAAAATAAATACTGTTAAATGTATATCCTTTATATATATATATATGTTGTTACGTTTCTCTATAAACCCTTGACTTGACAAGACAACTTGGGCTCTGATAGAACGAGACACTTGAATGAGTGTAATAAATAATGAAGAGAAAACCATCAAATACTTTACAAATGGTCAGATGTCAATGTCTAAATAAAACAGCTATACACAACTTGTAAACATTGAATGTTCTTTTTCCTTAACTTTCTGGTTCCTCTCTCAGTCCGACAGACCTGACCCAACCTTTCTTATAAACAACACATAGTACATAGTCAGATAACCAAAAAAAACTGTTGACCTTAACGGAGAATGTTTACATCAGTCCTTTTTAAGTACACAGGCCTGTGACACATGTGTCAGTTGATTACCCATAGGGTTACACTGACCAGCATAACAGTTCAGTTACACCAATATATATATATATATATATATATATATATATATATATATATATATATATATATATAAATTGATTACCACCAATTAATAAATTAATAATTTTGATTAATTCATGTTTTGTTAGGTACACTGAATAATTGTGCAAAGCTTCAAGTTGTTCTGAGAATCGGGAAGTGAGTGAAGTTACAAAATGTGTACCAGACAGACAGGCAGACAGAGTGAGTAGTTAAAAGCTTTGCTTCGTATTGTCTTCTAAAACTCTGACGTCATTATCACGTGACTTCTCATCGTTAATGAACGCATGCGCACGGCACTGCACCATTTAACCTAAACAGATGTACAATCAATCGGCGCAACTCGGGGCAGAGGGGCGAGTGTGAAAGTAATCCACTTGGTCACAAACATACTTGTTGCAAACTTGCCATTGAACCTCGAGAGTAAGGTGACGGTTATATTTGTCTCAAACACTCTTAGAATTCTCTCTCTCTCTCTCTCTCCCTCTCATTGTCTCTCTCTTTCTCTCTCTCTCTCTCTCTCATTGTCTCTCTCTTTCTCTCGTTCTTCTTTCTCTTTATCGCTCTTTCTAACTCTTTCACTCTCCCTCTCTCTTTCGCTCTCTTTTTCTCTCTATCGCTCTCATGTGTTCCCTCTCTCTCTCTCTCATCCTCTGTTAAAGTTCAATTTATGTTTAGGATTTTCAAAAGTTGAAGTCACGGAGTTTTAAAATAAACCCACACCCTTTCAGTGGCAGATCAAGCTGGTGGATGCGTTTAAAGAAATACATAGAGTTAGGGTTTAAACACATTGCCCCATATAAGTTCTTTGCTACACATAATGCAGAAAAATAAAAAAATAGTAAAGTACCCCCTTCTGACCTTGCGATCTATGGGGCAGATGATGTAAAGATCATCGGTATCTGTGGCAGACGGTTAACTAGAGTGTCATATGGCCAGCACAACGACCAACCGCGTTTACTTTTCCCCAACTAATGTCAGATACCCATTAGAGCTAGATGGACTCAGAGGCGTCCTAAAGATTCCAAAAAATTCAAAATTCCTGACTTCACCAGAATTTGAACCCGGAACCCCTCGGTTCAGAAGCTAAGCGCTTTACCACTCAGCCACCGCGCCTCCACATAAGTCTTTTTGGTTTGCATTTGTTGTGCAAGTTTTCTAAGATGACAGTCCTTAAATGTCTTCCATTCAGTGAGTTGACAAAGTCTTGCTTCCCAGCATTCAGCGTGACAAAGAAATCTATAGAGTTACTGGATAAGTAAGTCTATACATACCCGGGTGAGCTGTTCTGCCTCATCGTGGCACCTGGGTGGAAACGGCTACTTGAGGGGGTAGCTAGGGGATGCCCACGGGTAGACGAGAGTCCACCCATTGCACGGGCGGGGTTGCAAAGAAATCCCCACAAACCTGTCACACATCCATTCGCCGTTCCTCAAAGGACCGTTACATAAATGGCGAGTCCCCCACGGCTAGCTTGGTATAACGAAGGAAAATGACGCAGGCTCCCGATGTCCTCGGCCTTCGGCCATGAATGGCGAATCATGTGTCGGGGGCCAAAGGCATTGGAAACAGCAATGCTTTACATAGGCATTGACTTGGGTCGCTCTCAAACAGAACTGTGAGTTCACACAGGTTGTTTTTTTTTACTGTTCGGCTGGACGACCAAACAGTTTTTTTTTCAAACGTAGGGCTCGAAGAGCCTTCGGCTCAGCCCTTGGACATCACAAGAAGTCTATACATAACAAAACAATAAATACAAGACAATTTAACAAAGCAATATAACAATACCCAAGTCACAAACACAGACTAAAAAATCAACACACAAAACTCATAAAAGTCATGTCAACATTTACTTGCTATCAGCTCTGACATTATCTGACTTAGTTTCTGTGGTCCCACACTAGACTTCTTATGTCATAATATAATCTGTACATCTGGAACTAAGATATTTCGAGGCTCAGTACATGCGACTCGCTAGTTACATTCAAGTGTTGGGTCCAGACAAGTTAGACGAGCGGAGATTGCGTTCAGATAATGTGGATTTAATGAAAGCTAAGCCGCCAGAAACAAATACATAATCTCAGCCGTTGTTTCTTTGATAACAAGTTCATGTCATCAAGGTCAAACATGTGGAGATAATGAATGTAGCTACTACCTGCACTTAAAAACATTTCCATGGAAAGTAAAGAATTTTTAAAAAATGGCGACCCGACCGACTCAAAACGGCAATTCACAAGAAAGTGTGGAGATTTGAAAATGTGAAACATAAAACTAGCAAGAAAGTGTGGAGATTTGAAAATGTGAAACATAAAATTAGCAAAAAAGTGTGGGGATTTGAAAATGTGAAACATAAAACTAGCAAGAAAGTGTGGAGATTTGAAAATGTGAAACATAAAATTAGCAAAAAAGTGTGGGGATTTGAAAATGTGAAACATAAAACTAGCAAGAAAGTGTGGAGATTTGAAAATGTGAAACATAAAATTCGAAAGAAAGTTTTGAGATTCGGAAAGGTGAAAGTAAAACCATATTGTTTCTATGACCATTGGGTATGCAAGGATATTGTGTAGCTAGCTAAACGACCATACGAATCGACTGGTTTCTGTTAGAAGTTACAGGGGCGGCCCCTGTTTCCAATGTATACAACCAGGAGTGTAGCAAAATATGTCTTCGAGGCTCAGTGAAGAAGACGATGAAATATTTGTTTCCACTTTTGCGGATAATCAAAACACTCTCTGGTAATGTGACCAGCACAATGATCATTCGACAAACCAACATTTCAGTCAAACTTTAGTGAAAAGAATGTCCTTTTCACAAAGTTGGTGTCCTAAACACCTTGGAGAGGACAAGGACCAACACGCAAAGATAGGGGACTTCATATCGTCCAAGAAAGGATAGCCAGTAGCAATCCAAATCATCACAGTTTTCAGTAGCGAATCCAGAACCTTTAAGTGTGTGTGGGGGGGGGGGGCGATTTATTTCCAAACTCTAGCCTTAACTCCCAGTAAACCCTAATCCCATGTATAAACGCACACACACAAAAGTGACCTATATTTCAATTACAGCAGCGTTTCTTAACCTTCCTTTTATTATAGCCTTTATATAGCGCTACTTTCATGCTTATAGCATGCTCAGAGCGCTTCTTAACCTTCATTTTATTATAGCTTTTATATAGCGCTACTTTCATGCTTGGAGCATGCTCAGAGCGCTTTTGGTCCAATCTCATTTGTGGACCGGTGGGGGGAGGGGGGTATCTAGGAGTTGGTTTTCTGTGCTGCCTTTGGGCGCTCAGTAAAAAAAAATCTGCCTGAGTCGTGTGTCGAACCTCGAGCCCACTTCTAGGTAGCCAAGCCAAGCCAAGTTCAAGCGCACTTGGCCTCTCGACCACGCTTCATCAAAAAATTACTATGGTGCCCCTTCTATAACCGGCAATGGAAGTTTGGGGGAGCGCTGTAAGCTTCCCCAGTGGGAATCGCATACTCCTGACACAGTGGCGTAGCAAGGTACCCGAGGGCCCGGGTTCAAAATATATATTAGTGCCCCCCCCCCCCCCCGTCACCCAATAAGACGAATATAATGTATGACAAAACAATTGAGCAACATGAATGTATCGGTACATTGACCAAAAGACATTCCAATGCAATTAGAGAATTTTTAAAATAATCTTAATACGTTCAATTTATAACTCCAACACAAATTAAAAGTCAAAGTTTGTACAATTTTTGAACAGAATGAAACGAGTTAATGGAGTTTGAAATCTATAACGAAATGTTTTATCAGTTCTAGTTCCCTTTCTACACATTTACATTCCTAAAACACTTCTATGTGTCAAACTTTGAAACATCGATACAAACTAGTATCTAGTTCTACGTCCATTATTCAACAGTAAATAGATCGAGTATTTATTTATTGAACATTTCTCTGGCCTTCTTAGTAGTAAAGTTAAAAACCAGTGCTTCTATTTCTAAACTAGTCGACCGGCGGCGTAGCATACGCCGCAATTTTGCAGGGCCGGTCATAGGCCACTGCAACCTATGCGACCGCAGTGACCAAGCACTATCATAGGATCAGCAATTTCATAGGACCCGCGCTAATTCAAGGTGTGTAAATTATTAAATTAAACCATTTTATAACTTAAAACAGATTTCCCGCGCCCTCCTGTCGATTTACCAGGAGCTCCTGGAAATCTCCTGAAATTGCTAAATATACGAAAAAGTCCTAAAAATATACGGAAATAGATAGACAAAAATTGTTATTTTGGGGTGTCATTCAAAATGGAAAACGCCAATCCTACGCGCGGCATTCGGCATCAGCCGTAATTGTGTAATCTGGTGATAGAAGCTTCTCGCGATTCAAACTAATGAAGATTACTTGATTTCAACAATTCTCAAAGATAGATTGTAACATTTGGTAATTGTTGCTATTGAGCGTGATCTATGTAGGAAACAGAATTATTATGATACACTCTATGCTTTGCTACACGCAAGGCTCGTAAAGTAATTCTGTACGTAGTAAAGAATGAATAAAATGCATAGACGAATTTATTATCCGCTTCCCAACCCAAACAGGGCCCCGCTATATCCGTTTCGCATAGGGCCCCACGATGGTTAAGTCCGGCCCTGCTATATATATATTTATATATATATATACATAGTAGATTACTTAATCTCTTTCCATGACTTCTTGGTCACAATGGTTAAGTCCGGCGATGCTATTTAGTGTTAGTAAAATGTTTGTTTGTAAAATGTTTCACAATGTTTCGGATGTTTTTTCAGCGTTGAAGATAGTTTACTTCCTAGTCCAAACCTCCCGCTGGACAAAGGGGGATGGGAGCGGGCAGGGTTTGATAAATTTAAACGACAGTGCAGCGCGCAGCCAGTCATCCGTAGTGCGAGCACTGTTCTTGTGTTTTCTCGTGGACTATCCGCAGAAATAAGAGAGTGATGTTTCCTTTACTTCTTCTTCTCGTTTAAACTGTTGAGGGAAGAAGAGAATTATATATATAGATGCGCAAGCGGCTTATTCGGATGAAGCAATGCCCAAAGGCCATTCTAGTATCCAGTGATATTGGAGGCGCACCATTTGTTCAACCATTTCAGCTGACGCCTTTGTGTTCACCAAAATGACAACCTAGAGATGACTCTATCTCTATCTTTGAATGTGCCGTCATTGGAGATGACTAAACAGTATACAAAAATAATGCTAATTGATCAACTTTTTATGTCTTGAGTGCTGCCACCAACGAAAGAGAAAATTGGTTTAAAATGGATATCGTAAAGTACCGGTATTTTTGCCATCGCTGCATTGCTAAACAGGTCTATTATTAGGCCTATCTTGTTTTGAATCTGTGGGGCTTTGATTTCCTGTTAAATTTGAATATTCATAGCAATTATCTGAGGTTTTTGTATTAATATATGGTGTTAAATTTCTTTAAGAGCTATGAACCAAGTTTCAACTAAATACTAAGCAGTGGTCAGTGAAAGACGCTATTCAGGGCCGGTCTTTAGTCACTGCAACCTATGCAGTCGCAATGGGCCTCGCACTTTCATAGGCCCCGCGCTAATTATAGGATGTAAATTATCAAATTACACCAGAACAACCTATATATAATAATAGGGGTTCCGAGGCCTCCTGATTTTTTCAGGGCCTCCTCGGAATCTCCTAAAATTATTAAGATTGTTAGGGCCGCCCTAACGCTATTCCATGATCAATTAGTATCTAGATCTTTATTATAAACCTGCTCGCCAATTCGGTTTCCTCATTAATTGCAATAGCACAAACATATTCAACTTAAACGATTCCTATAACACTGATGTTTATTTGGCTTGCTAAATATTTAATGTTATTAGCGGCCCCCGAAAGGGGAAAAGACGCTATTAGTTTTGTGCGAAATGTCTGTCCGTCTGTCCCGTGTAGATCTCGTTAACTACAAAAGATATTGAAAATCCGACATCACAATATTTCAGACCATTCAAAGTTCTGATGCAACGGCTACTTTTTTTTTTCTAAAAGCGAAAAATCTAATTTTTAAAATCAGTTATGCAAGCAGTTTTTTAAAGAGAAAAAGCTAATTAGTATGCATTATAAGTTAGACCTAATTTAAAACAAATAGTAATCTTGTTAACTTCATTTTCCTGATATCATTTGTTTGCACGAATGTAGGTTTTTTTTTTTTTTTTTTTTTTTTTTTTTTTTTGAGAATTTAAATAAGAGATTAAGACTTTTCTAAACAATTAGATTAATTATGAGACATCGGTTAAGCCAAGGAAGGCGCGGTAAAGCGCTTGGCTTCCGAACCGGGGGTCCTGGGTTCGAATCCTGGTGAAGACTGGGAATTTCAACTTTGGGCGCCCCTGAGTCCACTCAGCTCTAATGGGTACCTGACATTAGTTGGGGAAAAGTAAAGGCGGTTGGTCGTTGTGCTGGCTATATGACACCCTCGTTTACCGTGGGCCACAAAAACTGATGAACTTAACATCATCTGCCCTATAGACCACAAGGTCTGAAAGGGGAACTAGTTAGGCCAGGTTCACATCTAACTTTAAATTCACTTTCACCTATCCTTTGATCTGCGGGACCGTTGGGGCACTACACAAGATCTGTTAACCTTCTTTCTCCATTCTTATCTCTCATTTGTCTTTGAAATATTTCATTCGGATGTTCTTTCTGAAAATATTGAAGCCTGCCTGGATGGACCACTTCGGGGGCCGATTTTGAGTTTGTGTTTCCACACAGACTGTCTTTTGTAACCTTGTTTTTATTTTATTTGTTTAGATTTCATCTCCTTTTTATTCTGATATAAGCCTATTGATCACATTAGCATTTTTTTACAATAGGCCTACAGAAGACACACACACACACAAACAATGTTGATGAAGACGTACGAGTCATCGTCATAATTGAATGTTTCATACTATTTAACAATATCAATTTCATCGGATGAAATAGTTTTTGAAACTGCTGTAACTTCTCTTTACTTGTACTAAAGATTTGATTTTACATATTTAAATATAAAACAAAATAAAAGAAAATTAAGCTTTGAGAAAATTGAATATTTATCAGCTGTATCGAAATTTTATTTCGTGATAATCAGGACTATCCCTATTTCTTAATCAAACTCTTCCTATCCCCCCCCCCCCCCCCCCCCCCCATTCATGATGTACTACTCCCAATGGTTTTATGAACAGACAAGGAAACAAAAAGAATGGGACGATATGGAAACGATTGTCACCCTAAACGCACGGTTAGGGCTAGCCACCATTACAATTTACAAAACCTAATGGAAAGCAAAATTCTTACATTAAAGCTTAATACTCTGGTTTTTTAAGTTAATAGAGATAGTGATAAAAAGTTCAGAATATTTTGAGGGGGATTTTAAATTATTTTTTTTTAAATCGGTTTTTACAAAAGGGCATTTATTTTTTCACTTTGGTGTCATCTCGAAGTTCTCATGTAGGCCCAAATAGTGAAGAGTCATGGGCTTAAGCGCAATGACACCATTTACGAATTTGTTGCTACGCTACAGGCTGTGGGTCCTTAATGGTAGTGGGCCCGGGTTTGAACCCCTTTGCACCATGGATGCTACGCCATTGTCCTGACATCTACAACTCATTATTCATCATATCAAAAAGGGCAGTTCAAATTAAGTAAAATAAAGTAATGTGGGGTGAAAGAGCCGATACTGAAGTGTGAGTGAAATTCAAGATATAGAGTAAAGTACGAAGTTCGAGCAGCCCCGATTTGTCAAGAGGTTCGAACAGTTCAATTTTTATTGCTAAAACTTTTTTATTTGAATGTTTACCAAATTACTACTATATTGCTACTGCGCATGCATCTTTTTTCTTTACTTCCGACACATACTATTTCCTTTTCCTTGTAAAGGCTAAGTTCATGGTGAAGTCAAACTCAGGAGGTGTGGAATTATTCTTTTTTACTACCCGGTAGTGAAGGAAATGGGTAATGGGCTTAAGGCTATTTTAAAGTCTGATTGCTCATCAGCTTAAAGAGACTATTTGAAGTTGTGGAGGGTGGGAAATGGTGCAATGGATGGTGTTCTTGCGCTGGAGTAAAAAGAAAATGACTTTGTAGTAAAAATTAAATATTAAAACATGTTTTTCGATATATTTTCTTTGATCTGTTCGAACCTTCCATCAACCCGATCGAGCTTACTAACTGGGGAAAAATCCGCTCGAGGAAAAGTACGCTTGGCGATACTTACCCTACACCTCTTTGACTTCGTATTTAATTTTAACTAAGCCTAGTAATACATTAAATCAATCTATTTTTATAGAAAAAAGGACGAGGAATTCAGAGATACTATCAGTTTTTTCATAGGTCAGACCGTTACGGTGCTAAAAACATCCAAACTTGAAAATAGCTGCCAGCAGGCTTAATGCGCTCGAACTTCGTACTTCTCTCTAGGTAGTGTAAGTATATCTTTATTTATCGTAATTTTATCTTTTGTTAAGTGATACCTCTTGTAGTGCGCCGCCACTCAAAAGTTCGCTAGTGGTCGCAACACACTATTTTTTGTTTAAATGACACTAACATAATGCCATATAGGCTTTAAATTAAATTCTTATATCGAATCGCCCCCCCCCCCCCGATTCTCTAATGTCAAATTCAATCATTAGCAATTATTAGAAAATAGAGAAAGGTCTTTAGCAAGATAAATTGTTTTCTTTTGCCTCCCCTTCCTTTTCTGACGCAAACATGACTGTTAAAACAGAAGTCTAATATGGCAACAGATTCTATGTTATTGCGCATAACTATTTAAAGAAATTTGTAGCGGCCCCCGAAAGGGGAAAGATGCTATTAGTTTTGTGTGGTCTGTCTGTCTGTCCGTCCGTCCGTCCCGTTTAGATCTCGTAAACTAGAAAAGATAGGGAAAATTCGACATTATGATATTTTAGACCATTCAAAGTTCTGATGCAACGGTTACTTTTTTCTTTTCTGAAAACGAAAAATTCAATATTTGAAAATCAACTATGCAAGCAGTTATCATGTACGAAACCCAACCAAAGGACATTTATTTTTACGGAAATGTTGTTTTCTCTAGACTTTGAATAAGAGATTGACCCTTTACAAAATTAGAAGAATAAGTTAATCATTATATGACAACAGTTACGCCTGGTCCACATCTAGCTTCACCTTCACTTTCACCTATCCCTTGGTCTGCTGTACCGTTGGGGTACAAAAAAGGATCTGTCAACGTTCTTTCTCCATTCTTCTCTGTCATTTGACTTGGATAGAAATTCATTATGATATTCTTTCTGAAAATATTGAAACCTGCTTTTTTACCTGCCTGAGTGGACCACTTCGATATATATATATATACTTCTCAACCTTCGGCGAAAAAAAAAACAACTAAAGAAAAAACAGCCATGTTGAGACCTTTCTCTTGACAGCTAGGGGGTCTGGGGGAGCGCTGTAATAATGTTTTACTTGAAAAATATTCTAATATGAATTTACAGGCCCTTAGTACATTGCAAATACAACAGATTTGTTTCTTGAAAAGATAAGATGCCCGACATATTTAGAGGAAAAAAATGTTCGAGAAATAGTAATAATTGTTCAGGCATTTCTCTTTACAGATAGGTGCTAACTGGGAGCGCTGTAGGTCATCTACATCGAAAAGTAATATTTTTTAAAAAGCTCATTTGTAAGTGATACATTTTGTTCAATAAGCATGTTTGTAACTTTGTTTTGTTACAGAACTAGAATTCAAAGCTTTAAACAAAAAAATTCGGAAGTGGGAGGAGAAATTACGTGTAACAATTAGATTCTACTCTAATTTTTTTTATACAACAGAAAAATATCAGTATGAGTAAAGGTTGGAAAACGATGACTAGGAAAACAACATTTGGGTTCAGAACTCATCTCAATTGTTACTCTTATAATGAAAAATTTCGTATGAATTCTTAATTTTCCAAAACAAAGTCTTTCGTAAAATAACTAAGATAAATTCGTGTGCAATTACATAAACTCTGTCGCCATATTTGACTATTCTGTTTTAAAGCAACATGTTTTCGTCTGGAAAGGGGATAGGGTGGTAGAATGAAAACGATTAATCCTCGCTCCTTTTTAATTTCTCCTAATGATTGCATTTGGCATTAAAGAATAGAGGTGGGGCGAATCGATATAAGAATTTAATTTATAGCATATATAAATTATATTAGTGACAACTTTGTTTAAATTTTTTAATTTCTTAACTATAATACAAAAAGAAAAAAGTATTGGTTTGTTCGATGGTCGGAAGGTGATTGCATGTATCGCCCCTACCACCTGGTAGAACCCTTTTTTTTTGTTCACAAACTATGTTTTCTTCATAAAAATAGGACCGCCTCCCCCTTCACAGGGCAAGAGTGGGGAGGGCAGTAGAAGCAATCGCCCCCCCTCACCGAATCGGCTAAGATACCAGAAGTGTGGCGACATAATATAAAAATTATATAGTAATTCAACTAATTTTGTTCAGAAACTATGATTTCTAAATAAAATTAATATCGTCCCCCCTCTAAAAGGGTTTAGTTGGGAAGGGCAGTAGATGTATTCGCTCCCCACCCCACCCAATCGGCTAACAGGGGAACGACGTAACATAAAGATCGGTTAAAATATCAATAACAAGTTTTAATCATATAGATATTTAATTGATTCTGTTAACAAACTGTGATTTCTACAAATAAATTGAACCGCCCCCCCCCCACTCGAAAGTTGATAGTGGGGGGGGGGGCGGGATTATGCCATCTTCAACTCCCCATCCCATCAAGAGGAGGGGGGGCGACATTATCTAAAAATAGGTTGAATTATTATTAATTAGTATATAATATTAACATAATAATAAATTCATAAACAAATTGTGTGATTTCTTTACTAAAATTCGTCCGTCCTTCTTCCCCTTATGGTTGGGGATCTGTCGAGTGAGGGGGGGGGGCGATCCTCCAGTGCGCTGAAGGGGGGTTTAAACTCAAAACCCCTTTGGCTACGCTCACAGCACACAGCATTTTGAGTGCGAAATTTGCTTTTTTTTATATATTGAAAATATGGTTTTTAGCGGCAAACCTCGGTGGAGAGGGGTTTTAAACGCTCATAGAATCTGGTGAATGATGAATGGATAGTAATATATTGAAGAGGGGGTCTTATCTTTGATTTCGGAGGGGGTTTTAAACTCAAAAACCCCCTTGGCTGCGCTGGGGCAAGTGATAGTTTAGTAATAAAATCTCACCTAAAAGAAACAAAAAATCAGTCATTAAACTCCGACCCACATCCCTGCGACTTCGCCCATGCACTAAATGTCCTAGTCTAGTCTTAGACTTACTGCTAGTACTGGTCTTAGTGTAGTCCTGTCTTAGTCCTAGTACTGGTCTTAGTGTAGTCCTGTCTTAGTTCTAGTACTGGTCTTAGTGTAATCCTGTCTTAGTCCTAGTACTTACCTTAGTGTAGTCCTGTCTTAGTCTGAAAGTAATTTTTAAAAAAGACCAGAAATAGAGACATTTACTTCAGTTCAATAAAGAAACAATGTATATTTGACTGGAAGTGACGCATCAGTGGTCAGAAAGTAAATTTAAAAAAAAGACCACCAGGTCATCAAGAAAGTGCATATCCTTGTGTCCCACAGACCTGGCCCTTGTTCTGCAACAGGAAATGTCATGTGGATGAAGATCTGGTCAGGGCTGTTGTTTTAATTCAGCACATTAGCAAATTTACAATGTAGGCGTCTGTACTTTTGGTAAAAAAGATTATGTTAATGGAGCAGACATAACTCCTGGTCCCCCCCCCCCCCCCATCCCACATTCTCACATAATCTCTTTCATTCATATTCGTCCAGTGTTTAAAAAAATATACACATCCGTCCAGTGTTTAAAAACATATATACATCCGTCCAGTGTTTAAAAACATATACACATTCGTCCTGAGTTTAAAAACATATACACATGATATTTACAGACGTTAGAAATCTTAATTCTGACAGACGTCATATATTATCAAATGACAGACAAACATGTATAGAACAAATAAAAAAAAACAAACAGATTTACTCTATTTAAAGACTTTTAAACTCAAATCACGTATATACTTTGTTGACATATACTCCATTGATAGACTTATATACTTCATAGCCAGACTTAATTACTTCATAGATAAATATATATACTTCATTGATTGATGTATATACTTCATTGATTAATGTATATACTTCATTGATTGATGTATATACTTCTAAGACAGGCTTATATGCTTCATAGACCGACTTATATATTTATATACTACATAGGCATATACTTCATAGAGACCTATATACTTTATAGACAGACTTATATGTTTCATAGATTTATATAGATCTACTTCATAAAAAGATGTATACACTTTATAGACAGATATATAGAGGCCCTACTTCCTAGATAGATTTATATACTCAATTGACTTACAATATACATATATATTTGCAGCTACATGCTGGCCACCGGATCGATTCATAAATCCTGACATTATATTAAAGTGAAAAAGTAAAATGAATTAATTCACAAAAAGGAGTCAGTTTGTAGGTTAAAAAATATTTTAACATCTTATAATTCCGCATGAGCAAAAGTTAAATTTAGCAAAAACATACTATTTAACCTAAATTTAGTCTTGTAGCAGATTTTGTGTGTGTTAAGAATTTATTACCAAAAAAAATATAATAATAACAAAGAATGGGTAAAATATGTAACATCACAAAGCCTCGAGGCGGAAGTGGCCTCGAAACTGAAACGGCCTCGAAGTGAAATTGCCTCGAACGTAAAGTAGTCTCGAATCTGGCGAGATTACCTTCACCTCTGCTTGGCGCAATTGTTCTGCCTAAACAAAACATTTCTAAAGCCCAGGAGAACGCTTGCAGCCTAGTTGTGTGGGCTGGATCCTGACGTGGACCTCTGGACTTTGACGTGGACCTCTGAACCCTGACGTGAGCCTCTCATTGGAGTAATGGAGCCTCCATTAAGAAAGAGTACATCATTCCAACGTCTGGCTGTGTCCTCTGGACTCATTCGAGCTACTTCTGTATAAGTCACGTGATTCCAGTTTGCACACGGCCCTGTGTAATAAACTAGACGTGGAGTGCAGATGTACCAGAAGGAAAGCTTCAAGAGCAACCTCTTTCATTGTGTGCAGGGAGTTCATTTCATGTTTTACATCGCGTAGATTTAAAAATGAACTCTGTGTAGATCGGAATATCGACTCCGTATAAAGTGGTATAACCAAAAATGATTTATTTTCAAATTGAATTTATTGGTCGGGGTTAGATTGTCATGTTTAAGTAGTAAATCTTTCATCTATTCCCAAGGCGCCAACTTGCCTTAGCTGACATAAAAGAGAGCACCTGGTTGCATGCGGTCTCAGAACGAGACAGCTGGAGGTTAATCGCAAAGGTCGCGAGATACACATTGAAACCAAAGGAAAATCCGCTGCCGAGGACAGACGCTGACGGCGAAAAGAAAATCTTAATCGACCACCGGCGGACAATGGTTATGCTTGGCCTGGATGTGGCAAAATATGTAGGTCACAGCTGGGGCTGCGTAGCCACGGGAAATATTGCATTCCTCATTAATCTTCGAACTCGAAGACAAGTCTTAGTGTTATTATTATTCCCTGACGAAAAAAAAAAAGTTACTTTCTTTTTGCCTTTCAGCCCTAAGTATTAAAGTCTTTTCCTCGTGTGTGTGTGTGTGTGTGTATCATAAGTCCTTGAATAGCCCTACAAAAGGACCAATAGTTTGGATCTAAATTTGACACTCGTGATTGCCAAATGTTTGAGTCACGTACAACGTAGCAACACTCCAAGGCCAAACATTGACTGGGCGTCCAAAAAACTTTCCCACTTCCCTAATGATCAACGCTTGGATATTTTTCCAGATAACGATAATCTGGAAAATCTCAACTCTACAATGGTGGTTCTAATTCTGTAATGGGGTCTTCCGCTATGTCTTTGAACAAAACTTTCCATTTCAATATCACAATTTGCTAAAATAGTTTACCACTGGTAGCTTAGACTCTATAAGATACTTAGTTTACAACAAATTTGAGAATCACTTCTTTGTGTCACAGAGTCAAAATTCAAGAAACAATGGAGATCGTTTGACCCGGAAGTACTTACAAGAAACCACCTCTAAAGTCTCGTATTGGATTAGATCAGTCAGTGAATAGGTGCACGATTTTAAAATGCAATAAATTTTTCAATCAACAAAGTTTTCGAAAGTAACTCTGAAAGTGATCACTTTAAAACTCAAAACCTTCTTTTCTTATCCAAGGTCTCAGATTAGTTATTTATTTCATTCTATATCTACTAGTACGTACTACTTAATGCCTGGAGTCTCAGTGGTACAGAGTGGCGTAGCAAGGTAACCATGGGCCCGGGTTCAAGATTGTCTTGGTTGGCCCCACTCCACCAATAAGACAAATTTAGTGTGTGATAAAACAATTAAGTCATCGTGATGTTTACTAAAAACACTCCAATGCAAGTATTCTACCTTGTTTTATAAGTAACATGTCATTACGTTTGATTGAGTTACTACTCTAACAAGTAATAGTGTCTTCAAAGTCAATGTTTGTAGAGAACTCCTTAACAGAATTAAACGACTTAAAAGTGTTTTAAATGGACAGACAAATGTTTTATGAGATCTATTTCCCATTATACGAATTAACATTAAGAAAACACTTCTAGGGGTAACATTTATTGACTAAAATTTCTCTGGCCATCTAAGTAGCAAAGTCAGAATTCAGTTAATCTATTTCTAAACTTTTAGCACAGTGAACAGAATGCTCGTACGACTGCTTTAGCTGACACATTGCTTGAAAGTCATTGTACTATCCTATCTTTAATCACAGCATCATTGTTACCATTTTTTTTCTACCAGGTTCTATTCCATCGTTCTCTAATCACCTCTATCCCCCCCCCCTCTTTTCACATTTAAAAAAAAAATTATTTTAGTGCATTAAGAGAAGTCTTTGCAACGTCAACCACAACTCTTTGTTGCAGATTTGGTTGTAGCGGCTGAGTGACTAAATTGTGACAAGTCTTCATAGATTGGTTACGAACAATGTCAGCCGTGTAGACTAGTGGTTTCCAGACTTTTTTGGACCCATGGATCCCTTTTATACTTGAAACTTTTCCCAGGAAATCCAAACTGAAAAGCTACACGAATGGATAATCAAAAATTACAAAAAAGAAAATGTGTTCAAGAAATAGTTATTGAAACTATAATTTATGTTTTAAATAACATTTTAAAGAAAATTAATAACTTTGATAAGATTTTCATAAGTGTATTTATGTCTAGCTGAATGTGTATTTTATGTCTGGTTCGATGTGTATTTATGTCTGGCTCAAAACAATGTGTATTTATGTCTGGCTGAATGTGTATTTTATGTCTAGCTCAATGTGTATTTATGTCTGGTTCAATGCAATGTGTATTTATGTCTGGCTGAATGTGTATTTTATGTCTAGCTCAATGTGTATTTATGTCTGGTTCAATGCAATGTGTATTTATGTCTGGATCAATGTGTATTTTATGTTTGGCTTAATGTGTATTTATGTCTGGTTCAATGCAATGTGTATTTATGTCTGGCTTTGTATATTTTATGTCTGGCTTAATGTGTATTTATGTCTGGCTCAATGTGTATTTATGTCTGGCTCAATGTTTGTGAGATTTATAATGGATCTTAATCCATGCTCTACCAGGAAAGACCACATCGCAGTCTACAACTTCTGTACAATAACCCATAATGCTGGACATACTTTTAAGTACCACTCATAAAAAAGATCTGTCAATGCACTGAGCCACTTAGTCAATCCTTCTATCATTGCTCAGTTTGCTAAATTTATAATGCCGAAAGTTAGTTTGTCCAAAACGATGCGTATTACTTCACTTGTAGCTGGTAAAATAAGTTCTTCCCCACTAGTGTACGACTATCCAGACTTTAAAAATAATGAAATGTTTTAAGACGCTCGCAGTTCATCGTCATCTGGTTAAAACACTAAACATTGTATTTGGAAATACAACCACCCAACACCAGCGTCACAGATCGAAATGGGATTATTTTATATTAAACTTAGCGGAGACCCCATAACATTATTCAGGGACCTCGAAATCAAATTTTATTTTTCACGGACCCGTGGGAGGTTCGTACGAACCACTTTGAGAAGTTTTGATGTAGACTTATGCCTGGAGATCTGGAGCGGAGAGTATACTCTTGGGCTCTTTGGTCTCTTAAAGTTTTGTGAATAGAATTCAAGCGAAAATCTTCCAACATTCAGTAAGTGAAGATTTCAAAGATAGTGTTTCACTAAAAATAAAAGTAAATAAATAATTTCAAATCTATCTTGTTAATGGCCAGGTTCATGATTTATTAAACAGCAATTTAGGAATTGCAAACCATATAGTAAGGTTTACAGGAGCTTTGTATAGATTCAAAATTATCTCCCCTTTTCCAGCATTACCTCCTTATGTCATAGCGCAATGTTTCTCAAAATTTTACCAATGTAGTCCCCTTCCGCCCCCCCCCCCCCCCCAAATGAAAGGTTTCGTTCTCAGCTTCTTTAGCCTGCTAGGGATCCTATACCGATGTGGTCCCTAGTTTTAATAAGTAAACGAAAAGTACATATAGATCTTATTATAGTATATTGTTCTGGTTTTATAAAAATGATGAGCACTATAAATCTAGAATTGAAGAACCTTTTTAGATTTTCTAGTTAATGTGCTATAAATATTTATAATTTTTTCATCTGTGGTATAATTATTTTTTAATTTAGCATCTGTGGTATAAATATTTATAAATTTATCATCTGCGATGTAAATAGTTATAACTTTATCATCTGCGGTGTAATTGTTTATTAATTTATCAGATGTGGTATAAATATTTATTAATCTATCAGATGTGGTATAAATATTTATATATTTATCATCTGTGGTATACTATTTATAAAATATCATCTGTGATATAAATATTTATTAATTTATCATCTGCGGTATAAATATTTATTATTTACGACATGAACTAAATCCCTCTTTCATCAGCATTCAAGTGTCACACTGACCTAGTGACACGAAGGGTCAGGTTTCAGTGGGAAATCAATAAATCATTAGTCTATGTAAGAGTGTGTGTGTGTGTGTGTGTATGTGGGTTTGCGTGAGTGTAGTTTTCTTCATTATGGCGTTGATCCTGTGTTGCTGTGCAAGTCAGATTGCCTAGGCCCTCGACATATTCTGAGATGCATGCAGCATGAATCAATTCATTCAATAAAATAAGATTAAATCTTTAAAAAATAATGATGATTTTAGAACAATAATAAAATAAATGAAACCACATTATAAACCATTTCTAAATCAACACTGAGAATTTAAATGAAAGAAATGAAGATTACATGAAAAAAATACAACAGCAGAAATCCAAGCAAAGAACCAGCAGAGATTCAAGCAAAGAGCCAGCAGAGATCCAAGCAAAGAGCCAGCAGAGATCCAAGCAAAGAGCCAGAAGAGATTCAAAGAAAGAACCAGCAGAGATCCAAGCAAAGAACCAGCAGAGATCCAAGCAAAGAATCAGCAGAGATCCAAGCAAAGAACCAGCAGAGATTCAAGGAAAGAACCAGCAGAGATCCAAGCAAAGAACCAGCAGAGATTCAAGGAAAGAACCAGCAGAGATCCAAGAAAAGAACCAGCAGAGATCAAAGCAAAGAACCAGCAGAGATTCAAGGAAAGAACCAGCAGAGATCCAAGCAAAGAACCAGCAGAGATCCAAGCAAAGAACCAGCAGAGATCCAAGCTAAGAATCAGCAGAGATCCAAGCAAAGAACCAGCAGAGATCCAAGCAAAGAATCAGCAGAGATCCAAGCAAAGAACCAGCAGAGATCCAAGCTAAGAATCAGCAGAGATCCAAGCAAAGAACCAGCAGAGATCCAAGCAAAGAACCAGCAGAGGTCCAAGAAAAGAACCAGCAGAGATCCAAGCAAAGAGCCAGCAGAGATCCAAGCAAAGAACCAGCAGAGATCCAAGAAAAGAACCAGCAGAGATCCAAGCAAAGAGCCAGCAGAGATCCAAGCAAAGAACCAGCAGAGATCCAAGAAAAGAACCACTAGAAATTCGAGAAAGAACCTGAAGACTCGCTAATAAATCTCTTTACCTACCACACCGCTCTTCTTGCTGGAGCATTCTAACTAGTGGTTCGTTCAGGAAGGTGGTGCCTGAATGGCTCAGTACACGAGAAGTCTAGAAGCCAGTCTTCCAAAAAATTTTGTAATTAATTCACATTAAGTTGTATATGAAGATCTTCGGATACCGAGGGAAGAGAAGAGTCCAATATTTTTGTCGGACAGCTTGGAGAAGGTCTTCCTGTTGGTCAAATAAGTCAAACTGCATTGCCTCGATCAAACTCCCGTTACGTCACTGGTGAGGACGTCATTACCAATGGTATTATGACGTAGGTCTATTGACGTCAAAGGTATTGCGTATTATTATAGACAAATTGATTTGTGTTATTGCAACATCAATACACATGTCAGTATTTAACTATTTTGCCCCCCCCCCCCACCCTTTTACTAGACATACAGATTGGAGGAGTTAAAAAACAACAACCTTGTAATAGTCATACAATGTTGTCAGTTCAAATATTGTTATAGTCATACAATGTTGTCAGTTCAAATATTCTTATAGTCATACAATGTTGTCAGTACAAATATTGTTATAGTCATACAATGTTGTCAGTTCATATATTGTTATAGTCATAAAATGTTGTCAGTTCAAATATTGTTACTTGGCATCTCTACCTCCCCTAAAAAGGCCGCAAGATAAGTATCCTCCACCCCCACCCCCCCCAGGCACTCAGATATTTATTGCCCATACGATCATTGTCAGGAAGAAGAAAGGTTAACACAACAGTCGAAGGAATTTAATAACAAATAAGTTTTAGAGCTATTGAGGAACTGGGGCAACGAATGGGAAAGTGAAACAAAAATAGGGAAAAAGAAGTTCTAGGAGAGGATAAGAGAATAAGAACAAGAGAAAGAAGGAGAAAGAATTGGGAGGAAAGAAAAAGGGAAATAAAATAAAAGAAGAAAAAAACCAAAGAGAGAAAATGGAAAGTATTCCACAAGGGAGGTCAGGGAGAGAAAGTATTCCACAAGGGAGGTCAGGGAGAGAAAGTATTCCACAAGGGAGGTCAGGGAGAGAAAGTATTCCACAAGGGAGGTCAGGGAGAGAAAGTATTCCACAAGGGAGGTCAGGGAGAGAAAGTATTCCACAAGGGAGGTCAGGGAGAGAAAGTATTCCACAAGGGAGGTCAGGGAGAGAAAGTATTCCACAAGGGAGGTCAGGGAGAGAAAGTATTCCACAAGGGAGGTCAGGGAGAGAAAGTATTCCACAAGGGAGGTCAGGGAGAGAAAGTATTCCACAAGGGAGGTCAGGGAGAGAAAGTATTCCACAAGGGAGGTCAGGGAGAGAAAGTATTCCACAAGGGAGGTCAGGGAGAGAAAGTATTCCACAAGGGAGGTCAGGGAGAGAAAGTATTCCACAAGGGAGGTCAGGGAGAGAAAGTATTCCACAAGGGAGGTCAGGGAGAGAAAGTATTCCACAAGGGAGGTCAGGGAGAGAAAGTATTCCACAAGGGAGGTCAGGGAGAGAAAGTATTCCACAAGGGAGGTCAGGGAGAGAAAGTATTCCACAAGGGAGGTCAGGGAGAGAAAGTATTCCACAAGGGAGGTCACGGAGAGAAAGTATTCCACAAGGGAGGTCAGGGAGAGAAAGTATTCCACAAGGGAGGTCAGGGAGAGAAAGTATTCCACAAGGGAGGTCAGGGAGAGAAAGTATTCCACAAGGGAGGTCAGGGAGAGAAAGTATTCCACAAGGGAGGTCAGGGAGAGAAAGTATTCCACAAGGGAGGTCAGGGAGAGAAAGTATTCCACAAGGGAGGTCAGGGAGAGAAAGTATTCCACAAGGGAGGTCAGGGAGAGAAAGTATTCCACAAGGGAGGTCAGGGAGAGAAAGTATTCCACAAGGGAGGTCAGGGAGAGAAAGTATTCCACAAGGGAGGTCAGGGAGAGAAAGTATTCCACAAGGGAGGTCAGGGAGAGAAAGTATTCCACAAGGGAGGTCAGGGAGAGAAAGTATTCCACAAGGGAGGTCAGGGAGAGAAAGTATTCCACAAGGGAGGTCAGGGAGAGAAAGTATTCCACAAGGGAGGTCAGGGAGAGAAAGTATTCCACAAGGGAGGTCAGGGAGAGAAAGAAAAAAAATAATGAGAAAAAGAAAGAAGAGCATGAGATAAATAAACAGATAGATATATAGATAGTTAGATAGATAGTTAGATAGATAGTTAGATAGATAGTTAGATAGATAGTTAGATAGATTAGATAAATAGATAGATAGATAGATAGATAGATAGAGCAAAAGTTGAGGTATTTATGAGTTCAGTGGTAGCTCAATTAAAATTTGTTGAACCAAACGCTTCACAATTAGCTCCACAATTAGCTCCAACCTTCCAGACACTTCAACTCCTAAGCTTATTGTCACATACTAATCAACTCAGTATTGACGGCTACAATTTCCACTTCGTTTACATAGAGTTGCTGATGTTTGGCCTAGAAGATCTACTCTTTGGTTTTATGGTGAAGATCTCTTGATGGCCATCACTTCAACAAACTGCCTCTCAAATCCTCAACAATCACACTCAAGGCTTTGTGAGCGTGAAACAAAGGAGGAGTGGGGAGGGTCCTGGCTAGTTGTGTCTAACTTAAACACATACACAAAGTAGCCTACACTCCCTTCACTAGCCAACCCCCTCTCATTTCCTTGCACCTTCGCCTCTAACTAAACTCTTTCTTGCACCTTCCTCCTCTAACTAAACCATCTCTTTCTTCTGTCCTAAAAGAAAAAGCTCAAAGAACATTGCACGTGCGTGCACGCGAGCGAAAGAAAAGGGCAGACAAACAAAGGGAAGATAACTTGCGGTGTTGAGAGCTACCCTGTTCTTTCCCCTTGGAATCTCCCCCTACCCCTCTCAATTCTTCCATTTTACAAATGTTCTTGATCAGAGCATAAGTAGAAAAAAATCCCCAAATGGTTGATATGATCAGTTCACATTGATCTAATTACAATATCTTATTGCCAGTGTTTGTTACACTTGAGCTTTGCCTCTCACCCCTAATTGTATAAACACTACATCCAGAGTTCTTAACACACCCCATCGATAGGGATAGAATCTGTTGATTCGATATAGTCAGTCGATAGGGATAAATCTGTTGATAGGATATAGTCAGACGATAGGGATAGACTCAATTGATAGGATATAGTCAGTCGATAGGGATAGAATCTGTTGATAGGATATAGTCAGTCGATAGGGATAGAATCTGTTGATAGGATATAGTCAGACGATAGGGAAAGAATCTGTTGATAGGAAATAGTCAGTCTATTGGGATATAATCTATTGGTCAGGATAGAATCTGTTGATAGGATATAGTCAGTCGATAGGGATAGAATCTGTTGATAGGATATAATCAGTCGATAGGGATAGAATCTGTTGATAGGATATAGTCAGTCGATAGGGAAAGAATCTGTTGATTCAATATAGTCAGTCCATTGGGATATAATCTATTGGTAAGGATAGAATCTGTTGATAGGACATAGTCAGTCGATAGGGATAGAATCTGTTGATTCGATATAGTCAGTCGATAGGGAAAGAATCTGTTGATTCGATATAGTCAGTCGATAGGGATAGAATCTGTTGATAGGAAATAGTCGATTGGGATATAATTTATTGGTAAGGATAGAATCTGTTGATAGGATATAGTCAGTCGATAGGGATAGAATCTGTTGATAGAATATAGTCAGTCGATAGGGAAAGAATCTGTTGATTCGATATAGTCAGTCGATAGGGATAGAATCTGTTGATAGGAAATAGTCGATTGGGATATAATTTATTGGTAAGGATAGAATCTGTTGATAGGATATAGTCAGTCGATAGGGATAGAATCTGTTGATAGAATATAGTCAGTCGATAGGGAAAGAATCTGTTGATTCGATATAGTCAGTCGTTAGGGATAGAATCTGTTGATAGGAAATAGTCGATTGGGATATAATTTATTGGTAAATATAGAATCTGTTGATAGGATATAGTTGTCACGTCCCTAGTGACACCTCATTGTTTACAAAATGAGGACATTGTACCTATCTCAAATCAGGTCAGCGTACCCACGCTTAAATGCCAGAAAAACACAGATTAAAACTTAGTTCAAGACTACAGCAGGGAAACAAAATTAACATAGCTTAAATTACAAAAACAGTTCCTAGTGACACCTCGTTGTTCACAGAATGGGACATTGTACCTATCTCAAATCGGGTTAGCGCGCTCGCGCTTTAATGCCAGAAGGACGCCGATTAAAACTTGGTTCAAGGCTACAGCAGGGAGACATAATTGGCGTAGGTTAAATTACAGAAACAATTGAGGGGAAAATTAAATGTAAACGGGTCAAGGAGTCAAGGATGGGTATTGAGATGTCACGGTTATTGATTCTAAAGAAAGATATAAAAGGGGAGTGTTAGCTTGAGACGAGAGAGAGAGCTTCAAAGTTAGGCTTAGAAGTCGCTAATTTTTAAAGTAAATATTTACTCATTTTATTGAGCATTTTCACTGAATCCTGTATCTGTTTTATATATCTTTGTACATACATTTATTGTTTCAAGTTCAAGTTTTAAATAATTAAAACTCAGGAAAACCTATCAGCACTTTGTTACTTCATTGATTATTAAAGTGTTTGAACTATAATCAAGGCACCTCCGAACCCACATATGTCACAAGTTTATAGCATCAGGAACTCCAAGTCAAATAAACACAATAAACACGTGACATAAATTGACACCTCCGACGGCTGTATGTACAACGAATTTATTCATCAACGTGATACTACAGGATCAGTACTTTCATCTGGCAACCTTTGAAGTCTGCCAAGATAACCAACCTGCAACCATCGAAACAACTCTTTGACAGTTGTGTTGCAACAAACTAGAACTACAGACGATAGTTCTACTTCACTACTCAGCCTCTCACTACTAAGAAAACTTCACGTTCAAGTCTACCACATGTCTTTATGACAAGGTCAGTACAACCTTACGTCAATTTACAGGCTTGATCTATCAACTTAGATCGCCTTGTATATTTACTTACTAGCGACAAGTAATTGTTCTAAAATTGCCTAATCAAGTGGCAACTACAAGTGATAATCATATTATCAATAATCATCGACAATAATCATCTTATAACGACGATTTATAAGGTGAAATATTAAACTATTTATTGTGTGTCTCTTCTAAATAAAAATAACCCAAGAACATTTTAATCGAAGTATATTCAAGTCTACTTTCGAGTAACGACAATCATTTATATTCAACTATCAAGTTAACAAGTACAAGACTACTTGCTACTGAATTACCATGGCAGCCAAAATGTTAACACTACAAGATTTTCTGGAGATGGCCAAAGAATTAGCTATGCCTAAACCAGAAAGGCTACAATGGGCAAAGCAAGAGCTTGAAGAACATGAAAAGAAAGTATTAGCACAACGAAAAGAAGAGATGGAACATGAACGCCTAATGAAAGAAGAAGAACGCCTTATAAAAGAAAAAGACATACAATTAGCTCAGGCACAAAAAGAAGCAGCGAATGCCCAACAAAAGTCTGCAGGTTTTGACAAATATAAACAAATGTCAAAAATGGCAAATTTTCAAGAATCGAAAGACAATATTGATTCTTATCTGATGCGTTTCGAAGAACTAGCCAAAGCATCAGGTCTGCCTGAAGAACAATACTCTAGAACTCTCATGAGCCTTCTTACAGGTAAAGCCATAGACATTTGCATTCAACTTCCAGCGCACGAACTAGACAACTATAGCAATGTCAAAGAAGCACTCCTGAGACAGTATGGCGCTACACAAGATGCATACAGAAAAAAGTTCTATACAGAAAGGCCTCGACAAGAAGATGATCCATTAATATTTGTATCAAACATGACCATGTGGTTTGATAGGTGGATCTCCTTGTCAAAAATAGAAAATTCATACGAAAATCTGAGAGAGCATGTCATCATAGATGCCATTACACATGCACACTCAGAAGATATTCAATCCTTTATCATTGAAAGACAACCAAAAGACATTCAAACTTTGACTCAAATAGTACGACAATACAGGGCAGCATATCCAAACAAACCTATTAAACAGTCTGCAGAAGAAAATTTCATCTGTTATACCAAAGAAACCAGAACACCACGATTCTCAAAACCTGAAAGAACGCCAATATGTGCAAACTGTAATTTCAAAGGACATTATGCTTCACAATGTAAAACCAGAGACATAGAATGCAGTTACTGTCATCTTAAGGGTCACTACGCTAACGAATGTAGAAAGAAACAAAACTACTCAAGTGACAGATCCAAAGAAAAACAAGCATCCAGGTACCAGCCACAATCTACAAGAAATCAAAACCATGGTAATCAAAACAAATACTACAACAGAAAACCTAGATCTGACCACACAACAATGACTATAGTTATCAAGTCTAAAGGTCTAGAATACTATCCAGGCTTAGTTGGAAACCAGAAAGTGGAAGTGATTCGAGACACAGGTTCGACGTCTGTGGTCGTACATTCAAAATTCGTCAAGACTCATCAATACACAGGCAAATACGTTGCGGCTACAGCTTTCAATGGTACAGTCAGCAATCTACCTGTAGCAGAAATTAACATTACAACACCTTTCTACAGTGGAGATGTAGAAGCTCTAGTATCAGACAATTTACCTGTAAATTTGTTGATTGGCAACATTAAAGGAGTCCGTGATTGCACTCAACGAGACCTACAAGACTGGTCGAAAGCCATAAAAGTAAGCCAAGAATGTAATGCAGTCATTACAAGGTCAATGGCAAAAGAACAAGTAGAATCAGAAAATCTACAGAATGAACCAAATTCTAATCAACAAAATGACAACGCAACCAAAGAAACTACAGATCAAGAAAGCACTAATCAAAATGAAATGACTAGCAATTCAAACATCCCGCCTGAATTCAACACGGAAGAATTTAAAGAAGAACAAAAGAGAGATCCAACTTTATCAAGACTATACAAGAAAGCACAGACCAATATAAATCCAGAATCAAACAATGAACCATATCTTGACAACGGAATGCTTATGAAACGAAGCAAAAACAAAAATGAAATCATTGAACAAATAGTCGTACCACAAACACACAGAAAGATAATAATTGAATCAGGACACAGCAAACCTTTTTCTGGACATATGGCGGTATCCAGAACAAAGAAAAGAATTCTACGACATTTCTATTGGCCAAGCATAACGAAAGATGTGAAGAAGTTCGTCAGTACATGTCATATTTGTCAAATGAAAGGACCGAAAGGTAGACACACTCAAGCACCCCTTCAAACTGTAGAACTCACTGACAAACCATTCCAGAAAGTCGCCATCGACATTATTGGACCCATACCAATTGAATCAGCAAGAAATCATAAATACATACTTACTTTAGTTGATACATGTACAAGATGGCCAGAAGCAATACCACTAGTCAACATAACAGCTATTGACATTACCAGAGCTTTGTCAGAAATTTTCTCCAGAACCGGACTACCAGAGGTGATACTAAGCGACCGAGGGGGACAATTTACAGCGGAAATTACGAAAGCATTCATGGACTTGTACAAAATAAAGATGAAATTTACAACGGCTTACCATCCACAGAGTAACGGGCTCTGCGAACGTATGAATTCTAGTTTGAAGCAAATCATATCAAAAATAGCCAATGACAACCCACAAAATTGGGATCTTTTAATACCAGCAGCACTTTTTGCATACCGAGAAAGTCAGCAAGAAACTACAGGTTTTTCGCCATTTGAAATGCTATACGGCGCAAATCCGAGAGGACCTATGGCAGCACTAAAAGAATCATTAATGGCACCAAGTCAGAATGCAACAGCAACAAAAACAGCATTTCAACATGTCATAGACACTCGAAATATGGTCATACAAGCATGTCAAAAAGCTAAACAAGAAACAGCAAAAGCCAACATAGCTACCCAAAGACGAGTCAACGAAAGCAGAACTTTAAGAAAATTAGAACCAGGAGATAAAGTGAGACTATTATTACCAGATAAAAAGAACAAATTTTTTATTCAGTGGCAAGGACCATTTTTAGTTACCAAGAAAGTCACAGACGTAGACTATGAAATTGAAATAAACAACAAAAAGAAAGTCTATCACATCAATATGCTACATAAATATAATGAAGAAATACAAGAAAATGAAACAGTGCAAGACGCAATCACATGTTTGACTATTCTTCAAGAAAGTGATTCAAATGATACACAAGAACTCATACTCCCGAATCCAATATCGACACAAACAGAATCATGGAAAGACATAAACTTGAACAATCTACCATGTCCAAGGAAGCAAGAAGTATCAGAGATACTAAAGGATTACTCATCCATTTTTACCGACGTTCCAGGCAAAACATCAGTTATTGAACATGAGATCAATTTGACTAGCGACAAACCAACAAAACAAAGACCATATCCAGTCCCAATACATTATAGAGACTTTCTACAAAAAGAAATCAATCAATTACTACAACAAGGCATAATTGAACATTCAAATTCGCCCTACGCAGCACCTATCGTACTTGTGAAACGACACAATGCTACAACACCAAGAATGTGTGTAGACTTTAGGCAACTCAACAAAATTACTTGCCTAGACTCTTACCCTATGCCGAATCCAGAAGATCTCATGACCCAGTTTGCTGAAGCAAAATATTTTACAAAAATAGATCTTTCAAGGGGATATTACCAAATTCCAATGAAAGAACAATGTAAACCATACACAGCTTTCACTACTGCATTCGGACTATTCCAATTTAACTACATGCCATTTGGTTTAGTCAATGCAAGTAGTACATTCAACAGAGCAATACACCGACTATTCGGACAAAGAAAAGATACTGTTTCATATATAGACGACATATGTATCTTTCACAAATCTTGGGAAGAACATTTGCAAGGACTCAAAGAAATCTTTCATGAACTAAGACAGCATGGCTTCACTATCAAACCAAGCAAAATGGAACTAGCCATGAATGAAATAACATTTTTAGGTTACAAAGTAAGCTACAACTCTTTAAAACCTCAAGATGAAATCATCAAGAGAATATTAGACATTCAAGTGCCTAAGACAAAGAAACAAATCAGGAGTATAATAGCACTATGCAATTTCTACCGATGTTTCATACCTAATTACACGACTCTCACATCACCCTTGACAAACCTTACCAAGAAAGGTCAACCAAACAAAGTATTTCATTCACAAGAACTGGAAGACACTATAACGAGAATCAAGGACACCTTTTCACACGAGTCCATTCTCAAGTTACCAGACCAAAACAAAACATTCCACCTTGCGACGGACGCGTCCTCCGAAGCGATCGGAGCCTGTTTAATGCAAGAGCACAATGGAACACTACATCCCGTGTTCTATATTAGCAGGAAATTGTTACCAGCAGAAACCAGATACTCTACAATTGAAAGAGAGTGTTTAGCGATAGTTTGGTCCATAAATCGCTTTACCAAGTATCTGTTAGGCAAACCATTCAACCTACTTACAGACCATTTTCCTCTCCAATTTCTAAACACTAAAAAACTGGCTAACAGCAGATTAACACGATGGAGTTTAATGCTAACAGACTACCAGTTTACAGTCAAAACAATCCCAGGGAAGATGAATGTCTTAGCAGACACCCTATCAAGATGTACTTAGATTGCAACTACCAGTAACATAACTTGTACACTTTGTTTTCATTTAAAATTTGATTCATACATTGACTAAAAATGATTATATATGAAATGTATATGTATTTTAATATTCCCATTGGATGGAAGATTTCAAGTTTTATGACAATCATTTTATTACAATAATATATCTTCCTTTTCTGTATTTGCCATATGGTACTATTGTGAAGAATTCTAAAACTAGAATACTGCCTATTATTGAATATTATTTTTATACATGGAAGAAGTATCTGTTATACCTTTGTACGTTAGTAACATTATTATATGTAAGATTGAGCGGTTGCAGTTCCGTTTTACTCAACATGCATCCCGCTTAGGAAGAGGGGGGTATATGTCACGTCCCTAGTGACACCTCATTGTTTACAAAATGAGGACATTGTACCTATCTCAAATCAGGTCAGCGTACCCACGCTTAAATGCCAGAAAAACACAGATTAAAACTTAGTTCAAGACTACAGCAGGGAAACAAAATTAACATAGCTTAAATTACAAAAACAGTTCCTAGTGACACCTCGTTGTTCACAGAATGGGACATTGTACCTATCTCAAATCGGGTTAGCGCGCTCGCGCTTTAATGCCAGAAGGACGCCGATTAAAACTTGGTTCAAGGCTACAGCAGGGAGACATAATTGGCGTAGGTTAAATTACAGAAACAATTGAGGGGAAAATTAAATGTAAACGGGTCAAGGAGTCAAGGATGGGTATTGAGATGTCACGGTTATTGATTCTAAAGAAAGATATAAAAGGGGAGTGTTAGCTTGAGACGAGAGAGAGAGCTTCAAAGTTAGGCTTAGAAGTCGCTAATTTTTAAAGTAAATATTTACTCATTTTATTGAGCATTTTCACTGAATCCTGTATCTGTTTTATATATCTTTGTACATACATTTATTGTTTCAAGTTCAAGTTTTAAATAATTAAAACTCAGGAAAACCTATCAGCACTTTGTTACTTCATTGATTATTAAAGTGTTTGAACTATAATCAAGGCACCTCCGAACCCACATATGTCACAAGTTTATAGCATCAGGAACTCCAAGTCAAATAAACACAATAAACACGTGACAATAGTCAGTCGATTGGGAAATAATCTGTTGATTCGATATAATCAGTCGATAGGGATAGAATCTGTTGATAGGAAATAGTCGATTGGGATATAATTTATTGGTAAGGATAGAATCTGTTGATAGAATATAGTCAGTCGATAGGGATAGAATCTGTTGATAGGAAATAGTCAGTCGATAGGGATAGAATCTGTTGATAGGAAATAGTCAGTAGATTGGGATAGAATCTATTGGTAAGGATAAAATCTGTTGATAGGGATAAAATCTGTGGATAGGGATAAAATCTGTCGATAGGGATAGAATCTGTTGATAGGGATAAAATTTGTTGATTGGGATAGAATCTGTTGATATGGATCAAATCTGTTGATAGGGATAGAATCTGTTGATATGGATAAAATCTGTATATAAGGATATAATCTGTTGATAGGGATATACTTTGTTTAGAAGGGTATACTCTGGTCATTACTAGAGCTATAAATCAGTGATTTTCAGTCTGGTAGCCAAATCAGTTTCAGGGACTCAAGTCACGGACCACCAACTTTGTCATTGAGTCCAATTGAACCGAGTTAAACAACAAGCCTCAGTGTGTCTTCGATATAGATTATTTTACATACAATTATATAGATATATATACTTTTTGTTTCGATAGTAAATGTATGTAAATTAGATCTTAACGTCTTTGCAAGTTAGCACTTTTGAGGAAAAAATCAAATTAAAAAAAAGCGGGATTGCAAAGATAGTTTATGCTTTCTGGCCAACTAAGAGGCGGTCCTTCCCTGAAGAGTCCACTCGAGGAGTAATATGTTTGGTAAACAGGCAGGTTTCAACAGCAGGAATATCCGAAACTACCTAATACTAGCTATCAATAACCAAATCCTTTAAACAAATAGACGTGTGCGGGGTGAAAATATTGCCAGCATAATTGCATTGTTTGGCCAACCGTGCACCAGAACTTGCAAAGCTTTAAAATATCATGAAATCGAATTGTTTATATATTTTTTTTGAGACGAACAGACAGACCAAACAAAACGAATAGCTTTGTACTTTCGGTGACCGCTAAAATTATGTCTGATATTTTATATCGCCTTCTCCAATGTCTTTCAATATCAACAATCAAATAGAAAAGTAGACAACGATATAACTGATTGATAATTCAACCCCTTCCTCCCCTTTCCCTACTGGCTAATCACATCATATCATGTAGTATTTTCCGTAACCTTTAAAGATATCTTGTTTATCCTAACCCACAAATGCCCAACCAACTTAACGGGGGACACATCCAGTCCATTACCCCGCACTTACAGAACCTCGCAACATCTGCCCAAAATCAAAGCAATTAGAGCACAAAGCCGTGAAACATTTTCCCATATTTAGAGCACAGAGCCTTGCAACAACTTCCCACAATTAGAGCACAAAGCCGTGAAACATTTTCCCATATTTAGAGCACAGAGCCTTGCAACAACTGCCCACAATTAGAGCACAGAATCTCGCAACATCTGCCTACAATTAGAGCACAGAATCTCGCAACAACTGCCCACAATTAGAGCACAGAGCCTTGAAACATCTACCCACAATTACAGCACAGAACCTCACAACATCTGCCCACAATTAGAGCACAGAACCTTACAACATCTGCCCACAATTAGAGTACAGAACCTCGCAACAACTGCCCACAGTTAGAGCACAGAGCCTTGAAACATTTGCCCACAATTAGAGCACAGAATCTCGAAACATCTGCCCACTATCAGACCACAGCCTCGGTTCTATTGGGCTGGCTATGCAGTGATATGAGCAGAGACAGACGTGATAAATTTGTGTAGCTTCCTGGCTGAAAAAACTTGGCATCCTTTTTTATCTAATGGCTTTTCCAACATTACTGTATAAACTTTGGTCGCTAAGTTGAACAAATCCGAGAGTCAAAGTTACACAATGACCAATGATGTCATCGTCCAGTGATTTCCAGGACCCAGTAACATTCTACAATATTTGTTTACTTATAAAAATAGAACTCATGAGTTTTGCATTGTCATTGCAAAGAAAGTCGGTTAAAGATTTTGAAAAAAAAAAGTTAATATAAAGTTCAAAAGAAAATAAAGTTATTCGACTTAAAAGAGTGGGTAATAACATTTTGTTTTTTGCATTATCTCCCCTGAAGTTCTAAGGAACAGACACCTGCTGGAATTATTCTAGGTGTCTATCAAATACGTTCAGAGAAAATGTGATGACTACAAAAGTGAAGGCAAATTTTAAAAACATACTTTTTTTTTCTTTGCTTGTTGGTGGAGACTTTATCAGCTGTGTGTGTGTATGTGTTTGTGTTTGTGTGTGTGTGTGTGTGTGTGAAGAATCTCGTGTTGTACTTGATGTCACTCGACGTGTACGTAATTACTACCTAAAGTAACAAACAAGAAACTGACGCAACACAAGAGTTGTATTACAGTTAGACAATTCATTGCGGTTCTCTTGAAGTCATACTAGAGGATGAATATTGAATATTGATTGGAATGAAATAATGTAATAAGACAATCAATTCATCAAATAGGTGGTTTTTTATCAGTTTTCGTAGATGAGTTGATCTTTCTTTTTAGTGGATGTATGACATTTGGAATGGTGCTATCACCAATAGCACAGTTTGATAGCCGTTGCGTCAGAACTTTGAATGATCTAACATATCATTATGTCCGATTTTCATTTCCTCTTTTAGTTTCTGAGATCTAAACGAGACGGACGGACAGACAGGCCACACAAAACAAATAGCGTCTTTTCCCCTTTTGAGGGCCGCTAAAAAAGAAAGGAAAGAAAAACAAGTGAATGCACAATGTGGAAATGAGAATGCGCTGATGATATCAACCACCATATTTACCGTAATCATTGATTAAAACAAAACACAGGCAGGAACATTATCTCATAATCTGAGATTGGATTGTCTGATGATTATTTCTCTCTACCTGTGTGAGTTACATGTGAGTTACATGTTTGCATCTCATTAAGCCAGCACTTGTGTGAAGTGAGTAGCGTAACTGAACCAAACCCACATCATCTTCGTAAAAGTGCGCATCATAAATCTGAACCTATAAACATACATACATCATGGATCATTAACTTTGTTTTATTTCGCGCATTATTGACTTCCCCTCTACTGTTGGAATAATCAAGAGATGCATTTCTTTAACATTTTAACGTCTGGGTGATTATTTTTTGTTTCCAACCTGTTTCAAAAACTCATAACGCAAACGAAATGATGTCCCTAGTCTTTGAAACTACTAACTAATGTTCTGTCGTTAGGTCACGAATTCGCATTGCATCAATTTTTCATCGTTCTGTACTCAATGACGATTGTTGACTCTGAGCTCCACCTGGTGGTACGCTTGGTAGTGTCAGGAAGTGCGGGAAAACACACAATTTATTTTTGAATGATCTCCCTAAAAAAATATTTTCTCAGAAAGAATACAATACAGAGTTTAAACTTAGCTGCATTTAGGTTATAGCTGATCAGAATTATTAAAGCCAAGTCAGTTACCTCCACCTCTTTTTTATGACAAAGCTTATGTCTGTCTGTCTGGTAAAAAGTATGTACACGTTATTTCTACCACACCTGTTCTCGGATCAAGTTGAAACTTCGCACAATTATTTATTGATATAGACAAGACATTAATTAAATTAATTACTGTTAATTCATTATTTTGTTTAATAGATACAAGAGAAACTAATACTTCAGTATGCATAGATACGGATAAGTTTGTTGGGTTTAGTTCCCTTAAATAATTGTTAACATTATTTCTCCCCAACGCATTCTCCGATCAAGTTGATACTTTAAACAATTATTTATTGTACCTAAGAAAACACAAATCTATAAACTAAAAATACTCAAAAAGTCAATTAATTATTAGTAATTAATTATTTTATTTGATATAAAATCATGGAAATATCTTGTAAATTATTGGAAGATATAGTTGTAAGGACTTGTTCTTCCCCTTTGGATAACCTTTTTTTTTATTTTAATAAAAGGATTTTTGTTTCCTTTGCTTGTGATTTTATTTGACTTCTTTTTTAGAATAAAACATTCAATCAAAAGGTAAATACCACACACATACATACACACAAGAATGTCTATTTTATATATTTTTAACGTTCATGTTTTTCTACAATTAATAATTGGCAACACTTAAATTCAGACAGAAGATTTAGATTTTAAAAAATATTTTGAAAATAATTCAGGACATCTAGATTCTATGCCCTATGACTATAATTAAGTTTAGGCCTAGATCTAGACTTAGAGGCAACACTATTATTCATTTACAATAGGATGTTCTTACTTACAACCAGTATTCATCAATCCATCTCCTACTGCTTGTGGAAGGAGTCAGACCCAAGGGCCGCCCAAGACTAACATATAGAGAAGTCTGCAAGCGAGACATGAGAGCCACAAGCATCAGTGAAAGTATGTGGGAAAACATAGCCAAAGACCGGAGTGCATGGAGACAGACTGTGCGTGCTGGGAGTCACTTGCTGAGAACAAAAGAATTGAAGCGGCCTTAATCAAGAGGGAAAAAAAAGAAAGCTGCCCTATCCGTTAGCCCTAAATCAGAGACATACACATGTAGGAATTGTGGCAAAGTCTGCCGTTCTAGAATTGGCTTGATTAGCCACACCAGATTCTGCCCGTCTCAAGATTAAGCCAAAACCAGTGACTCATTTGGGCGCATCCATTGCCTTTCGAGACAAAAGGAGCCATATATATTCTCCTACTGCTAGATCTAGATCTTTTAGACTTGCACTAGATCTAGAATTCTAGATTTACATCTACTTTACAATTCTAGACTAGATCTAGGATCCCTTTAAGAAGCGGATCGGACTTGAACAGCATAATATACAATTTTACCTCTAGGCACTACATTTGACTAGCTCTAATAATCGTGGTCATATTGGTCTACTCATTTTAGGTTTCAACGTGTAAAAACATTGACATCTAGACTAGAATACGCTTGTCTTAGTTTACACGTTTGTTTGTATGTCAAATGTTTGACATGTTTCGGATGTTCATTCAGAGTTGAAGATATTTACTTCCAAATTCAAACCTCCCTCAGGACGAAGGGGGTGGCAGCGGGCAGAGTATGAACCCGGGACCATCGACAAGCCCGAAATCTGTTTTTGTCATTGTCTGTTTTCTTCTCTCTTTGTGATAATAAAAATAAAATCAACTAAAAAGGCTTCATGAGTTTTTCTATTTGTGTAAATGTTAACAAACTTTTTACTCGCGTCTTTTCTTCCACAAGTACGAGGGGGATGGGGAGGAGGGGTATCATGTTTTTTATTCACAGCCTTTTAGGTTGGGGGACAATGACAGTTTTATTTTTAGTGTTCAAATTACCAAACCAGAGGCAGAGATGTTGAAACTCAAAACATTTAAGGTGGAAAACATTGACAATGACATTTTTTGTTTGAACAAAGAAAAAATCTGCCAGCCGAGAGAAAAACAGATATTTCTTGTCTCTATATTCTGAGACAGAAACATTCTGACCCTACTATAATATTTCTCATTATCAAACTGTACATATGATGAGGAGGACAGACACCAACGGATACCCGTCATTTTGACACGATTTGAACATCCAGCCCGCCCCTGGTCGAAACACAAACATGTTCTAGTCGAGACCCAAATAACCATGTAATAATAAATCCCATATTTTCTTTTTATGAATCTCACGGTATCATAAATCCTATATTTGACAATATGTACAAGCCCATATTAATAAATCGAAACTCGAAACAGGTTTCTGTGAGTAAATATCTTCGCTATGCCATCATCTATATAATCGCGGTCTTAAAAGAAAGCAACTCCCTTACTCAGGTATTCATTGCCCTCCTCCTGGTATCACTCTCCACTCCCGAAGTATTTATTTGTTCTCTACCTGTGCGCCCTCAGGTGTCTACAAGATTCCCAGTAATTGAAGTAACACTGAGACCAGGTCGAACAGACGTTTGGGTCAGAGAGTTTAGAACTATTAGAACTAAGGATGGAGTTCACTGTGGTCTACAATCAGTCCATCTTTTGGAAGGATAGTGACTGGTCAACATGGAACACGTGACATTTCTACAATTTGCCAGCCTTTGTGACAGATGAAGGTTACTATGACATTTACTTTCTTATAAAAGTGCTAATTCAATTCTATACTACCAACCAGCGAGTCCACAAGTTTTTTTCGGAAAGTTTATTACAGAACGTTAGTAGTTACCAAGTGGGTGATCACGTGGGCTATTGCACGTGGTGGAAAGGAGGAGCTAAAAGAGATTCCCATGTAGAAGTATTCTCCTACTATTGAGGGATTGATATTATACATAAATAAAATATGCTATTATTATTGATCACTGTTTTTATCATGGAATACAAAACAGGTGTTCAAACAATTTATCAATTTTTCTTCGTTAGTTGACATGTGCATTTTAAAAAGCAAAACTTTTTAATAAAAACTAAATTAAGGGTAAAGGACAAGTAAATGCTTCAATGTAACTCACAACATACGCAAACACAGTCACACATATGCATACATACATATATACATATATATTTTTTGTCGGGAAAGGGGGATTTCCCCCCCCCCCCCCCCCCCATCATTTTGGAAGACGTTTAATGTACCCTAGAATTGAATACCCTAGAATTTAGTGGAAAGACTGTAGACACCCTTATCCTTGTTAGCCAGGGTTTCTGGGGCAGCGCTCTGAGCTCACCGCCGCCAGCACTATTCCCAGTATTTAAAACACACAAAAAATGCCTATTCTGAGGTATCTACAGTGCATTATAGTCCTTTTAAACAACTTTAGTTCAAAAATCAAATTTGCTATTCACTGCACTTTATTAATGGAGCCCAGCGACTGGTAGAAATGTGTAACCCCACTTGGCTACGCTCATGGAGTTTGTGATAGTTTAACATTAAAATCTCACCTAAAATAAACAAATCAAAGCCAAAAATAAGTCACAACATTCCACACCACACCCCTTTGAGGAGGGGGGGGGGGAATTTCATTTCGGGGTGGGTTTGAACCCCAGAAACCCCTGTCAACGCCCATGATATATATATATATATGTATATGGACAACGTAACAGAGGTGCCCCGCTATAATGATCAACTCAGGCGCCACTTCGCCTCAAGAAATGTTCATTAAAGCAAGTCGTTTTATTTGTTGTGATGCAGAAGTAAGTCACGTGTGTCCTAGAATAGTTTCTTTCTGGTGATTGGATCACGACGTAGTGTGAAAGGTCAAAGCATACATTGGCGCTAAACAAAAATAATTGGTCCAAAAGAGCTCTAATCGCACAGATGTATTGTTGTTAGTCTAGATCTATTACAAATTTAATGACATGTCTGATCCAAACTAATTGATACAACTACACTTAATATAAACTTTAAAAAAAATAGCGTTTTTTTTTGTTGTATTTTGGTTGTTAAGTTTATTAACGACACCCAGCAGCTGGTACGGTATTATGAACCTCCCGGCTACGACCAGGCTAGTCTGTCTCTATAGTTTGCTTAAGTTTTTCTCCTGCTTTTGCTTGAATTCTCAATAGTTTTATTTTGTTAGTGAAGCCCTAGATTGGTCGGAGAACAGAGCAGTGTGTAATATATTGTTGGGGGTGGAATATTTTATTTCGGGGATTAGGTTTGAAAAAAAAACAAAAACCCACATTCCCCCCACTGACTACATCCATATATATATGATATAATAATGTCAATAAACAACAACAACAACAAAAATAGCCTAAAAGTATATTTCCGTTTCTGCGTTCTCTATCACATGACACCTTGAGACATCAGCTGCCAATCATGTGATTACGTAGTCACGTGGTGGATCATCTCTATTGCAGACACGTTGGTTGACAAACAGATCACGTCACGAGGCGGCTTAACAACATCGTAAATGTGTGTGCTTTCAAAACAAATTGTTGATTGTTCTAAAAATAGAAAAGTGTCACTGCATCTCAAGTGTAACTGTAACTAGTACATTTGGAGAGGATTGAATAGAAATCTGTTGCAGAGACTTTTTTTTTTGGTTTGAGTTTTATTTTTTTTTTGGTTTGAGTTTTATTTTTTTTTTGGTTTGAGTTTTATTTCTTTTGGTTTGAGTTTTAGTTTTTTTTTTTGGTTTGAGTTTTATTTTTTTTGGTTTGAGTTTTATTTTTTTTTTTGGTTTGAGTTTGTTTTTTTTTTTCTTTTGGTTTGAGTTTTAGTTTTTTTTGGTTTGAGTTTTATTTTTTTTTTGGTTTGAGTTTTAGTTTTTTTGGTTTGAGTTTTATTTTTTTTTTTTGGTTTTAGTTTTATTTTTTTTTTGTTTGAGTTTTAGTTTTTTTTTTTGGTTTTAGTTTTATTTTTTTTGGTTTGAGTTTTATTTTTTTTTTTTGGTTTTAGTTTTATTTTTTTTTTGTTTGAGTTTTAGTTTTTTTTTTTGGTTTTAGTTTTATTTTTTTTGGTTTGAGTTTTATTTTTTTTTTTTGGTTTGAGTTTTATTTTTTTTTTGGTTTTAGTTTTATTTTTTTTGGTTTGAGTTTTATTTTTTTTTTTTGGTTTTAGTTTTATTTTTTTTTGGTTTGAGTTTTATTTTTTTTTTTTGGTTTGAGTTTTATTTTTTTGGTTTGAGTTTTATTTTTTTTTGTTCGTCAAAACTTGTAAACAAAAAGGTTGCCAGATCAAAAAGAAAAAAATAATTTTTAATTGACTCATAAATAATTTTAAAATTTGTATGTGATATTTCCACGGGAAAAATTATGTTTAAGAGTGACTTGTGTCAATAATCTCTGTAACCGCATTGTGAGATAACTCTATCTCTCAAATACTCTCTCTAACATATACTCTAACAGATATTCTCTCTAACAGATACTCTAACAGATATTCTCTCTAACAGATACTCTAACAAATATTCTCTCTAACATATTGCTATAAACCTGGTGGTGGCACTGAGAGGGGTAGTGGTGTGAGTGTAGTCAGCCGACGCAAATCGCCCCAGGCCAGCGATAGACGAGCGGTCAACCGTGACGAGTTACGACGGTCAGCCGAGTCGAGTGTCAACAGAACGGTTCGGGAAGGATCGCCGTCGTGAACAGAGCTCAGGAGCGTCACGAGAGTCGTAGTCATCTGACCACCTAGAAACGTCTAGCGGCGTTCTGTCCGGTTCGAGAAGGCCAGTAGGGACCCTATATAAGAGCGGAGGTGTCGCAGTCAAGACGGTCGAGAAAAGGGGCTCAATACAGCAAGGTTCAGAAAAGGAGTTCACGACAGAAGGTTCACTTCAGCACAGTTCAACGGTGTGGTTCTGTACGGAGCATTACGACGGTTCAGGGCGGAGTACTGTCAAGTACAGTTGAGACGACTGGCGTCTTGATCTTGGTCTGTGATCGAGTCCGACACAACGAGCCTAGTTTGTGAAGTCAGTCCTGAACTGTTGAACGCAGTGCTAGCCCGGAACGAGACGGAGAGGCCAGTGCAAGAGTTGATACGGCGGTACGGTGTTATCGGAGAGATATTTGTACAGTCTTGTGTTACGTGCTGCCAATTGTACAGTATTGGCTGTTATTTATTCAACTATTAAAGTGTTACGTTACTTTGGAGCCCTGAGTTGTCAAGCTCATTAAGTTGGTGGTGTATGGTGCAGTTTGCAGAGAGCCTGGATAGTGAGATTCATAACAATATACTCTAACAGATATTCTCTCTAACAGATATTCTCACTAACAGATACCCTTTCTAACATACTCTCTAAGACTATTCTTATGAAATAATTTCTGTGAGGGCATTTTGAATTACTCTCTCTCAGATACTCTCTCTAACAGATACTCTCTCTAAAAGAGACTCTCTCTAACAGAGACTCTCTCTAACAGAGACTCTCTCTAACAGAGACTCTCTCTAACAGATACTATCTGAGATTGCTCTCATGAGATTGAGACTGGACATATGGGACACTCAGTAATCTTTCAGGGGATAAAGAATTCAGTATTTCAGGAGATAAGATGGAGTTCAGTATTTCAGGAGATAAGATGGAGTTCAGTATTTCAGGAGATAAGATGGAGTTCAGTATTTCAGGAGATAAGATGGAGTTCAGTATTTCAGGAGATAAGATGGAGTTCAGTATTTCAGGAGATAAGATGGAGTTCAGTATTTCAGGAGATAAGATGGAGTTCAGTATTTCAGGAGATAAGATGGAGTTCAGTATTTCAGGAGATAAGATGGAGTTCAGTATTTCAGGAGATAAGATGGAGTTCAGTATTTCAGGAGATAAGATGGAGTTCAGTATTTCAGGAGATAAGATGGAGTTCAGTATTTCAGGAGATAAGATGGAGTTCAGTATTTCAGGAGATAAGATGGAGTTCAGTATTTCAGGAGATAAGATGGAGTTCAGTATTTCAGGACACTGTATTCTAAAGCTTTTTGTTTCTTGTCAATTCTTTTATTGTTAGATTATTTAGATGAACGTTAGCAATATTTCGATCGAATCATTTTTTCTTGTTACTTTAGCGACAGTTTGATCTCTTTCAGAACTTAACAATATATTCCCAAAGGCAGTGCATGTTTCCTTGTCACTGACATACGTACATTTCTAACGCCATGCAATCTCCAAATTAAAGGTAATCTTTCCGTTCTTCATTCTGGGAGATGACCTTTTTCACATTTTTTTTTCTTCTTCTAATTTCTTCCAATTATTTCTTTCTAACCGCCCCTTCTCTTATTTCTTTCTCACTCTCTCTCTCTCTCTCTCACACACACACGCATGTTTTTCTCCTGCCAAGTTTTAACACTGAACAGAACACACAGACACAAAGAGGCAAAGACACACAGAGACAAAGGCAGATACACAGAAATAAAGACAGACATACAAAGGCAAAGACAAACACAGAGAGAAAGACTTACAAACAGAAACACAGACAGACACAAGGAGACAGACAGAAATACATAAAGTCAAAGACCTGCACACAGAGATAAAGACAGAGACAATAAGAGAAAGACAGACACAAAGAGACCAAGACAGACACAAGAAGCAAAGACACACTCAAAAACGAAAGACACACAAAGATTAAGACATAAATGCATAAATAAATACACACACAAAGACAAATACAGACACAGACAAAATAAAGCGACAAAGGCAGACAACCACCAAGAGAAAAAAAAGACAGACACACAGTGATATAAAGACAGACACAAACACAGATATAAAGACAGACAAACATAAACAAAGACAGACACACAGAGACAAAGACAGGAACACATACACAAAGGCAGACAAACACAAGGAGGATAAGCCAGACACATAGAACAAAGACAGACATAGAAAAACAAAGACAGATACACAGAAATAAAGACAGACATAAGAAGACAAATACGCACAAAGATACAAATACAGACACAAGAGGAAAAGACAGACACACATAAACAAAGATGAAGACGTACACATAAACACATACAAATAACACAGAGAGACAGACACAGGGAGATAGACACAGGGAGATAGACACAGAGAGAAAGACACAGAGAGACAGACACAAAGAGACAGACACACAGAAAACAGACACACAGAGACAGACACACAGATTAGATATACATTTAACAATCTGATCATTTAATATTTGTCAAAGCCTTTCAGAGTAAATGCCACAGAAAGCTGATGTGTACCAGGGATACAAATGAGTTTGTCAGACGACAAATGAGATATATATTTCTACATCTAATCTAATCTAGATCTAGATCGACTTCATAGTGGCATTGACTTGGGTAACTGCTAACAGCTCGGACAATATGAAACAGGAAGCAGGACTCTCTGCTAAAACCAAAAGTCGCTGCCTGCACTCCAACATAGTGAATTAACGAAACCTACAGGTCCATGAATTAATTCTATGTGGGAAGATTAAAGACAGACAAGAGACACCTGAGCAGGCATAGAGCTGCATGGTAACATGTTGAGACAAAACAATGCAATGAGGACGATCTAGTCTGTGAACTTTAAACACTGACATCCTGCTGATTATCCATATTTCAGGTTTTGTCCTTGACTTAACTGCAGATGAAGAAATTAAAAGAAATTTACAACATACAATCTTTAACAAATTAGCCGAAAGGAAAGAAAGTATTCATCTTTTAATTTTATTTTTAATTGTATTTGTATTAAGTTAAAATGAGACCCCCCCCCCCCCCCAAAAAAAAAGATTACTTATTTAGTAGTTTGCGCATGCGTGAATTTGCATACTCTGGAGCTAAAAAAAATATTGCAAATCTAATATATTCTATAGGTCAGTTTTCTTTGCAATAGTTCGTCATTAATGTCATGAATCCACTTTCTTCTGATAGTGAGAGAGGGAACAACCGGGAAATAACGAAAGAAAAAAAGAATGATTTATATCTTATCTTATCTTATCTTATACAATACAGACGTTATTTGAAAAAAGAAGATGATTACGTCCTACGCGTCATACATCTAATCATGCTTGTTAACCAATGTCTTAAATTCTGCCAAGTTAGTGGTTTTCCTGGCTAGCTCAGGCAACCCATTCCATGCTCTAATAGCACTAGGGAAACATAGAGTTGAAGCTAGGTGCTGAAACAAATGATACATACATATATTAAACATAAATGAAGTTGCTACTTTCTCTCTTAAAAACTTGGTCCCTGGTGCTGTTATTCATTTATGTTTTAATATATGTATGTAGCACTAGGGAAGAAGGAGTATTTGTACAAATTTGTCCTAGCATATGAAGATGAAATGAATGAAAAAAATAGTTGAGTGGAATGAAAGACGAGTAGATTGAGGGAATGCTGACATTATTCAACTCTACGTCACAGTAGAGTATTATTGGAGTGTTTTTTTGTTTTTTTTTGGTGGTACTATTTTTATTACAAGGCTTTTATCAGCTCACTCTGTCTGTCTGTCTGGTAAAAGTTTTGTACACGTTATTTCTCCTACACCCATTCACGGATCAAGCTGAAATTGTGTTAATTTCTGTTACGTGACAACACAAGAATCAATAATAAATAAAACTAACCAACTATTTAATTAATTATTGGTAATAAATATTTTTTTTTGATATCTCGAACAAGGGAAAGAAATTGTAATTGACTGAAGTGGTGTATAAACTGAATAGTACCTTTATAGGCTGTCGGCGAGTCCTAGTAAACACAAGCCTGAAAAATAGGACGAGACTATAGAAACAATACATTAAACAATACAAACTGCATGTTCAAATGTTTTCCGCTTGCAGAGTGGTTACCGTGTTGGCTTGAGACGCATTGAACCACGGGTTCGAATTCAGGTCGTTCCCCCTTTTTTGAAATTTTTATAAATGTTTTTTTTTTATGGTCTAGATTTATTACAATTTTAATGACATGGCAGATCCAAGCTAATTGCTACAAGTACGCTTACTATAAGCTTTGCATTTTTTAAAGTATTTATTTTGTATGTTCTTCTTGTGGTAATGTTTTTGTCCATCAAAATAAATTTCTATGTTGTTTCTGTAGTGGATGTATGTAAAGTTCAAAGACTTAAACTAAAACTTTGAGGATTGTTCTTTCTTGAAAACATTCTCACTGTGTTGAAGTGTCACACTCTAGGAACACTCCCACGAGCGAAGCTGTCTTTACATTTCAAGACAATCTCTAGCCCAGCCAAGACCTGCTCATTGCAATCAAACTCTAACATCCTAAGTCTTAAAGACTGCGAGACTGTTATAATTACACCATGTTTATTTGACTTAATATATTCAAAAATATATTACTAATACGAATGTTTTTATTTCAACAAATTAAAAGTAATTGAATGGATATAGATCTAGATCTATATTAAAATCAGAAATATTCCTTAATGATCTCAGGGCCAAATATTTGGTTCAGCAAGGGCCACCAACTATTCTTTGGGTCATTCCCTAAATTACCCCAAAAGACGCATTAAAAACGTATCCCAGCAGAGTTCATTGCCCTGCAGACGAGCAAGAACAAAGACCGGAGGAAAAAAAATCTGGATCTTCCAAGAGAAATATATATGGACCGATGTACGCATTGAGCAGTATTGAGAAAGCGTGTGCTGTCTGGGGTCAGAGGTCACACGTTCCTGGACTTCGCATTGCGTCATCAGACGTTTGCATATTGGATTGTTTATAATTATTATTATTAAAAATTATGGAACATTAAGCGTTCACTGGAACTGCAAGGATGGAAACGCATTGAAGGGAAAGAACATTAAAAATCTCCATTGAGACATCGTTAAGAGCTCTTTTTTAACCATTTAACTGAGATAATAATTTATTTGAACAAATTAATGAATTAGAGGGGATGATGTCTAAGTTGATGCAATCTACGTTAATGCAATCTACGTTAATGCAATCCAAGTTGATGCAATCCAAGGTGATGCAATCCAAGGTGATGCAATCTAAGGTGATGCAATCTAAGGTGATATCCAAGGTGATGCAATCTAAGGTGATATCCAAGGTGATGCAATCCAAGTTGATGCAATCTAAGCTGATGTAATCCAAGCTGATGCAATCCAAGTTCATGCAATCTAAGGGAATGCAATCAAACTTAACTTGGCAGCATTTCAAACCTCCTGGCAATTGTAATTCCACACATACTGGCATCTATACAGACTCAATGATCGCTAAAGAATTGAAACACATCCGCATTGACCGTCTACATGATGTCACATAGACGTCTTACCACATCTGCAAGACGACACAGACGTCTTCACACATCTACACAGCTGCGACATGCTTGAACTTTGCCCCGAATGCAGGAATAATCAAAGATGATGAAACTTATCACACACACAAATAATAAATAAATAAAAAAAATCCTTTTTCTTTTCCATTCTAAAAAGATGAGTTGTTTGAAGATCATCTAAGATTAATGTTTACATGTATCTTATGTAATCATCTCCATCTCGCATGCACTGTTCAGTTGATGCCTCTTTTCTAATAGTGCACAGCGCCCAGAGCTGATGGCGTATTTCTCTTTCCGCTTGGATGCACGCGCGAATTATTGTTTGCACTTCTAAAAAGATTTTTTTTTTCAATTGTTGTTTCATTGTTAGTACGTTCTGTTTTGAGCCTTAATGTTGTTTTGAAAACTCTTTCTGTGCAGAATTGATTACTTGAAGTTCTCAGAAAGAACAAATCAACAACTGTCTGTGAGACCACAAGCTGCCTAATAACTTATTAACTACAGACGTCAATAAACAGAAGGATGAGTATCTCATGCACGCCTCACATAGGGGTAAGAACAAGCATGTTAATGACGTCATTAAAATATGCGCTTTTACTAAAGGCGTTACCAAGAGGCATATAATTACGTCATTAAAATGTGAGTTTCACTAAACGCAATGCCAAGTGTCATGTTCCGTAATGGTAGAAACCGGTAACGTTTATCTGTGTTTAACTCCTGGTCCCATGATGCTTCGGATATGTGAAACATCAAGCAGTCAGAACAGATATGGGGCGGGGGCGTGACATTATTGGGAGACCACAAAAAAAAAACGAGGGGGTGGTGGAAGATTGAAGGAAGATAATCAGTCGGGGGGAGGGATGCAACTATTGCGGGATAAAAATAGAAGAAGATGATAATTCCAGAAATGAAAATGTTGGAGTGCTTATAAGGGGAGGGAAGGGGCTTTTTCTTATTCCTTCTACAGATGTTTCGTTATTGTTACTGGGTGAAATCATGTTCAAGTAAGGATTGTCGTAGGTCTCCGATAGGACTTGAGTTGCAAACTCTGAGACCTTAACTTATAGGTCATCATGTCTTCTAGTAATTAGAAATGATATAAATATGAATGTACTAACTCTTTTTTTTTCATTTTTCATCTTAACGATAGACTAAGGACCAAGCTTCATATTTCAAACTAATGATATGAAGCTAATAATAGCTCATCATATACAAGGGGAATAATAATCTATGAAAACAAATTAGTGTAATTATGCCTCCCGTGTAGATACGAGCGCCCAAATTTAACTCAGTGTGCATGCACAGACTCGTGTCTATTTTCAGACGAGCCTCTAGACTTTGTCAGAGGTGTGGGGGGGGGGGGGGGAAGAAGAAGAGGGGCGGGGGCAGGGCACGTGCAGAGATTGTGAGAGTAGTATGGGCTCACTTAGGTCAGATGAAGTTAAGCGCTCACCTACATCTTCTTGAATGTTAAAACTAGGCCAAGCTCCTAACGCAGTTCTTTCCATCTCCCTCTAGGGGGGCCCCTGCAGAGTTTGAGAGGGGCGGGGTTGCCAGTATTCCCATGTCTCAATAGACTGTTTTATTTCTTGATTATCGCGCACCACGCTCACTTCTCGGCTTCTAATTTTATTGGGAGGAGGGGGGACAGCAGATTACCAGAGATTCCTGTCCCACACGGCGCCCGAGCCATCGCCTTGATTCCACGAAATGTCACTTGCTCGTGTTGTAGGTCGAAATGTCACCCTCGAGTTATGACATTCAAAGGTCTAACTTGTTCAAGATGTCATAAATGATGAAAGGTGGAAACGCTTCTTTACACCTTGCAAACTCCGCGCACCGCCCCCTTCTCTTTTTCTTACCCCCCCTCCTCATCACCACACTCGCATGCAACTTAAGCAAGGGGTACCTCAGAAATACTCTAAGTCACTTTCTTGCGCCTGTCCTTTTGGTGCGCATGTGGGGAGGATCAAGGAGGAGCAGTTTTTTTTTGGGGGGGGGGGGGGCGAGGCATGAGTGGGGAGCTGAATGGTAAAATATTATGTTTATATGCAAAATTGGATGAGTGGAAGCGTCCAGACCAAGAGTACAAAGCATTCTCGTGCCAGAATTTACCAAAAAGTGAAAAAAAAAACAAAAACCAAAAGAAAAGAGAAACTCTTAGAAAAAGGGAAATGGGGAGATAAGGTAAGACTCTAACGAGGGACTCAAGGGAGAAAACTCGAAATGTAGATGTTGAATGGTTCAAGACGTTCTTTGTGAACAACCCCTAACACTCTCCAACGTGGAATAAAAAAAAAGATAAAACGTGATAACAAAGGAAGTTTATGTTTACGTCGACGGCCCCTATGGGTTCGTAAGCATTTCAGGTCAAATGGCAGGTTTTGTACATTTAAAGATTGCCTGCAGCCATATCCAAAGCAGAACTACTGAAAATACGCTTTCATTATCGACCCTGATGGATGCTACTAAAATGCTACGAAGTACCATAGCATGGATAGAGAAGAAAGAAGGGCTCGCTAACCTTTGTCAAATCCGTCACGCCGTTTCTCACAAATATTGCACAATATGATGGAGGTATTCTCATGGATATTTGTAGAAATTTAAAGATCTCCCTTGTGGGTTTGGCCTCAGGTTTCGCTACGGCAGATGGGAATCTGGATCTAACTCAGGCAACCGTGATCACGAAAAACGGATGTGATTAAATTATAAATTATTTGAAGGCTGACCAATGGTTTTTTGAAAAGGACTTAAGAGTTTCCTAATCTTGGCCTCATGGAGCTTTGTAAAATCCACGTGAGCAATGAATCTGACAGGTGTAGCGCGTATGCATGTACCACTAACAAACATCACAGCCCGTTCCATATAAATTTGGATTTTGAAAATGTGTATAAATATTATACAAACAATATGTATTTGGTTTGTTTGTTTTTTTTTAAACAAAATATTTTTTTTCTTACAACTGTTCGTTGCTACACCAAAAACAAAAACAAAAAAAAAACAAAACAAAATTACAAAGAGATTTTGTGTGATAACACAAACTCAGAGGCGGCCCCCATCATATTAACCAATGGACGAGAAATATTCTTGTTTCGATCGTTTAAAGAAATTTTGAAAATTTGGCGTTATTTTTCACATAAAAGAAAACAGTGCAACACGTCTTCTGTAATAAGACTCTTGTAACTCTTCTGGAATAAGTAACCTCAGGACGACGGGGAACGATAGTCCAGCGCGCAAACCGCACGACCAGGCAGCCATCCATCCAATACAGTTAGCTGATTATTTTTATTGATTTTTAATCAAATGTAAAATTCCAATGTTTATTACATTTATTCAAATGTTATTGCAAATTTTACAATAATGTTTAATTAAAATTATAAACAGACATAACATCATATGAACAGGTTTCTTTTGTTATACTTTAAATGGTATAACGTTGTGCTGTATCATTTACACTTGAACTACCATCTAGATGTGTCAATGCATATTTGGGCATTTATCTAGAGATTTTATTATTATGTTTTCCCATGTGCCTGCTTTTACCAAGTTATAATATTTCCAACTTGGTTGTCAAAATGGTGTCTACCGGTGCGGACCGCCCCCTAGCCCCCCCCCCCCCTCCATTTAAGATACCTACTTCTTCACAACAATTTCAATTAATATATTGGAGTAGACGTAAGTAAGAAATATAAAAAAATGAATGTGAACAACTTAACAGGTTTCCCATGCGAACAGCATAGACTAATGAACTATCCTGATCACAATCGCTCTATTTACTTAATAGATCTAGACTAGATCCAGAATAAAAAATATATAGAGAATATAGATCTAGACAAGATATAGATGATATAGTCTAGATCTAGAATCTAGATCTACATCTAGACTAATTCTTGATCTAGATTTATACTCTATCTAGCCAATCTAGATAGAACAGATTGTCTACTTTGTTTACATGTAACTAATGTTTAACAAAAAGAAATGTAGACTTTTCAGCGTTGATTATTTAAAATCCTTGTTAAAAAGGGATTGTTTAAGTGACTTTTAATGACAATATGAAACTAATTACGCTGGAGGATTATCTGAGACAATGTCACCCTGACAAAATAGATAAAAATTGGAAAATCTTTCGAAAACTCAAAGATAAAGTTCAGAATAGACCCACAAAATCTCTCTTTAACATCATATAGAGAAGATGGTGGTTTGTGAGCGCCTTACATTATATAGAAAAATATAGAAAACACTATAGATAAAACATTGATTTTACCAGCCATTGTAGTTTTAAACACTGTTTTACACAAATCTACATATGATATTAATAAAAGAATTTCTTTTAGCGACAATACAGTTCAAGGGCACATCTGTAGCATGAGTTATAAAATTAAAAGCTTCTAATGTAATTCTTTGCAACGACATATATATACAGTTTGGAATCAGCGGCGTCACAGGCTCTGACAGGGTGTAGTGCTCTGAGCTGCAAACTGCAAAAGGGTCGTCGGCTCCATATTTTTTTTTCAGGCTTGACCCACAAAACCTTCCCCAAGATTGTTAATAGTTGCAAGGCAGCAGAGTTTTAAATTCAGTTTTCCTTCTGCTAAATGGGTAGCAAGCCAAGGCTAATAAGTCCTTCCTGCTCGAAGCTTACTGGTTTAGACAACAGTTACTCGCCTTCGCCCCTTCTCCTGTTATTGAAAACAATATTTGAGCCACACGTGAAAGATCAAGAAATAGACAAGAAACTGCACTTTGCAAATTAATTAAAGAATTACTTAATATTTTATGTTTGAAGGACTACTTCATAGAACAACAAATTCCAATATGAAACATAATATCCGTAATTTCTTGTGCGTTTGATGATTCCAGCAATACATATTAGGCCTAATTGCTATTTTAATTAGTTTAAATTTGAATCTTTTCAATAAAATTGTATTTCTCCATAATTTCATATGCAGCTTCAAATTATTTTTCACTCTTCACTCACTACAGTTAGATTTTTTTTTTAAATGTTGATGAATTTGCAAAAATTTGCAAGTTAAACATGGGGTCTACCAAAAACCAGAAAACATGGCAAGGGGTCTATGAGACAAAAAAGTTTGGGAACCACTGATTTAAATCTTACGTCGGGTGGCAACAATGTCTTGATTAAGAAGTGTCCGTTTGTAGTTATAGCATGTTCGGAATATGTAAATACCGGTACAGCTCCGGATTTACGACAGTACGTTTACCATGTGCGGGGGCGCGGTGGTCGAATGGTTAAACACTTGGCTTCCGAACCTGAGGTCCTGGGTTCGAATCTTGGCGCTGATTGGGATTTTAATTTTCGAGATTTTGAGGGCGCCCCTGAGTCCACCCAACTCTAATGGGTACCTGACTTTAGTTGGGGAAAGTAAAGGCGGTTGGTCGTTGTGCTGACCACAGAACACCCTGCTTATTAACTGTAGGTCAGAGAAACAGATGACATTAGCATCATCTGCCCCATAGATCGCATAGTCTGAAAGGGGAAACTTTACTAACTTATTTTACCAAGGGACCTTACCCTTCAAAAACTCTTACATATACACTTTTTTAAAACACTAAAATATGGATATTACATTAAAAAAAAATAAGGGAACAGTAAACACAGAATAATACATTTCTTTCTTATAAAAATATAGCATGCTTTTAGAGATAAGTATTTTTGTTCATTATTGGATATTTATTAAACCATTCATAAGAGTGAGGTGCCTCCACATACTTAAATCCGGCCATATATGTATGTATATGTATTTTTATTTCTTTGCTTTTGAAAGAGTACACATACAATGAACGTATTAATGTAAAACAGATGAAGTCCCATCTTACGTATTGTACAACATATCTTCACTACCTGTACACGCCTGCCTCAGTGTACATATTTTGTGGCACTTTACGTCTGCAATGAAAATTGATGGTACACGGTTAGCTTTTTAAACTTAATTAATTTGATTTCCAAAATCTCAGGCTCTGCACAAAATTTTAAACGGTCTTTACATTATTTTAATTAGCATTTTTTGTTCTTGATGTAGTGGTTGGCGATTGTGACCTGTCTACAAATGTTGTTAATTGTTTTTTCTTCATTTACAAGAATAAATAAAAACTAGAAAGATTTAATTCATTAACTGCTAACTTAATTTAAAACATCTCAGGTCTACACTGAGTGATATATAAGTAATGAAACTTCCTGGCGATGATGAATCCTAATACTCAGAAAGACACAAAAATAAAGGCACATTCCTCGTTCCAAATGCTAGGACAAATTTGTACAAATGCTCCTTCTTCCCTAGTGCTATTAGATCTTGGAATGGGTTGCCTTAGCTAGCCAGGAAAACCAATGACTTGGCAAAATTTAAGTCATTGGTTAATATGCATGACTAAAGGCATGACGCGTTAGACGTAATCATCTTCTTTTTTGAAGTAACGTCTGTATTAGATAAGAAGATGTACGGAATGGTTTATTTTCCACAAAAGGAAGAAGCGAGAGACCTCAAATGGTGCCCCAGATGCTGAAATATAAACCGGCTACGGTGGGGGATGGGATGTGTGTTCAGATTTGAAAACCCTCCTGGCCACAACTTGAGGGCTCCGCAAATGAATGTCCGAAATGTGTTTTAACATTAAATATTAACTAAGACACCATTATGTCAGGATGTTGAATGTCAAAATGCAGTGGCCCATGAAGAGGCCAAGTCCCCCTGGCCCTCAAATCCCTAGTTAGGCCAATGATATTATAATGGGGTATTCTGAAATTAACAAAACCCTTGGTTGAAATATTTGTTGGGTGAATACGAGACTGCTATCCGTGAAGAGGATGCCGATGAGTATATCTTTTTTATAAGTGTTTGTTATTTAGTCATTTAATTGAACTCTATGTCTTCTGCTCCTTGTTAGTATGTATGCTATATATAGGTTATGCTATTAAGTATACAAGAATAATGTCCCTTGTTGACTTGTTATTACCTTGACTGGCGTCCTTATTAAACAGCTGATTTGTTAGTTAGAAACTAGAATAATAGTTATGTGTTTAATCGCTTAATGATACTAACACTCCTTCAACCAATAAGATAATTTACTTTCTAGTCCGAACCCCCGGCTAAACGACGGAGAAATGCAGCGGGCACAGAATGAGCCCAAGACGACCGAACGACAGTACAGCGCACATACCCCACGAGCAGGGGCTGCCGTCCATATGTGTTGAAGATGATGTGATGAAATGATAATCTAGTTGACAGAGTGGTCATCGGAGAACAACCAGGACCTGGGTGAAATCCTTCGATGGCCTTAAATTTATTTTGGGCTCTCTACAAAGGTTGCTCGCTCCCAACTCCTGATCACACCTATGAATATAGATATGATGTAAAAACTGAACACATAAAGGGCATAGAAGGACACTCTTCACAAACATTTAATTTTGTAAGCTTCTATTTTAAATAAAAGTCAATAAAGACTGCTCGAACAATACTTTCACTGTCTGCTGATAAGCTGAAACTTGAATTCCCACACAGTGCCCTAGTACTTTGGATAAGTCTTTACATTGACCTTCCCAAAACAGACGAGAGCTTTAGAGCTGTAAATGCCAAGGAGGGATATGTTTTTCTATTTTTAAATTTATATTTTTAAAAAATCTTTCTAATTAGCACCTAGAGTTCCATTCACATTTGCTTTACATCAGGGAGGGAGTGTGAATTGTTCACGCTCATTGGGGCGTAGTAATTCCTACTACGACCTATTTTGCCAAATCTTCATTCTGTTAGTTCATTGTACTCGCTCTTCCTGTGAACACACAGACAAATATACACAGATCACTTCTGACGTCATGGGAATTTCAAATCTAAACACGTCTGTATTGTCCCAAGTAGTACGTCTTGTAAAGAAATGGGACGGATGGACGTTTGCAAGACAGAACAAGGGAGAGAATTATAATGCCAGGCTCAGTTCAAGTTTAAATGCACTTGATATAAAGTGTAGCAAGCGATCTTGTTGCATCATCTTCTAGTGCCCGATGTAGGTCAAGAGAAGCCCTAGGTAAATTTGACTCTAGTGAACCTTTTTTTTTTATTGGGCAAGATTCCAATAAAAAAATCGATTCCACTCTTTTACACGAGTTCAACTACGAGGATCGATAAAGAGTCTCAAACTGTTCATTGTTTGATCCGTAGATCAAAAACTCGGCAACTAGACTGGTGTAGGGGTGGGTCATCATTTGTGACTTGAAACATTTAAAGTAAGTTCTTGTCATATTAAATAAAAGTCTAAGACAATAGGGTCTACTCTAAGACAAGAAGGTCTACTCTAAGACAAGTAGGTCTACTCTACGACAAGAAGATCTTATCTAAGACAAATAGGTCTACTTTAAGACAAGAGTTGGATATTAATATTTTACGGAGACACATTTTGTTTTCGCATTCGGTATACTCAGTAACTGTAACATGAATAGTAACTGATTATGGATGTTAGAATCTTTTACAAAAATCAATGCCAATAATAAACCCGGTGGAGCAGTGTATACAATGTAAGATCATATTTTAACAAGAATAAGAAGTTTTCTGTGATCTGTGATCAGTCCAGGGACGTAACTGCTACATCTATGCTGACTTGTGACAAGACAACTCTATCCTAGCAGTGTCAGAGTTATGGCCTTCTTGAAGATGTTCTATTTAGCTTGAATGACTACAAGCAAAATAGAAAAAAATCATTAAAAAAATAATAATTAAAGCTTATCTAAAGGGGAAGAACTCCGTCCTTAAAACTATATCTAGCAATAATGTACACGCTATTCCCTTTTTCGAAATCAAACAAAATAATTAATTATCAATGATTACTTGACCAATTGAGTGCATTAGCTTATAGAATCACATTTTGCTAGGCACAATAAAAAATTGTTTTAAGTGCACCCTGATCGGAGAATGCAAGAGGGAGAAGTAGCGCTATCAATTATTGAAGAGGACTAAACCCAACATATTTCGCCTTATCTGTGAATGCTGAAGTATTAGTTTCCCTTGCAATTAAACAAAATAATGAATTACCAGTTATTAATTTTCTAATTGGTTACTTAAAAATTGATTTATGTCTTTTCTATGTCAATGAATGATTGTTCTTTATCCGAGAATGGCTGTGGGAGAAACAACGCGTACACACTTTTTACCAGACAGACAGACAGAGCGAGTTGATATAAGACTTGTAATAAATAGCTAGTTATTTGGTGTATCCGGTGTACAGAAAATAGGAAGTGCTGATTAGCTATATAATTTTGTGTGCTGTATCACAAATTAATTGTTATTAGTTAGTTGGCAACAACGATCTTTTAATATAGTAGCGTCCCTTGATATTGTTTGGAATCAAAAATGTATCGGGAAAATCCCATATAATAAAATGAAAATGAATAGTTTACATGGGTATACATGGGGTATAAGGAAATGAATTAGAAATATAAAGAAGTTTTGTTCCCACAGTTGTTTTAGAATCGTCGATGACAGCTTTTGACGTCATCACAGCTGCCAACTCTGAGCTCAATACTTCCAAACAATTGGAAACGCCAGTCTCCTAAAACCCCCTTGTTCCAAAATGCCGTGTAACAGGGGAAGGGGGGTTGCTTTGAAATATACATTCACTGTTCCAGGTAGTACAAGGGAAGAGATTATTTGCCAAGTTCAAAGTAGGGGATCTTCAAGGGGAACAAAGTTGCTTCATTTCACGGGGCTCTATCAAGCAGGCCTATGCTTATCGAGGCCTAGCGTAAACCGTTGCAATTAAACCTTTTTTTTTTATTTGCCTTGGTCAGAGAATGTTTTTGTCAATATGATCATATCCAATATCCAATAGGATCTTTTGCCTTTTTTTTTTTTTACTTTTGTAGGCTACTAATAGTTGTATAAAGAGTCACTCATATTGACTACAAAGCTGTCTAGGTTACTAACAGTTTTATATAGGACCATTCAAATTAACTGCATCAATGATCAATCAATCACAACTGTACATTATAGGTTACTGTCGTGTCTTCCCACTTTTACGCTATTTTGGGGCGGGACGGGGATGGAGAGTATCTTTCAATCACTGCAATATCTAATGATTGCAAGGTCTATCTCCCGTTAGCTTAGTACATTTCTCATTAAAGCAAAACTAATTATTTACGACTAATTGAGCAACTAATTTGTTGTTGTTGTTGTTGTCATCATCAATGAATAATTGTGCAAAGTTTCAACTTGATCCGAGAATGAGAAGTGGCAGAAACACGGCGTAGAAGATTTTGACTAGACTGACAGACAGACGGAATAAGTTGATATAAGATTGATTTAAATATAACAAAAGTCACTTATACTTGTGAATTATCAGATTGGAAAATTTGGCATACATTACACGAGGCAAAACCAAACTGCAAGGACCTAATGACCTTATCTTGGTCATGGCATACATGCCAGAGAAATCTCCAGGAGCAGACGTGACCGAAAAGCAATGTCTCAATATTAGCGGCCTCTTTATCCGTGTGTCCGTTCCCTCCAGACGCCATCAGATGGCAGACTAGGCCAGGCAAAGTGCAGATGTCAAGGATACTCCTTGAAAAGGTTAAGCGAATACATTATCCTGCCATATGTCTGATGGATTAGTGCACTTCTGTTTAACATCACATCACAAAAAAACAAGTACCAGGCCGCCATATTTAGGCGAGATTTTTACTAAGCAGTGGAAGCGGGGATGTCTTAGTATTTGTAAATTTTGAATCCAATGATTCACTTAGATCTTGATATAAAATAAAAATGATATAATAATACACAAGATTGCAAGCAGAAAATAAAAGAGTCTCCTGTTTTGTCGAGTTTACATACAGTCGTAAGGGTTCCATTTCAGATACACGCAAAATTCACTTTAAATGGTTTAAATGTGTGTGCATATTTTGAGATTGTTGCTAATTAAAATAAAATAATAACGAAGTTTGGTGCCCTTGTGTGTCAGCCATACTTTAAACATTAGCTTACAAAGACATTGATAGATCATAGACAAAGTTCAGGCTCCACGAAATGACTTTTTTTTGTGTGTGTAAAAAAAGAAACAGTTTGCGTATTTGATTTTCAGGATATCGGAGCTACCTCTATGGCTGTAGATAGGAAAGGTTGTCATTTATAACATAAGAAGCTAATATAACTAGTCAAACTAGCTCCAACATTTTTACAGGATGCGGGGGGTGGTGGTAAAACTCTGTAAGGGGTGGGGTGGACACAACAAGTAGTTTTTTTTATTTCGTCCTTGCTCCTGACATCTCTTCCACCTCCCTCCTCCCCCACCCCCGACATGACACAGTTAGTAGGTCCCCAGACTACATGACAGTGACATTAATAGCTAAATTGATCATTTTATCTTGATGTCAAAGCAAATCATTAGGGAATGTTTTCTTATCTCAACAGCCAAATGTTGGACGGTATGGGGGGACAAGGTGACGGTCTCACCAACAGAATGATAGTCTGCTGATAAGTCAGTTTGTACAATACAAATAGTGCTGATAAGTCAAATTCTTTATTCAAAAATAAAAAAACAAAAATTTAGAAATAGGTGACTTTCTAGTACGAAAGAACTGTGTCTAGGCCTACATCTAATCACACAATCACACGTATGTGATTTCGTAGCCTTGAAATGTAAAATTTGAAAGAATACATACATATTTTGCTAAATTTCTATTATAACCCCTAAGCCGAGAGAAAGTCACACACGAATCGCTTCTTTCAAGTAACGTATGAACTTGGAACGGGTTGTCGGAACCAGCGAATCCATAAGAATCCTATGACGACCTGAATCACCTGATATCAATTTGAATGTAGTACATAATAAAATCTTTTTTTTCTCCTGCAATGAAATTTAAATTAATGTATTAGCACAGACCTATATACTCGGCTGTTGTCATATCTTAATGATCAATCCACTTTAGTTTTAACTTTTAAATGAGTGTCCAAGTATAGGGTCTAATTATTTAATTAATGAAGCATCAAATCAACTTGGTTTCCAGCATGAAAACTAGCTAACCGCGCCGGGTGACACCAACCCTCGTGACGCCACTGAGGAGATCAAAACTAAAAACCTTTTATGTCATTTTCAACCAAAAATTAGTCAGTTTGCCCTAACCCTACTTGATATTAACATTCCTGTCTCCTCATGTTATCAAGTGAATACATTGTTGTTTGTTTTAATAAACAACTATGTCAAATTATTGTGAGTTTTTTATTGCATTATCTCTATTTTTGTAGAGTCGTGATTTATTACCAAAAAGAAAATTGTTTGAACTGATCCGTCAAAAGCGTTTTCTTGCATTCATCACTGCAGAAACGCATTGTCCTGACACCTACAACTCATTATTCATCCTATTTTAAAAAAAGGACCCTTTGAAAATGTTTTACTTGAAAAATATTCTAATATGAATTTACAGGCCCTTACTACATTGCAAATACAACCGATCTTTTCCTTGAAAAGATAAGATACCCCACATATTTAGATTAAGATTTTGAGGATCGCCGCCGAAAAAAAATATTTTAAAAAAAGCTCATTAGTAAGTGATACATTTTGTTCAATAGGCATTTTTTAAAAACTTTTTGTTACAGAACTATTATTCAAAGCTCTAAACAAAAATTAATTTCGGATTTGGAAGGAGAAATTAATTGTGCCAATTAGATTCTACTCTAATTTTTTTGCATTTTTAGAATTTAAGTATATATTGTGAGTTATAGCCTCAAAATTGTTTATACAATAGAAAAATATCAGTATAATTAAAGGTTGGAAAAATAATATTTAGGTTCAGAATTCATCTCAATTGTTACTCTTATAATGAAAAATTTCGTATGAATTCTAAATTTTCCAAAACAAGTCTTTCTTAAAATAACTAAGATAAATTCGTGTGCAATTACATAAACTCTGTCGCCATATTTGACTATTCTGTTTTAAAACAACATGTTTTCGTCTGGAAAGGGGATAGGGTGGTAGAATGAAAACGATTAATCCTCGCTCCTTTTTATAAGTTATGCTAATATTTCACTTGGCATTAATGAATAGGGGGTGGGGCGACTCAATATAAGAATTTATTTTATAGCATATATAAATTATATCTGTGACAATTTTTTTTAAATTTTGTAATTTCTTAACTAAAATACAAAAAGAAAAAAGTATTGGTTTGTCCGATGGGCGGAAGGCAATTGCATGTATCGCCCCTCCCACCTGGTACAACCATTTTCATTTTATATTTACTAATGATAAAATTTGAGATCAGAGTCTGTGTGCGACATGATATACAAATGGGTTAAAACAACAATATGTACCTTATTATAGATATTCAACTAATTTTGTTCACAAATTATGATTTCTTCATAAAAATAGGACCGCCCCCCATACTCAGAGGGCTAGAGTGGGGAGGGCAGTAGAAGCAATCGCCCACCCCCACCTCATCGAATCGGCTAAGATACCAGAAGTGTAGCAACATAATATAAAAATTATATAGTAATTCGACTCATTTTGTTCACAAACTATGATGTCTAATTAAAAGTAGGACCGCATCCCCCCCCTCAAAGGGTTTAGTTGGGAAGGGCAGTAGATGTATTCACCCCCCCCCCCCCCACCAACCCAATCGTCTAACATGGAAACGACATAATATAAAGATCGGTTAAAATATCAATAATATGTTTTAATTATATAGATATTTACTTGATTCTGTTGACAAGCTGTGAATTCTACAAATAAATTGGACCGCCCCCACCCACTCGAAAGTTTATGGTGGGGGGTGGAGATTGATGCCATCGCCCCCTCTCGACCCCACCAAATCGGCCAACATACTAAAGTGGGGGGGGGGGGGGGCGAAAAAATCTAAAAATACTTTGAAAGTTTGAAATATAAATAATTAGTATATATTATTAACATAAGTAATAAAACTATATACAAATAGTGTAATTTCTTTACTAAAATTTGTCCGCTCCCATCCTTCGGGGGGGGGGGGGGGTGTTCGGTTGAGAGGGGGGTCGATCGCCCCTACCGCCCCCCCCCCCTGATCCGCCAGTGGTACATGCAAAACGAATGTTAAATTTCAACGGGCGACAATAGAAGTGCATAGCTTTATTGTTGAGAGATACTCTCCCTTGAATTATCAAATAATTTACTTGTTTTATAATTATATATGTTATTCTTATTTTAATGAACCCCCCGTCCAATGAAAACGTTTGTGACCATACTTTTGCTTACTCTGCAGTACACTCGTGTAACTTATGTTTGAATTACAAAGTCTGCTAGCATAATGAAAACATGAACTTTAAAGTGGTGAGATGCATGCATATATGTGTGTGTGTGTGTGACAGATGACTAATCAGACGTTATTATATAATTTTACATCTTATAACAAGCATTTATTATCTGTTATGTTTAATCGAACATTTAATTCAGTGGTTCTCGTAGACCCCTTGCTTTGTTTTCTGGTTTTCGATAGACCCCCTTGCTTAACCTATACCGGTACTGCATTTTTGCAAATTCATCAACTCCATTTTTAAAGTAATTTCTAGCTGTAGTGAATCGAAGAGTAAATAAGTAATTTAGAGCTACTTAGTAAGTTAGAAAGATCTATCTTTTTATTGATAAAATTCAAATTTATACCTATTAAAATAACAATTGATATGTATTACTAGAGCCATCAAACACACTGGAAATGTGTGTTGTTGTTATTTTTTTTGCAGGTTTATCATCCGTTGCTACGGATATTATGTTTCATATAGGAATTTGTTGTTCTATGAAGTAGTTCTTCAAACAATAAATATAAATTAATTTATTAATTGGCCTTAAGTATCACTGTAAAAGTTTTTGTACAGAGCAGTTTCTTGTGTATTTCTTCATCTTTCACGTCTGGCTCAAATATTGGGTCCGCGGAACTGTTTTCTCAAACAGCAGAAGGGGCGAAGTAACGGGCGTCCAAACCAGTAGGCTTTGGCTTGCAAACCACCTAGCAGGGGTAAAACTGAATTCAACCCTCTGCTGCCTTGCAGCTATACTCAAACATGGGAACTGGGTCAACCTCGAGGAAAAATAAGGAGCAGAAGACCCTTAGGCAGTATGCAGTACACAGCGCTACACCCAGTCAGAGCCTGTGAGACCACTGATCTCAAACTGTATATATTGTTTGCAAAGAATTACATATAATATATAACTCATACCACCGATGTGCCTACTGCATTGTTGCTTAACGAAATTTGATTCAAGCAGCCCGTTACATGCTCATGTGGGATTTGTAAAGAAGTTCTTAAACGAATTTTCTTAGCGTATGGAATGAGAAATCTAACAAGAAAAAACAAAAAAATACTTAAAAAGAAACAAAAAAAGGCTTATACGGAGTGTTCTTGTATCAATTAGTTTGGATCAGTCGTGTAATTTAATTTATAATACATCTAGACTAACAATAATAAATCTGTGCGATTAGAAATATTTTTACCAAATGTTTTTGTTCACCGCTATTTCATGCTTTTAGCTGTCTCACTACACAAAGGTCCTATCACTTATCAGACCAGTTGGAAAAATGGGGGCGGGGGGAGAAAAAAAGGTTATCTGGTGAATTTTATCGTAATCGTTTTTTGTTTTTTTTAAGTGTTTACAAAACAAAAAAAAACAAAAAGGAAGTAAGGACCTGAATTAGAACTCGGCTCACGCCTCCTCAAGCCGACATACTAACCACTCTGCTAGTGAGGTGATTGTAACTATAGAAGATTACCTATACAAATTTCACGAGAACGTCATTTCCTTGTCAACATTCCAACGTTCTCGAAATGAATCTCGTACTTTCTCCCACTCTATCACAACGCACTCTATCTTGATCTCATAGTATGTACATTTTAATTTAACGAGATCTTCTTTAACTCATACAATATCAGTAGTCACGTTTAATGTTTAAAATGTTGATTACTGATAGCATTGTCAGGTCATGGGGAATACGCTCTGGACTATTCTCGATGGTGCCAGTTTTAAACCATGTCCTCCGTCTTGTGTGAGGTTTGGGATAGGATGTAATACATCCTGAAGGAATATTGGAAACATATAAGTAAAACAAACGAGAGATTTCAAATGACACAGTAGTTAAAGAGTTAAAATGATTACCTTCTTTCTATTTTGTCTTTCAATAAAGCATGACAAGCACTGTGCAATCAGTTAACGTTGGAATAGCTCTGCAGTCTATGTTGTTGTTTTAGTTGGATTTCAGTATTAACTCTTTGACTACCAAGCCAATGTTAACATGTAATGTGAACTGATCTCATAAATGAGGAAGTAGATAAGAAGAGTTAAAGGGGATTAGCTCTGAGCCAGACGTTCACAACAGGTGGATCTATACTGTTTTTTTTCAATTTCCTTACTGTCTCCCGCCCCTCTTTCATTCACACTCCTGCTCAACCCTGTCTCATGTGGTCTACCATCTCCCCAAGTATCTCGGCTATTTATCGGCCTCAATCTAGAAGTGTAAGAATTCTTTTGTTACATCTCTCTCTCTCTCTCTCTCACGACTGTCTTCACTCGAGAGGTAATTGATTGAGTTATTGATATCAGAAGAAGGTTCTCGAATTTCTGTACAGTGTACTACTAAGAGTGATTTCTAGCTTGTACTTTTGTTGTGCTAGGATCTATTGTAGTGTTGTAATACTGCACTTGTATTTATTTATTGATTATTTTTGCTTTAATGGAAGTCTTCCGACTAAGGTCAATGATACAACCTTAAAAATGATTTCAGCATTGCATATGACTATGTTGTGTTCAGACACTAATTTAGGTCATTCTGTGGTCTTCTATGTATTTATTACTACTTTAGCGTAGATTTATAGCCATGCAGTGTCGGGATTCCAGAAATTGTAAAGAAAGACTATCATTACAATTAGGCTACCAGTCTTTATATGAACATCCTCCCAGAATCCTTTGTGAACCTTAGCTACGAATAAACTTATTGACGTTACTTGAAACCCGCGAACAAAATTCAGTTGAAGAAGCAGAAATGTTGCCAAGTTGTTTGGTAACTTGAAAGAAATAATAAACCAAAAAAAAAAAAAAAAGATAATAAAATTAAAACAAATAATTATAAGAAACAGAACAAACTGCAATTTTTTAAACCTACTTCCGTTGTTACAAAGCTTTACATTCACCACGTCTCTTCTAGCTTAGAAAGCAAAGGAAATTTAACATCGACTAAACAATAATTAAACTTTTTTATACAGCGACCATCAGCAATCTAATTAACTTTGCCATCACCTGCTGGTAAGGTAATACTTCACTGGCACAAAGACTTAGACTAAATAGATTAATCAAAAAAAGCATTTGTATATCACTCGAACAGAGCTACCATCTCTTGAAGAGCTTTTTCATGAAAGATGCCTTTCCAAAACACTCACGATTCTTAAAGATAACCTGCACCCATTAAATCACTGTTACATAAGATCTGAACGAAGTGGTCGTCTCCTTTCCATTAGGACTAAAACAGAAAGATTTAAAAACTCCTTCATCCCACTTTCGGTCAGAGTGTTACAAGATCATCTGTCCTCATCAAGAAGTACATAGAAATCTAATTTATAAAGCGCTGGTTATGAGTGTGTATGTGTTTTCGTGTGTGAATGATGTTCGTATTTGCATCTATATTGTTATTGTACAGTAGTTACGCTGAGGTTGTCCGTTGTAGTCAAACTGAATTTCCATTTGATTGGATCAATAAAAATTATCTTATCTTATCTTACATTAACTCTTTCTGTCTGTCTGTCTGACTGGTAAAATTTTTTACACTATATTTCTCCCACACCCAATCTCGGATCAAAATGAAAATTTGCACAATTTTTTCTTTTACCTTACAAAACAAGAATCAATAAAATATTAACCCATTAGTTAATTAAATATTTTCAATTATTATTTTGTTTGGTATCGAACAAGGGAAAGAAAGTGTACTTGACTGATGTGGTGGTATAGTTGAATTTGTTCCCTTGAGGAGGCTTGAGCCCTCGAGTTCGAGTTCAAGTCGTACAACTTTTTTTTTTAAGCGATTACTGAACATTCACAAGGATATCACATTCTTCCAGCCCCTTTCTCGACTGGTCCAGGCAAGTGATAGGATCATAGCGCATTCAGAAAGCTAAATGTCTGAAATTGCGCTAAACAAAAACAATTGGTAAAGATACTTCTAATCGCACAGATTTATTGATGTTAGTCAGGATCTAGTTCAAATTTTATTACAAGACTGATCCAAATGAATTGATACAATTACACTTTGTTTTGTTGTTTATTATTATTTTTTTTTTCTTGTTAATAGTTATACTTTGTTCATTTTACAAGGAGGGTGGGAGAGAACGCTTGGCTGCACAACGAAATTCAGAAACCGAATGTTTAAGAATTCATTAAACTGTAATTAGTAAGTGACCATTTGTGTGTGTGTGTGTGCATGGGTCTGTTTACGGGCCTGTCTGTGTGTGTGTGTGTTTGTAGTTTGTATGGGTCAATAAATGAGAATGGTTTGAGCAGATTTTAAGACAGCTCTTGGTCAAAATTAGACTACAGTTGACGGCAGAGAGGCTTGCAGTCAGAGTGACCACAAGAAAAGCTGGATGAACACTGTGACTGAGTGAATCGGCCTGTCTATAGCTACACTAGTACGGATGGCGTGTGACTGAGAGGAAAGAACTTTCCCCACACCTATGATGATGTTGATAAATATACAAAAATCTTCAGGTCACGTGATCTCTTTTATGAAACTCCACCGACTTTCTTTATAGCGCATCGCGCGACTGCTTTTATTTCTCAACTAAGACATTGTCTAATGTTTAAAATTTGTAATATTATTGGTAGCTTCTATTTCAATATTTTTTTGTTTAATAATTTCTGAACCCAGTATGTTGCAATCACTAGCCGATAACACTTCAGTGACAACAGCCACAGTCATCCCAGCCATATCGTTGATGTTTACCAAGAGAATGTTGTTACCTCAGTGTAACATTTAAAGGCCAAATTCATTTTTTCCCAGCACGCTTTGCATTTTTCTTTTAGGAAAGAAAAAAAGTGATCGGTAGAAAAAAAAAGAAACAAGAAAGGAAAAAAAAAAAACATTATCTAACAGAGCACGCGCTAGTCTCTACGGAATGACGTCTGCACCTGTAGTACATTGGCCGTTGCGCAAGACAAGGCATGTTGCCAAACTTTGTGGTTTGTATATGTGTGTGTGTGCATGTGTTTGTGTGCGTGTAGATTTATTTTGAATATATTGGTAAGAAAAAAAATTGTCACTGTTTTTATTTTCTTATTGCCCAATGATTGAGGTCGAAGGTCATAAATATTGTTACTATGTTTTGAGATGTGAGTTTCATGTAAAATATGGATTTTTTATGAACCTGAAACAAAATTCTAAGAGACCACACATCTAGGCCTAATGTTGAGTTTTGAAAGCAAGGTACATGTGTCATATACTAGTCGATCGGCGGCATAGCATACGCCGCTATTTTGCAGGGCCGGTCTTATGCCACTGCAACCTATGTGATCGAAGGATCCGCGCTTTCGTGGAACCCGCGCTAATTCAAGGTGTATAAATTATTAAATTAAACCATTTTATAACTTAAAACAGATTTCTCGAGCACTCCTGTCGATTTACCAGGAGCTCCTGGAAATATCCTGAAATTGCAAAATATACGAAAAAGTCCTTAAAATATACGGAAATACATAGACAAAAATTGTCATTTTGGGGTGTCATTCAATATGGAATACGTCAATCTTACGCGCTATTAATAAAAACGGCATTATGCATTAGCCGTAATTGTATAATCAGGTGAAAGAAGCTTCTCGTACTTCAAACTAATGAAGAATTACTTGATGTCAACAATTCTCAAAGATAGATTGAAACATTTGGTAATTCTTGCTATTGAGCGGGATCTATGTGGGAAACAGAATTATTATGATATACTGTATGACTTTGCTACACGCAAGGCTCGTAAAGTAATTCTGTACGTAGTAAAGAATGAATAAAATGCATAGATGAATTTATTTTCTAATACAAACTCTTAAATTTGACTTATTGTCCGCTTCCCTACCCAAACTTGGCCCCGCGAAATCTGTTTCCAATAGAGCCCCACAATGCTTAAGTCCGGCCCTGCTATTTAGTGTTTGTAAAATGTTTTACATGTTTTGGATGTTCCAGACTTGACGATAGTTTACTTCCTAGTCCAAACCTCCCGCATGGGATGGGAGCGGGCAGGGTTTGACAGTCCAGCGCGCAGCCATCCGTAGCGAGCTGTAAAAACGTGTTCTCCCCCCCCCCCCCCCCCCCCCCTTGTTTTTTTTCGTGGGGTGACTATCCGCAGAAATAAGAGAGTGATCTTCCCATTTACTTCTCGTCTGACCTGATTAGGGAAGAAGAGAATTATATATAAAGATATGCTAAACTTTTATTACTAGACCAACAACTTAACAAAGTGGCAACCTAACAAGAGGGATTAAGTTCGAATCCTAATGAACACCATAAATTTTTTATTATTGAGATGTGATTTTCTTGTAAAATATGGATTTTTTATAAAACCTGTACAAAATTTTAAGAGACCACACCCTAGACCTATATTAATACGATGGACCACACATATAGGATTAGTGTTGAATGTTGAAAGCAATGTGCTATATTTAATAAGATAAGCAATGCACTATGTTTCAGCAAAATATCCTCTCCGTGCCTCCCTTTCTTTTGTTGTTCAATTCAGATTAGATTGACAGTTTTGTCAAGATGATTTTTTCAGGGTTCATCTATTTCTAACATTTAAAAATGGCTGAATCTCAAAAGTTAACAATCTCAAACAATTTGTTTTGAAATGTACATTTGACTAGACATAGGGCATTACACATAAAGGTGAGCATGTGATGTCATGGGAAAATTAAAGGGAAGTTACTGGACTTTAGTGGAAATATGTATATTGAAAAGTTGTTTTATTTAATCAATTTCTATTTCTGATGGTGTTCTATTGTTTCATTTACCTATAATTCCATTCATTTCTTACAATGCTTCACTCATTGCAAGAAGTCTTACTAGTATGCTTACACAATCAAGTTCTTCATTAACATTTGAGTTGTCTGTGGTAATTCCTGCTGAAGCCTGTGACTTGATGTGCCTTTTTAAAGAAAAAATTTCAGAATTATTTTTTTTGGAACAATTTCATTGATAAAAAGACCTATGCCAAATTTAATTTTAAGAAGTTTAGATAATTTTTTTTTTATTAAAACGGTCATGCCAGAATTATTACTTTGTGGCCTTTTAGCTAGTGATTTTTTTCTCCCGGAATTATAGGCCCTCCATAAACTGTCAAATTTCTAGTAAAAATGTTAGAGCCGTTTTTTGTTTTGGACCTTTCTTGTCTTTTTTTCATTTGTGCCTCCACCCTTGAAGAGAGTGCAAGCTAAACAATTAATGCACAAACACACCACTGGATTGCTAGCATTAGATTTGGGTTCTCCCCAGCCGTTCGCATACGGCGGAAAACTTTCTGCACAGAGTTCGTTACTGGCGACTTCCATGGTCTCTTCCTAGTTGGTGCCCACGGATTTAAAGTCTTCTAAGAAGGGCTTGCTCTAGATCTAAATTCATTTTGTTTTATTAAATACAATTATAATATAAGTAGCTATTGGGTGACCCTATTTTAAAATGATTTAATGAGAAAAAAAGGCCAGTGTAATAACGGGGCAACGAAATAGTTGCTCAATAAGTAGACCTACAATATATATGCTCGACTGTTATAAATAGAACAACAACTAAGCTAGGTGGCAACTTAACAAGGGGGATTGAGTTCGAATCCTGATAAACAACAGGAATTTTTAATTGGGATTTTGGTATCTGGATGAGTTTTGTTTGGGCCTAAAAACAGAACTGAAATCTCCTAGATAGCCTTTCTACTTTACAACTCTACGAGATTAGACCAGAGGGAATTAAGCAAGCTTAATTTAAAAGGACTATCTCAGGGAGGCGTCATTCTCTTGTATGATGCTTAGTTTTGGTAGGGAAAAAAATACTTTTATACAAGGTAAACTCATTAAAATAGAAATAATCATGACGTGCGTGTGTGTATATGTGTGTGTATATGAGAGAGCTAAAAAATGTGCCCAATAAATTACCTTATATTTAAAATTTCTGTGATTGTCTATAGTTTTCGCTAAGGAAATGAATGTAGATCTTGACCTACTTGCTTCCTTTATTATCTCAAAATAAAACACAAATTACTTGAAGTCTATTGTTATTTTTAAAAAGTTCCTGACAAAAAAAAAAATCTTCATTTATTTCATTTATTTCATAGCGCTAACCTAATTGCATATAATGAAAAATAAAATGTTTTTGTTTTGTCTGTAAAAAAAAAAAAAAAAAAAAATTTTGTTTTTGAAAACCAAATTGACTTTTAAAAGAATCAGGCCCAGTATCAATACCACGTGATCATTGTTTTAAAAACTTAGAGGATGTTATTAGTAATATTACATGATTAAGAAAAGTAACAGTGACAATATATGACGTCATTTATATCCAGCCAATAAACAAAATCTATGGTCCAATTAATGAGCATAATTTGGTCAAAAAGCCTTCTCATTACAAGTACTATCTGTGAAAGCACTATTGATCCAGTTAAAAATCGGGTTATCTTTTAGACACAAGTGATTAGCTAACTTGTTGATTTGTGTTGGCGTCTTCATAGCTAACATTTTTAATGCGAGACCAAATATCAAGAACTAGTTAACAATTACAATGTGTCCTCTGGTATCTCCATGTTTATCAATGCAACGTTGTTTTTTTTTTATTTCTTGCAAACCTACTTAAAGCAGCTTTGTGTTTGTTCAACACGCTCGCAGTTTAGCCTACTAGTCTGTTTATTTCTTACACTTTTTTGTAGACTGACAAGATAATACACATTTTACTTTCATTCCCTCAACATAATAAAGTTTTTTCTTCCAATCCGAAAATTAATGAGAAGTACAAGGTTTCACGTGGTTGCGACCTACATAATTTGCCACGTCCAGCGCAGAAATAACTGTTTTCCGGATGTGGTCGATTTCGATTCTCTTGCTTTAAGAGAGCGACTGGCTGCAGTCGGCTTCCGAACGAAACAGCTGAAGGTTTCTTACAAAGGCCGCGGGATGCACTTTTGAGAACATAAGAATTACCTTCAGCATAAAGATGTTCAAATCTCCCGAAGAGAGATCAAGTGTGAATGAATATTCCTTTGTTGTGAATCTCACTGCTCTATTTTGTGTCTGTTCTAATTCTTAATGTTTTCTAGAGATGAGGGGTCCAAAACAGATGATGCATATTGTAATATTGGCCCAACCAAGTGTGAGCAGGTCAGGGTGGCGCTACTGAGTGAGGCCCTTTTTGTTATCTGCTACTCAACATTTGTTCATTTTTTTTTAGTAGGCAGATGGTAGCTCTACTGGGTGGGCCCAATCTGTGCACCTCGGTCTGCGACCAAGGGACTATAGTGGCCTAAGCAACCAGACAGCACAATTAAACTAAACTAAACTAAACTAGCTAACTAAAGATAAAATAACAAACTGAAATTTTAAAAGGAACTTATATACACTTTATTTACAAGCAACTTACAAAGCAATAAAAATATAGGTGAATACGAAAATAAACTTACAAATAAACAAAAACTATATATACGCACTACTAAATAATTAATCAATCCTACTGAACTTAACAACTTCACTAACCAAAACCCTCTGCCGCCTCTGGATCTATGTTGCTAAATCTACAACTATTACTAACTAACCCGACCACCAAATAACCTAAATTACCCCAACACTAAACAGTAAACTACTAGCAGCAGTAAAGCAGAACTACAGCAGACAGTTAGGCAGCCGAAATAATGGCAGTTAGGCAGCAGCAATAAAACAACAGCTATAACTGCGGCAGACAGGAATTATAGACTGCAATTACAAATATAAAAAAACATAAAAAATATATAAAATAATCATTCTAATATTAATGGAAATACTTTTAGAAACTAAAGGTAATAAAACATTGTATAGAAAAGCACCCTGGGGGGTGGGGATGATGCTATCCAGATTAAAGGACTTTCCAGTTCCATCATACATAATGGCTGAGTAATTAAGCCGGTGATGCACGGCACTAATCCGTTTACATCAAAACAATCTAACAACAATCAATCCTAATTAAAATATATCAAGTAAAAATAAAACAATTTCTCAACTTACAGGCAGTCCACACAGGAACAACACTAAAAATAACTTTCTAACTCACTGCTTGGTCACACAGACCAGCTAATCAAGCACTGACCAGCGGTCAACACCGGAAATGGGACAAGACACGGCAGCATCCGTTCTATTTATAGAGCCAGGTCATGACTCGTCTACACTAACTTTAAAGTTAAAGAGCTGGCTGGAGACAGGCATGCACTCAGCACTAGCCTAGATTGTTTACAAAAATTAAAATACAGATATAAATAGAAAAAAATTAGATCTAGGAGTGCCAGCTCACACAAGGTTAAATAACATTTTAGTTTTATGTTCTTATTTGATTTGTAAAAATATCTTTGAGTAAGCCATAATGCTTTGTTTCATTTTTAAATTTAATTCATAAATAGGGGGATTCCTTGATAATTTTTCATTTATTATAACACTTAGGCATTTTGAGTAACTGGTTTACCATGAAAAAGATAAGCGGTATTTAAGTTGTTGTTTTTTTATTACTCTTAATTTCTGTGTGGAAAGACATACTCCAATTTCTGTTATTCATTTAATAATATTTCTAAAATTTCCTTATTTTGTGTTGTTTTTATTTTTCTATAAACAATCTGTAATTCAATAAATCATCTAATTGTGTGTTCCTGAACTAATGCAGTTAGGTAAATCATTTCATTTCAATTAGAAATAGTTGTGGACTGACGAAGTACCATATGGTGGTTCAGCCCAACTGACCCACAATGCCATATTTGAGAACAGTCCACGCTCTAATCGTCTAAAATCATCTTGTTTGCCTTGCATGTCGCCTTCATTGATTCATTTCCATATCAACTTTATCATGTTTTCCCTGACAACCGTGATTCAGTAAAACCTCTAATTCCAATGGATCTCTTGTAGTATGAATTTCGAAATCAAACCTTGTTCTCTACAATCTGTGACGTGCTGTGCGTAATGCATGTATTCACGTCTGTTTTAAACGAATCTTTTGTTGGTTGTTTTTTTTTTGTGGTACAGAGTGTGATCATTTTCAACGGTCAAATTATCATGTCACCATGGTAATCTTGTTTCAAAACTACTTTTGATGATACTACAATGTCTATTGGCTTTGATTCCGTCATTCTTCTGGTGGAAGTCTTCCTTGGTATTCCTTCCATAGAAAATTTCTATCTTGTCTTTTCTCTCGAGGAAGTCTTCTTTCAGGATGTTTCTCTTTATGACGTTTTCTTTCTACACTTTCCACTTGTGGTAGTCTTCTTCTTCTTTTTTTTTTCCAAAGTTCCTTTTCTTTTTTAGGTTTTGATTTTTGGAATTCCTCCTGTGGATGTTGAGTCTTTAAAAAGCTTATATCAACTCACTCTGTCTGTCCCTCTTTCTCGTTCAAGGGAAAGAAACTCTACTCAACTGATGTGATGGTACAAATTGAATAAGCCCCCTTTATTCTTTGTAAGTCGCCGCTTTAAAATTTGAAGCTAACGATAGTTAACTATAAAACCTTCTATTTTCATAAGAGATTCGAGGGCAGAGTGGTTAGTGTATTGGCTCGAGGAGGCGTTAACCCACGAATTGAATTCAGGTCGTCCATCTTTTTTTTTTTAAATTCATTTAAAAAGTGATCACCCAGATACCTCCTTCTTTCTCCCCCTACTCCTTTCCAACTGGACCAAACAAAAGATAGGAGCATAGAGAAAATCAGAAAGATAAAAGCATGAAATTGCGCTAACAAAAACTATTTGTAAAATATTTGTAATCGCGTGATTAAGATTTTCCCTTCTTAATGTAGATGCTATTACAAATTTAAATGCATGACTGATCGAAACTAATGAAAGCTTTGTTTGTTTGTTTGTAAAGTATTTTTTTAACATGTTTTTTCTTGCCTTTTCTCTTGTGGGGCTAAAGGTGAAGGTCTTTGTTTTTTGTTGTTTTTTTTTTGGCTTTCCTCTTGTGGCAGTTTCTTCTAGTAGCATCCTTGCATGTCTTTCATACTATGGAGAAAATAAATTCTAGTCCAGGTAAACTATAGGAATAATTTTTATGTTAATTTTCAATAAAATTGTTGATGTAGATCTATAACTATTGACTTAATTAATACGATCATTAATTTTAAACAAATTTTTTATCATAGATTTATAGTCATGTTTAGCAAGAGTAATTTTTTTTTCAAAGTTCAACCCAACTATTAGTCCAGGATGTCATTAGAGACTCAATTTCAATCTATCTTACAATGTAAACAATTTGTAAGGCCCTACGAAACATTGGGTGGAGTAGCAGAGCTTTCTTTGTTAAAACTAGTCATTAGTCCTGACCTTTGAAATTACATATAAACAAAAGCAAGAGTAAGAACTCTTCACTTGCAATGAGTTGAAATATCGCAGTGGTCTTTCTTAGCACGTTGAACAAGAGCATTCATTTAAACAAAAGACATTAACAATTGTGTGTCTAGAGAAATACACAAACTCGCTGTGTATCTAGTCAAGGAATCATAACCATGAAGTTTTACTTAACAACATAACTATCCTTTTTATTTCTATATTTTCTATCGTTTTAAATATACAAGTCCATAGAATACATTGTTTTGGTCCCAATAGAATTTTGCTCTGTAAATAAGTGTACTGACTCAATCTCGTATGTCCTCCATTCATGAGGACAAGTAACATAGATGTCGAGATTTATATGGAAGAGATATTGTATGTCTCTTAATCTCCCCCTCTCCTCTTCATTCTAATTTGTAGGGTTTTTTTTGTATGGTAGCACGCTCGAGAACGTATGTCACTTGATAGGCCTACATGAATATGTCTATACATTATTGATTCTAAAAATGGTATAATCAAGATTGCTTATTGTTTAGATGGGGAAAAAGTGAAATAGTACTAGTTAAGCTTATACAATCCCTTATCACTCCCAAACCAGCATTTCGTAGCATCAATCATAATAAATCAGTTAATCAGTGATGTGAACCAATTGCGTTTGTGTCTCGTTTTTTTTTTTTAAATTGTTTCCTTAATGTAAGGGAAATAAGAACATTTAATAAAAAGTTTGCTCCGGTTACCTCCCGTGGTTAAAAGTTCTGTTGCTGTTTACAGTGTCTAGAACTCTAGATAAACAAGGTGAAATATTTAATGTTTATTGTTCATATAAAATCACAGTGAAATATTTAAAAAACCGGGATATAAACTTGTACATTTTTAAATAAGTTTTCAAGCCACCATGAGATGCCTAATTTCCTTCAGGATAGGCTTTAGAAAGCGTCATTAATTTACATAATTATCTAGAAAAAACGGTAGAAGAATTAAACAGAAATTCGACCCATGAATTAGATGCTATTATTTTCAAATCCAAACACCAAGATAACAATATCATGAGAATTGATTGACTTACATCTAATATATATATATATCCTGGAATATATATCTATATGTGTGTGTACACATGTATGAGTGTACAATTTTCTTCTTTTTTTATTTCTCTAATTGACAAAATGTTTTATGAAATACATGAAACAACTTGTGAAGCTTATAATCTTATATAATACAGATGTTACTTCAAAAAGAAGATGATTACATCCTACGGGTCATGCATTCAGTTGTGCATATTAACCAATACTTTAATAACCGACCCATTCCGTGACTGGCTCCTATCTGATCCCTGAAGACGTAAAGGATAAACTTTTTTAAAATCCTTTTTTGAGGTGATGCAACCTTTGAAATGTGTCAGAGGCCAAAAAAGACTTAATGCTGGGGAGTTGGATGCTGTTGTTTTTTTTAATATTTACATAGCAACTGGGTTTATAATTTAGTGTGTAAGATGACAATAATAGACTGGAACAGCATTGTTTTTTAAATACACAGCAAAAAAAAGACCCCCCCCCTCCCCCCCAAGAATTAGAAATAAATCAATAAATAAATCAATTTAATTTTAATTTACTCTGCTTCACTTTCTCCAGCTGACTCTGGATTGCTGGTGTAGGGGTCACAGTCTATCAACCGAACACTTCCACTGATCTTAGAAGCTGGCCTCAGAATTTCAGCATGTTTATCTTCTGCTGTTCTAGCTAAGCTTGGAGAAGGGGACTGTACTGTGCTAGCAAGGCTCACTCTCTTGCCAGATGGAGAAAGTTTTCTCCACTGAACATCATTGACACTGTACCCTTTCTTCCTCAAGATTGACTCCCTCTGACTCTTTTGAGGTATTAGCGGATCTGGGGAAATCTCTCTTGAGGATGTGTCCCTGGATGTGGTGCCATTAGTGGAATCACTTAGATCCTCCTCTGAGTCACTCCTGGTCTGTACTGTATGTGCAAAAGAGACACCCTTTCTCCCCTGCTCATTCTGTAGGATGGTGCTAGACTGTTGGACAATGCTGGTGATGTAGGTTGTAGCAAAAAGCTGTAAGGCTGCATCATGATGACCTGCTGTCTCTAGAAAGTGTACAATTGCTGACCATTGTTCTCGCTTAGTGGACCTGTCCAGTAAGACAGCCCTAGACAGTGGTAAAACTGTTGCTAAAGAAGAAAAGTAAATATTTTGAAATGTGCAGAAAAGCATATTTAAACTCAAATTCTTCTAATATATTTTAGGTAAAAAAAAGAATTAAAATGTGAACTTGATTATGACAGAACTTTGCTTTAGGTTTTGTTTTCCATTGAACATCTTCAGGATTTTAAAAAATCACAATGATATCTTTTTCTAAATAGATGGTGCTGAAAGAGATGCCAAATGTAGCTAGAAGCCTGTATTAAAAAAAAAGACAAAAAAAAAAATTTCTTTGCTTGCTTTTATTGCCACAGCCAAATTTTTATCAAGACACTGTCTTTGATTTCGAAGATGAGTGCAGCATTTCCTTTAACCTTGCAACCCCTATTGCAACCTGCACATTTTGCCACAACTGATCCAGACAAAGCTGCTGTCTGCGGTTGTCTGCTCTGGGTTTATTTAAGTCTTCGTTTTATTGTCTGAGCCTTGGTTGTCTGCTCTGGGTTTATGTAAGTCTTCTTTTTATTCTCTGAGCCTATTTTCAGCAAGGGCTTTCTTTTGGGTCTGAAATTTTTATAAGAATCCTCTTTACAATCATTTATCATGCTAGATCTTTTAGGCACAAAATCAAAATGGCTAGAATTTTTTTGCTGGTCATCCCCCCCTTTTACCTGCGATTGGAAGTTAGGATACAAGTTGTGATTGACAAGATAAAATTTATTTTTTTGTCAACTCCTCTGTTTAATAATAATCTCTCCTACCATTGTAAAATAATGATCTGATTATTCCAACTCTGACAATGATTCCATCTCCCCTCAAATTTTCACTACGTATGGTAAATGTTACTTAGGCATGCCTTAAGTATTTAGGAAATCCTTCCTTATCAATTTTTTGTTACTTTGAATCTTGCAAAACAATATTTATTTCTAATATGATTATTAAAATGATACATATCAAAGCAATACAAAGATTAAGCTTCTTCCCTTTAAAAATAGAAATGGTATCCATGAAAGACTGAGAACAAAAAGTTGTGAAGATTTTTTTAATAATAGAATGATATTTATGAAGGCAAATAATAACAACATATAAGCTCTTCATACCTCCCTCATGGTCAGTTTTCTGTCCAGATATGGCTTCAATTAAAGTGGCTATTAGTTCAGGTTTGTTTAGGTCCATTAGACCTTGCAAAATGCTACCTACAGTAATATTCAGCACTGAAATTAATAAAAATATTTTGATTAGCAAACATAATTACTGCTAAAATAATTACAGCAACAGTGATTGTCACATTTAGTTTTGAAAATCAGATAAATATTAGCAGCCAATTATAATAAATTTAAAATTGTTATTAATTTTTTAAACACTATAAAGGTGAAGGTAACAAATTTAAAAGCTCCCTGAGTATCAGAAAAGAAAATTAAAGGTTTAGGATTGATACTTACAGGGTTTACGTTTTAATACATCAGCAGCCAGGAGACCAATTATCAACTGTGGACAGTCATTGATTTTTAAAACATCATTGACTTTGTCAGATGTGATGCAATGCCAGTGCCTGGCATACTGCAAGGCATTCTGCACTTTGCCCTGTCTCAACATGGCCAGGACAGCATCATAGTGTTCTTTGAGCTTCACAAAAATGCTCTGACCCATGGACTGACATTCACACACACATGGAAGCCGACAGGTACAATGGTCACAGATAATGATGCCCATTTTATGACTCAAAATCAGCCTGTCATAGAAATTATTTTCTTGGGATTAAATATCTATAAAGTAAAACTTAATATCAATTACTAAAGATGTAAAGCAAACAATTTTTAAAAATTATTCAATATTATAACCTAAGTTCGTACAGACTATTTCTAAAGTCTTAACCACATCTCAGACTAAAGTTTTCTCAGAAACATATATTTATATATATATATATATATATATATATATATATATATATATATATATATATATATATATATATGTAAATATATATATGTAAGTAAACACACACAAATGTATATTGAGAGAGAGAGTTATATAATGGTTTTATAGTTAAGGTAAAGTTGAAATGTTTCTGTTGGAAATATATCGAGAGGGTTAACTTTTTCTTGATTTTCATTTTCATTTACATTGATTCAATTTTGAAAAATATCTATTTTAATACAGTTACAATAGCAACAATGATTTATGTAGGATCAGTTAAAATACATTGTTGGTGGAAATTAGGGCTATAATACTTGATGTTGATTTCTGGACAAGAGATCTTTTTGTCTGTTATAAGGGAGATAATTAACCAGATCTCCAAATATACAGCAATAAACTTTTGATTGTTTTAATCAATTAAAATTATATTCATAAAAATTATTTGTATCTGTTGTGGGATAAGCAGATAGTAACTATATCTCAACTTAACAATCTTAAGAGTAATTTCTTTCATGCTGAAACTTATCCTAGATTACAGCTAAAATTGTCACCATGAACTAAAAAAATGAAACCTCTTGAAGGGGAGACTATTTCAGAGATAATCATTGTGTGAAGCAGAAACTGTACCTGTCCTGTGCAAGCCAGTGATGCACCATGTCTACTTGACTCTCATTAAGTCCTGCCTCAACACAGTCCAGAGACAAAGCTTCATTAGGTTTCTTCCCAGCAGCCTTCACTGAAGACATTAAGGCATCACAGAAAGCTAGCAACGGTGATCTCCCTTTACCTTTTGCTGGAACATCTAAAAAGTACAATCAGAGATCGACAATTTTTTTAATATATGACATGTAAATATCTGAAATTTACATATCAGTATCAATTACAATTTGAAGGAGATAACTCTGAAAATATTTAAAATATTTTACAATAAAATTGTTTATGTCTTATAATGAATAAAATGAATAGTCACATTTGATTAGAGTAACACCTTTCATCGGAAGAGCCACAAACATTTGGCCAGACTCTGGCAATTGTTTGCAAATAGATGAGAAAAAAGTGGCACCAAAATTGGGAAAACAGGGAGGAAGTGTGGAAAAATTTGAAGGGACCCACAAAATCAGACAAATGGTTGCAGTTAAACAGGGAAAAACAGGTTACGATTGCTAGGCTCAGAATGGGACACTGCCCAGTTGGAGCATCCTTTGCCAAGTTTAAGGCGAACTTTGACTCATGTTGTTGACACTACCAACAGGATGATGAAACGGTAAACCATCTGCTATACGAGTGCACGATACTACACTCCAAAAATGGCCCTTTGAATGAAAAAGAAACTGGTATGCATAGCAAGTTGACTCTGTACGGTGGCAGGGCAACTTTGCAGAGAACCACTGTCCTTGTCCATATTGTCAGAGAATAGATTTCTCAACAATGTGCCTCAGAGCGATGAGACTCACAAGGATAGAAGATTCAAAAGTAAATTAGCAATTATACATAAAACACTGAAACATAATCTTCAAATACAAAAACAAAACCTAATGAAATACATTATACTAAGATAAAGGCACATTACTTGTTCCATATGCTAGGACAAATTTATATTAATACTCCTTTTCTCTAGTGCTATTAGAGCATGGAATGGGTTGCCTGACTCAGCCAGGTAAACCAATCAATTGGCAGAATTTAAAACATTGATTAACATGCATGACTAGATTGACCTACACATAGGATGTAATCATCTTCATTTTTGTAATCATCTTCTTTTTTGAGGTAAAGTCTGTATTTTATAAGATAAGATAAGATAATCTAGAATTTAAAAATTGTAACCTAATTATAGATTAGAACGTGATCCAAAGATACAGCTTTATAGCCCAGATGGTGAAATCTAAAGAATAAGCACAAACAAACATACTCAACTTCCCCCAAACTCCCCCACCCCATCCATAAAAGAAAACACTTCTCACCTCTAAATTTGGCTAAAGTTGCTTGTGTTCTAAGTATTCCCTTGGGACTGTTAGCTGCATGAACAGCAGCCTCTTCAAACAGCCCATCTTCAAACAGCTCATTAAATTTCTCTATGTATTCCAACATTAGCTCGGCCTCCTTCTCCTTGTTCGGGTCATCATCTTCTGTGGAGTTGGACTGAGCCAAAACATCTCCATACTCTTTATCCAGCTTGTCTGGAGCGGCATGTTAATAGTTGTATTTACTTTTTATTATTCACAAATTAATTTGTATTTTGCAAAATTGTGGAAGAAAAATAGTCTATAAATTATTTTGTTTTCTTGGAAATGAAATTTTTGGATACAAAGTAATTTTTGTAAATCCCTATTAGAGAAGTTTAACTGTGATTATAAGAGGATGATTATAGGGTGTCTTATGTATTTGTATATTTAACATATCAATATAATTGTTTTGTATAGTTCAATTGATGTGTATAATGCACGATTGTAAAAACATATTTCTCTGAGATTATAAAGCATAATATTATTGAAAAATAATGATTAAGTTTACTTAAAAGAATGTTTAAAAACAAGAATTCAGTAGTGAAGTAACAAATATAATTAATAAAATAAAAATAACTTCATAAGTTGTTTCCCTTTGATTATTTATCACATTGAGCAGGATACTATCATAAGACTAGAAAAACAAAATGGTTTGTGCAAAATTTCTATGAAGTACCTTATCATTTTGTATAGGAATACACAATTTAACAATGTCCTTATTCTATCTAAAGAAATTTTAATGAGTTGTTTTTTTTTAGCCTATAAGGACATTACCTTTCTCTTCCTGAAATGTTCCATTAGCTTGATGAAATGCTAGAGTTACAGCATCCCCAACAGTTTGATGAGGTGGCTTCATTTGATTGTAAGCCTGAGCAGCTTCCAGAGCAATCTTTAACCTTTGACTTTTGGCTTTATACACCTGAGAACATAGTGTGCAAATATATGTACAGAGTGACGTAGTTAATGTTTATTAAGTAGTGAAACCAGTATTGATGATTTAACTCTGAAGGTTATTTAAAGTAAAAGAAATCAGTTTTGATGATTTAACTCTGAAGGTTATTTAAAGTAAATGACATCCCATGAACAACCAATACTCTTTTGGTTCCATTAGCATAATGCTGACTATTCCAATAATTTCTAACAGATTTTGTTTCAAAATTTTACCATCCAATATATATAATCGAAAAAGTTACGTCTTTGAAATAAATGTTTTCTTTCCATTACATAGGTAAAAATGTAATTCAGATACGTGTCTTCTGCGACTCATTGCAAATTTAATGTAACAAAAATATATATTGAGGGTACTGATATCACATAAAAACATTGTTTACCAAACTTTGATGCAGCAGTTGGTCTCTAGTTGTCACTTTGGTATCTAATGTTTCCTTGAGCTGAACTTTGTGTGTCTTTGGTAGGAATCTTGTTTTCAAGCTGATATTTAACTCTTTGAGCTGCCTATCAAGAGCTTCAAACTTTTTCTGAAGAACTTTCATATCAGTCAACTCTTCTAGTGTTAAGCCTAAACATTGGATATAATTTTCTTAAGATTCAGAAGATTCAATATTTAAGACACCCTGTCAAGACTCATAGCAGAGCCATTAACACTCCAAACTCATTGCAATATATCTATCAAGACTGAAACTGTAATATTACTATCTCTATATTTTATCATTTTCTATATTCAAAATTTTTCCTAGCTGCTTGACAAAAGTAAAAAAAAATATTTATTAAAATAAAATCAGAATCATGAACTTATATAAAAAAAAACAACACACTTTGAAAAACAGAAGATTTATTCAAATGTAAATAGAGACTTGACAGAGACATTATTGAAGAAAATAGAGGGGAATGTGTTGTAATCAAATAAGTCCAAGACACTAGCTAGGCAAGAAGATAAGATTGACCAAATGATTGCTGCTAATCTAGTTAAAGCATGTTTCAACTCTGCTACTCAAAAGATTCAATTCTCTTTGATCTATCTATGCTAACTCAACTGTTTTATTTTACATGTTTTTAAAATTTAGAAATTATTTAATATATTGGCATAACACTTACAAAAGAATATCTCCATTATTCAAAAGCTACATTTTTTGGTATTTTATTACCTGGAATAAATCTGTTGTCTGTTTTGAGTTGCCTCCTTGGTGTTTCTGCAGTCTTAGGTCGTTTTTCTCTTTCTTCCTTCAAAGCTTGCATGTCTTTTATTTCTTGTTCAAGTTTCTCATTTTCTTTCTTGATAAGTACAATCCTATATGAAAATAAAATTGTTTAAACATGTTGCATATATCTTTGAGATAACAACTTTGAATGTATTTACTGAGTCATTCATTTAAAATGATAGATCTATAACAGTTTTAAAATTCAATAAAATTATAGACCTTTGGTTTAATTACACCTTTTTTCCCCCAATATAATATGTAATGATATTAAGTGCCAAATACAAAAAACAGTCTTGGATTTAATGGATTTAAGCTGAGGAACAAAGGAGTTAAAAAACTTCATTTATTATAATTAAAGGATATGTTATTATATTACCAATAAATTTAACATTAATTTCTCATATGATTTATCAGGGTACATTTCTGATAGAAAATATGAATAGCAAGAATTACAATTTCATGTTCAAAAGCCAAGAAATCTCAGGAAAACTGTGTACCAATTATCATGTTACATTGACATTGGCTGCCTGGTCATGTAGTATGTGCTTCAGATTATGATGGTCCTGATTTCAAATACTGCCCACTTGCTTTGTTGCAAGGCTAGAATGTAATATAATTGTCATTTCTGAAGGAACCTTCAAAACTTATAAAACAAACAAAACATTTGATGGTAAACCTGATAAACCAATGAGTAAGAAAATCTTTATAGAAAAAAATTATGGATACATAAAAGAATAGACTTCAATGGGAACCTAAGTAATGCAGATTCTTTCATTAACTATAGATTTCCAATTATGTATTAATAAGTAGAATTTACATTTATCCAACTTACAATATACTCCTTATTTATTTTTAAACATACAAATTCTTTTAGCAAAATAAAATTAGTGCCAGAAATATTGACAGACATATTCACATTTTGAACATCTTACCTTTCTTCAAGCTCATCAGCCCTCTTCTTGTAGTTCCTCAGAGTGGAGGGTTCAGAAGCCATTGATTTCAATTTGAGATGTAGAAAGTCTGCATTTTTTTGTCCTGTCTTAATAATTTCAATAGTATCTTCATACTCTTTTTTGATAGCAGTAAGTATGGGTCTGTAAGCCACAACATGTTCAATAACCTATATATAAATAAATAAATAAATAAATATGTTACTATGGGAGGGGGGGTATTACTGAGCTTTGTTATGATTTGTTACTAGTGGAGTAGAAAGCTGAAAAAGGTGATTTTCAACATTAAGTAATATCCGAACATTCTCATTAAGATTTAATGATAAAACTTTATGTTGAAGAACCCTTTGATCATGCAAAAGGGAGTGGGCTAGGGGCAGACTGGGTATCAGCCCGGGCATTACCATATAAAGTGGCCCACAAATGGCATGTCATATCATGGGAGTAGCCAGGATATTTTTTGTGATATTGGATTTTTTACCACCCATCCGATATATATATATATGAGTGTGTGTGTTTATGTAATTAATCTTCATAACATTCTGACCTTTCATTCTTTCAAATGTTTTTTTCTACCCTAGAATACTTTCTTCCTTTAATTAGTTAAAAGACATTACACACTGCCAAGGACAGCTAGGAAGTCTGGGGGAGTGCTGTGAGCTCCCACAGCAGGGCCTCGGATCCAAGCATTATTTCTGTTATTTTAAGCTTTAAAAATGCATATACAGAGGTATCTACAGTGCAATTAGCCTGCTACTCTTCCGCTAAAAAATTTATAACCAAATCTGCTATTCACTGCACTTAATTAATGGAGTCCAGTGACTGGTAGAAAATGGTAACTATATTTTTGCTTTAGTTTTTGTATTGGCCCATTTTGGCTAAGCTCATGATATTTGGTGACACTGGGGCATTAAGTAAAGTTTCCCTTTCAGACAAGGAGGTCTGAAGCAAGTGTTGGTTTGACACCCCCCCCTTCTCTCCCGGCTAAGCTCACATGTCATATAATAGGTGCAAGTCTAATTCTCTTCAAAATATATAAAGTTTTACAATGCATCAAAAACTGGATGTATGTTTGCGTAGGATTATGTAATGTATTTTATTTATGCATGTATGTAGTCTGAAAATTATAAGCAATACAATAGCAGCCTTAATGAGTTTGAAACTTTGTGGTATTACTTATAGATTACAGACGTTTCTTAAAAAAAAAGATAGTTACGTTCTATGCTTTTCATGTGTCAATCTAATCATGCATGTTGATCTGTGACTTAAAATATGCTAAGGCAATGATTTTCCTGGCTGACTCAGGCAACCCATTACATTAAAAGCTAAGAGAATGCAGAATGGTTAGAGAGGTACTAACTTAATGTGAAAAGCTCTTGCTTCGTCCTAGTAGACCTAGTACATTCTCAAAAAGGCGAATTGTATATGAATATATCATGACCCAATATTTAAAATACAAATTTAATCTCCTCTCATTAAATATCAGATGTGACAGTGCTATATAAATTATTATAATTATAGGAATTTCCATCATTAATGACTACATACTAGACATTGCCATTAATTATAATAGTAAAAAAAAATATTTAGATCTAAATTTGTTTTGTTTCTTTAAATTAAATAATAATTTTCCTTTTTTTGTAGGCCTTAAGTGTAGTATTTTTAGATCTATGTTATTAAATATAAACAAAAAGAAAACTTACTTTTTCTTTACAAATCGCAGAAAGTAGAACTCTATACCCATATTGAGCTGTGATTACATTGGATGGTTTGCAATTTAGTGGCTATGTGTGTGTTAAAGTTAATTTCTATTACGTATTGTTCAAGAGCTAATTGTTGCCCCTATTTTTTTTTCACTGCATTATATCAATGTTTTCTAACTTAGCCTTTCTCATCCCTCTTTTTTGTTGTCAATGGAACCATCAAAAGTCGAGGGAGGGAAGGAACAAAACAAATGGGAGTGCCATCAAAAGTCCATGCTGACCAGTAAAATGATTAGGCCAGACACAACCTTGAAGACATTAAAGCAGTGTTGAAGTCCATGCCGGTGGTGCATACCAAAATGTACAGTCTAACCTTTTGCAAATGATAATTTGTACAGTGTATAGTGTAAATTTTTTTATATTCTTGTTAAATTTCAAAGTAAATTAATTGTAATAATACAAAAATAACCACAAGAAAATGTGTTCTAGCATCTGTTTTTTGCTGCTGTCACTTTTTTAAAAAGTTGTCTGCATTGAAAAAAGTTTTTTTCTTTGATTGCGACCAGACCTGCCCATATGGTACTGGGCATTTGCCAGTATACCATATAGCCAGTCTGCCCTTGGAGTGGGCTGTCTATCCCAGAGGCCAAAAGACTACTAGCACAGGTAGCACTTTCAGTAGTAAAATATGATTGTTCATGATAGATCTACTTATATTTAAATTTATATTTTCAAATCAGTATAAAAAGTAAACAAAATTATCATAGATCATAGGCAGTTTAGATGCAAGTTATTCTGAAGATTAAGAAAATATGCATCAATTTTTGAACTTGCAATTTTACCCCAACATTTTTTAATGTATGTATTTTTTAAAAGTCTGAATCATACTTTATTAAATGCCGCTTTCCAAACAAGATATTTCTGCTCTTCATCATCTGTCTTTATTTTACAAAGCTCAGCCTTTATAAACATGTTTAAGTCATCAATAAACTCTCTATCAATTTTTGATTTTATGGGTGGTAATGGTGAATATCTATTTGATGGAGTTGGTGTAGATCTACCACTCGAAGTCATATTGAAGAAGTGAAGATTATCCTTGCTCGACAATAAAATAAGCTAGCTATTGAGCTTACTCCATTTGTAAACGTTGCCGTAGAGAAGGACTCTAAATTTTTAAAAACATAGCGATGGCAGATCAAAACAAAATAAAATTTAAAAAAAAAGTAATGGTTGTTACCAAAACATGCTATCTTATATCTATTTAAACCTAAATTAGATCTATGTATGAGTTAATATTTATTTTTCCATTGATATTCAATAAATAATATTAAAAATAATATACGTTTCTTCCGCAAATTACTGTTTATAGTTTTTATTTTCTAAAACAACATGGATGAAATTGGCTTGTCAGGAAACGACCAAAAGGCACGTCAATAAAGAGGCATAAAAATAGATCTAATATATTTTAATGAAATCTACTATTCTAGTTAGCGAATAATTTTCATGCCATATTTTAAGCTAATAATTCTATTTTGTTGAAAATATACGCTATGATGTAGAATGAAAGTCTAGATTTTACAGTATATTCCAGTGGTGTCACCGTTGACAGTGACTGAGTGTCGGGAGTGTTAAATTAATGTCGTAATGTATTCTACCAGATCCTCTATTTTGCAATGTCACTTCTAAGTTTAAAGGGAAACTCCGATGGTTTTGACAATTTTTGATATAATATGTGTTTTGATTTATAGATAATGAATATATTATTCTTTTTTTTTTATTTGCAAGAATAACTTAGTAATTGATGTTTTTGTGACGTAATTTTTCTGCGAATTCAAAACGGTCTGATTTTCACCGAATTTCTGCGTCACGAGGGTGCACTCAAATCCTATTGATCTACTAATCCGAGTACCGGTACTTCCGCGAATTTATTGTAAGACTAGCACCTGAGGTAGGTTTAATAAAGGTAGGCCTTTTTTTTTTTTTCAATTTTACTAGATCTAGAATTAATTAAGTGGGTTAAGATATCATTTAGAACTAGACTTGCGCCAAATTATATGTCACATCACTCGACCATAGATTTACTTGATTAGTACTAGATCTAGATCTATCTATAATAGAGCTAATAGAACTGTCTGCTCATCATTGTCTTTTACGAAGCACACATAGGATATTTCTTTCTTTGTAAACAATTTTAGTAGTCAAGGTAAAGATCTAAGCTTTAAATTAGTATTATTAACTATATTTATATGAAGATCTAGATGGATTACAATTTTAATTTAGAATGTACGTAATATATATATATTATTTTTTCATAAGTTGAGCTTCTTGTTATCTAGACAGTTATATTATAACTAATATTGTCATATAAATATTATTATATATCATTAGGCCACATCTAGATTTTACAGATAATAAAATGTTTCAATCTGTATCACTATATCTATAAATTAAAAAATCTGTAGAGTTATATCTAGAGAAAGTTAACTTTTTTTTCTTGTATTTGTCTCATTTTTGTGTTTCAACTTTCTATCTTGTTTTTTTTTTTTTTAACTTAAATTGAATCATTGTTAGATAATACATGGCAGGAGTCTCTAACGCTGAGCCTTATATATTTGAACCCCTGAAATCACAAAGTTTACAAAGTAAGGTCTCACAGTCTCCAGTTCTTGAAAGAATGAATACTAGTAGACTAAGTGATACGACTACTTTTTGGTAAGCGGTACCAAGACATTGCTTGACTGAAAAATTCTCATGTATACATGTTTGATAAAAAAAATCTGATTTTAGCTTTCCTATCATCAGGTGTAAATGTGGATGCTGTAAGCACATGGATACAGAAAATGAAAATATAAGCTGTACAGAAATTGACAATGTATCACTGAAAATGTCTTCCAATAACCTGCCATGTATAAGCAATCATCCAAGATTTAGGCCTGTTTGTTTGGACAAAGACAGTCTACAAACTGCACATCACAATTATAGAGAACTATTTGGAGACCATTTTAATGATAAACATGAGTAATTATAATAAATATACATTCACAAAACAATATTGATTAAAACATACTAATTTGAAATTCATAACTATATAATGTAATATATAAGTTTAGAGTCGATTCGTTTAAAATAATGTTTCTCTACCTAAAAAAAAATATGTTAAGAATAATACAATTTTGTACATTATTGATGTATAACTTTCATTTTAGACAATACAGATATACAGCATATAGACAGTTTGTTCGCTGGGGCTGTCTGGGAAGAAGCATTAGAGTTCCTCTTCCATCCTGTGTAGTGAACAAGATCAGAAAAGAATTTCTAGAAGGCACAAAAACAGGTTTCAAGCCATCAGTATGCTAAAATGGCTACATAAGTTTTGAAAATAAAATGTGTAAATATAGCATGAAAACAAAATTTAATTTGAAATAAAAGTTACAAAATCTTATTTACAGATGGTACAATGTTATTTATACAGATTTAAAAATATGTCAATCTCTTAATATTGTCCCATGATGGCCGTTCAAATTTTGAACATAATGGCTCTGGTATGTGATCCACATATTCAGTGAGGCTCTTTGTCAATTCTTTTGGGTCCTTGCCGAATTCATTGAACAAATAATTTGTTCAAAAGTCTATGGACATAAACTGAAAAATAAAATTTTTATGGTAAATACTTTTTAAAAAATGTGGGAGCAATGTAACATAATGTAATGTGTAAATATAATTTCAGTTCCATAAACCTTGCTATCAGACATTTGCTATGTAATTAAGACAAAAGTATGTTTTTGTTTAAAGACTTTTGCGTTAGTTTCAAAAGAAATGATATACATAAATTTCAACCTTGTGTTGGAGATTTCTTTTGTTTTTTGATGCTGTAGTCTCCTTTTTTGTATTTTGGGAAAATAATGGTACATTTCCTTCCTCGTCTGTGTCATCAGTTTCCTCACCACAATTTTCATTGTAGTGCATGGCTGCAATGTGGAGTCTAGTTAACAAATAAATGAAAAGGAAATTTAGAAATATGGAACTCAAAAATAGTAGTACAAACATATTGATGAAATATTATATGTATAGTATTATCTACCTGCTTCGCATTCCTAAATAAAAAGCAGTGTGCTTTGGTGCAAATTTTATCACAAGACTGGAATGATTCCAGAGCAGCTGTTTGGTGTATTGGAGATAGTTTTTTAATATCCTTTTCTAATTTGCAATGGTCCAATATTTTGCACACGCTTTCATAATCATCAGTTCCTGTAAAACATTTATGTAAAAAAAAAATGTCAAAATATTTCAAGATCATCCTTCTGTTGGTGAGAAAACATTTTAACTTATCTTGGGAAACCTGTTTAACTTTAATTTAATATAGCGGATCAAGAAAATACTCACCAGGCTCAAACCAATCTTTATTTTCTGTATTGTACTCAATGCCATGTAAACATGAGAGGAAACAGCAAATTTGGGTGACCTGTATGCTGATTGACCAAGTGATTTAAAATGCTTTGCCATTTGGCAAGCATTAAGTCACCATTACCATCTGCAGTTGAAACAGCACACCAAGACAAATGGTTGATGATAGTTTTTTTCCAGCTGTTTACTAGCTCTCCCCCTTGTTTTAAACTTATGGGGTCCAATTTTTTTTTAAGCCCTACAAAAAATATAGATACATTTTTAACAAACTGTAATGCATTTTAAACAATGTACAGCATTTATTTAAAATATGAAAGTTAAATTTTGGCACAACATACCTTTAGCAACCTTCCTAATGTCATAAAAGTGCCTTATGTAATTCTTTTTGGTTCGTAGGAATTTTGAAACCGATGTGTGACGATCTGTCGTTAAGGATTTAATAATCAGTCCACTTTCTTCCAGGAAATCTAGAGATCTTTTCAATCCTTCCAATTCGCATGCATTGCTATTGGCAACTTCAGTACTCTAAAAAAAAAAAAAAAAGGTTAAATTAAAAAAATTTTTTTAAGTTTTTCTTTCTTAGTCATAAAATGCCCCCCAAAAAAAGTCTTACCTGTACAACTTGAATATCCAGAACCTTGTTAATGTGGCACTCCAAGATAGAATATGCACCATATTTTGCACTATGCCCTCGAGAGTCGCTGCGCCCATCTCCTGCAAGGTTAAGACTCAAGTTTGCTATTTTTACTTGATTGATAATGTCCTGCTGTTCTTTTGAAAAAACATTTTCTACTGTGGCATGCAGATAGTCTTTCTGGTGTTTAAAAAATGTTGATTCAGAAATTCTCGCAAGATTCAGAGCATCCAAAAATTGCATTGTCTGACCTACTAAGCAACCTGTAAATAGTGTAGCAGCAGACAGCAATAAGTTGCCTACAGGCGTCTGATGAATTTTTGGTTGACTGCTCCATTCTCGATGGTAGCCACACTCAGAAAAGAGTTGAGATATGTTTACACAGGTGCCATTTTCTAGAAAAATTGCTTTCACCACACACCCACAAGATAAACAAGATGTGAATAGTTTTTCTAAAGCTGATTTGAAAACCATGTATTTCCTCTCATGCTGGAGGGCTATTTCATTTGGTAGGTGTGGCGCATCATAAGGCATACTGCAATAAAAGAACATTAAGTCAGTGCCAATAAAGATCTTACAATATTTATTTTATAAATCAAGTACCGTACATAAGAATTGTTCATTGATACATGATATTGAATCTATGCTACTCCTTATAGATGGTTCATAGCAATCAGAACTATATTCACAGCTATAGCCTGAATGTAGGGGTGATGATGCCTGGACAGGATATGGAATGTCCATAGCTACATCTGTTTGGGTACCAGTATCTTTCATGACTGTGATACAACATTGTGTATCTAAACAAATATTGAGAGTAAAATTTAAAAACAATTATAATATAAGCAATGGATTTAAATCAAGTCTACAATTCTTTTTGGTGACAAAATGAAAAAAACTTACATTTACTTCTTTTATGTAATTGTATATTGCACTGCACTTTTTGTTTCCGGTTTCCAATGTGTCTGTCTGTATTGATGTACACAATGGTAGTTCCACTGGATCAGCCACAGTAGCTACCTCTGAGACACTAGTTAAATCACTCTCAGTAGGCTCAGGTACAAGTACTCCAGTTGCATTATCGTTGATTAGACTTTCCAATCGCTGAAATAAATTTTTATTAAAATGACTCAGAATTTTTTTTTTTAAATAAAAAAATTGGTAAGATTCCAACGCAAGTTCTAAAAAGATTACAATTTAAAATTAAATTTTTCCTCTTATCTAATTTCTACACCTAGATATCTAGATTTGACGTGCACATGCACCATAAATTTCATTGTCTAAGTGAACCAGTCCAGATCCTATTTCTATTTCATCTTTGATTATATAAATAGATCTATCTAGGCTTGGACATACCTGTTTATTATTTCATAATCTAGATGTAATTTACTAATTGACATTCTTATCTAGTACATTCTAATAAGTCTAGAGAATAACTAATAATAATTACCTTCAGTGCATTACGATTAACTAATGCCTTAGATTTTCTTTTTGAGCCAGAATGTGTCTCAGTAGAATTCTTTGGCCTGGAAATCCAATGTATTGTTGGTACTGCACCTGGTATTAACTTCATTGTTTTTTCAAACCCCATTTCCACAGCAATGAGGTTGCTGAAACAGCTTCTCTCAAAATGGTTTGAGCATAAATAGGAATTAGCTAATGCCTTTGTAAAGTATTTGCTCTTCAGACGAATAAATTTTTCCCTTTAAAACTTCATCTCTTGGAAACAAATGAAAAGAGACACTAATTTCTGTGTCAGCATACTTGCTGATTTTATCTTTGTGAATGGAACTACTGCAACAAGCTGAAGAACAGTATTTCATTTTCTTCAAGTAGAAATTGAGGTTTAGATCTAGAATATTATTTATAAACAAAGACCGATTATAAATCAATGTGGAGACTATATCTAGCTGTGAAGCGTATCAATAAATGTGATCCGATAGGTCTAGATCTAGAGAGTTTATCGGTTATATAGGTCTAGATCTAAATTTAGCCAGCACTCTTGTGACGTCACGTTTTTAAAAACTAAAAACATCTCGCAGAACCCCGTTTTTTTTGGGATGTGAAGAATTTTCTGTCTAATTTATTAAATATAAAATTTTCTGAGCATTTAAATAAAAAATGATATAATGTTTACTATTACAACTTTTTACACAGAATTTAAATATGTCAATAACTAAAATTTGAAAAACTATCGGAGTTTCCCTTTAAATTTTATTTTACAGAGTTCTTATCTGTTTGACTGTTTCTTTTAAACATATATTTTTACAAATATAATTTATTTTTACTTTATGTGCCCATACTCATAGACTTAAACTTAAGTCTTAGAAATATGACTTACTTATAATAAATATAATAATAATTTTTATAGATCTATCTACCGTATATAGTGTTTCTCCAGTACTGGTATCAAAAAGTGTCACATTAGGTCAAAAATTAAAATGGAAGTTTTTGGTTTCATTTTAAGTGTATTCATTTCTTCACCCATTGTACTTTAAGAATTTATCAATAGAAAATGAATTGGAATACATACATTTCCTCAGCAGTGCTGGCAAAAGCCTAAAAAGGGGTACCCACTATTCACTATTGCATTTCAGGTGCATCACTGGGACACCATTGATGATTAAAGTACAATTAACTGTTAATTTGTTTGCTTTCTTAGCATAATTTGAATGTTTCTATTGTATGAAGCAGCTAGATAGAGAAATTGAAGTTTTTGAGCACTTATGTAATGTTTGCACTCAATTTAAAAAATGGGACACCGTAGTACCTGTAACACTACTGGTAAAAGTTTTTTAAATAAGATTTTTTATAAGAAAATAGAATTTATGCTATAATTGCATTGTAGCTAAATATATAGGCTATTATTTGCTGCAATATCTCAACAATAATTCAAGCATTTATTATAACATAACTATTATATCACAAGATGTTGGGGGGTGTGCCACAACAGGACACCAATATGAAATAAATTATTTTTTTTGTTAATGCATGCTGAAATACAATTTTTAAAGTCTGTAAATACATTACCAATTATTCTTTTATCAATTATTCACAAAATAGTTTTCTATAACCACAAATGAATGTACTAGACCTTTGTGTGTGTTCAATAATCTTTTAAAAATATATTAGTAATAACTGCCTCAAACACGACCTAATCATAGACTAAAGCAGCTTATGACTTTCAATGCACCAAGAACAAGATCCAAAACTAGATTTACATATAAATTGAAATATAGAGTAGATTTATACCTACTCAAGACCTTTATCTAGATCAAGACTTGTTTAGTGTCCCGTGAAGCACCACAGACAATGATAAAACTATAAGGTTTACATTAACTTTGATTAAAAAATAGTATTCTATGTATTTTAGATCAAACTTGAGAATAATAAGATTCATTCTCATTATAATTCAAAACTTTGGTGAGAAAACTACTTATATCTAGATCTATGAGATTTTTTGGTATCATTCAACATGAGGCGTTTCGGGTGCTACAATGAAAAAATGTGGGACACCATGTCTATTAATGTCTCCTGTTAATTACTATGTAGCCTTTTCCCAAGAAAATGGAGCTTATTGTGTACTAAGCAGTATCAGATACCAATAAGTAATTCCCATCTCATTAATAACTTTGTTTAAAAAAATATTGTTCTTTTTGTTATGAGCGTTTGAGGTGCTTCACCTGGGACACCAAAAGCTATTTTACTAAAATTATATAAATTTTTAAAGACAAATTACACTGTGTAAATTAATCATTGATGCTTTTAGTAACAGAAACACAATTGTGAGCAGAATCCTTTACTTTGTTTACAATTGATAAAGGTTTAAAATTTCAAGTTTAGTGGGACACCATGTGATGCACCTGTGACATTTTTTACAGCGACATCTAAGTAATACCAAAGTAACTATAAAATAAAAAGATATAGATAATGCAATAACATTATATTGTTCACCTATTTGTCACCAGTACTTTAGAAACACTCATATATAATATAAATAATATATTATATTATTATATATACTTTTAAATATAATATAGGCCTACTTACTACTAGTTTACTTGAGATCTAGCTTTAGATGACAGTAATGTCTTTGAAAAAACACAGAGAGTGGTTGTTGCATCAGAGCTTTAGACAATAATGATAAGATCTAGCTAGACTCTACTCTAGAGTCTTTACATTTTACCAGATCTGCAGCTCATCTTAGATTTAGATTTCTGAGGTACAATCTTCGATTCTATATTGACTATACATTATAAAAACTGGCTTTTGACACTTTTGTTGTAGGCTACTTATTGCAGGTCTTTAAAAATAATTATATTTTGTCTGTAAATCTAGGATGAATCAAATTTGCCTGACTCACGGCCTGGAACATCCATGGCTGGAGGATCTGGGGATCCTATGAATCCAGATGTAGAAGATTTGTATGTCAAATATAAGGTATAATGGAACAATTCAATTTCTTTTCTATAGTTACATTAACATTTAAAAACCAGGTAATGCAAGTTAGTCAGACCAGAATTATTTTGGTCCTAATAAAAGGCTGGATAGATTACAAAAATAATTATTACCAACCAGAGTCTTTAGACAGTGTTTATTTTATTTACTAAAGTATTGTCAATGTGTGAAATGTATTGATATAATAATATTCCTAAGAAGGCGATGTCTGTTTCATTTGTAATCCAGCAGTTGTGTCAGTTTTCAGTAAGATTCTCAACTAATTTCATCATTCATTCATCTTGAATATTTATATACATTTTAAAAACTCATCTGTTTTAGTGACAGAAATGCTTCATTACAGTAAAATAATGATCATGATATGTCACTTAGCAAATTCTAGGATATGAATGCAATAATAAATATTATACAAAAACATTGCAAGATCAACAATATTCAACATCCTCCAGTTTCTTGAATGACATTGTATTCTACATAGATTCAAATAGAAGTAATTATAGAATACTAGTTTATTTAACTAAATTCTGTATGTAGTTCACTTGTTCAAAAGTAAAGCTACAATTTTCTTCTTCAAAACTAAATCTTGACTTAATATGCCATTCACTACTCTGAAGGCAACATTTTGATTCAATTCACAATTCACTACTCTGAATACTTGATGTTGATTCAAGCTTTTCACGTACCTACACCTCTAGTCCTGTGAATATCTTTCATCCAATAATTGACTCCTTTCATGCTTTAGTTCTTAGCTGTTTAATATAAACGTGTTATTATTTTGACCCTGTGACAAGTATCATGCTGGTTTTTGATAAAACATGTTCTGACATGCTGAATGAACAAGAGCTTTGTAATTATATAACTGTTTTATCTTTGCTTTTGACTTTGCAGAAATTGGAGAGACAGTTAGAGTTTTTAGAAGTTCAGGAAGAGTACATCAAAGATGAACAGAAAAACTTAAAGAAAGAATATTTGCATGCGCAAGAAGAAGTCAAGAGAATTCAAAGTGTGCCACTGGTGATTGGTCAGTTTTTAGAGGCTGTTGACCACAATAATGGCATTGTCGGCTCAACTACAGGTAATTGAATCAGTTTGTACAAATGTTGATATAGATTTCCAGACTTGCCTACCATTTTTGTAATGAATGTAAAATGGCTAGGGGGTGGGGGGGGGGGGGTTTAGAGTATGTGCTACCAAACAAAACTTTTGTGGTTGCTCTGTATAGAATCAGCCAGGAATAGAAAAAATAATATAACATTATTTTAGCATTTACCTCTGCGCCAATGAGATCAGAAACACTTGCCTAATTGACATGTGAACTTTAATGGGGAATTAGTTTGATGAAGCACAAGTAACAATTTTATAAATGCCAACATTTAAAATCACTTTATTGATGCTATGTAATACTGCATCTTCAGCTAATCTCAGACTTTATAGAAGTAGCACTTACATTTGACTAAACATTTTTAATTTTTCATGTTCACTTTTTGATGTCTATAGTTTCTGTGATTTGGACACTTTGGTATAAGACTGGCTAAATTCAAGTTACAAGTTGTCTTAATTTATCTTTATGTAATAATCTACACATGACATTTGTTCACTTGTATCTTCTCATCTCATCTCAGGCTCCAACTATTATGTTAGAATCTTGAGTACCATAGACAGAGAGCTATTGAAGCCATCAGCAAGTGTTGCACTCCACAAACACAGCAACGCACTTGTGGATGTCCTACCCCCTGAGGCAGATAGCAGCATCACCATGTTACAAGCTGGTCAGTTGTTCATATAAATTTTAAACATTTCATAAAACTAATTACAGCAAAACAGAATTTTTTTTTAATAAAAATTGGAACTGTGACATTAATAAGCTCATCATTGTCACTCAAAGAGTAATTGACAGAGTGGCAGCAGACATTTGACTCATGTACATTTAGGCTATGTGAACATCACAGGGAGTTCACTAACACTATGAGCTTCATTGTGCTAAACCTACTGTCAAACTACTTGTATTTGTTTTAGATGAGAAGCCAGATGTTGCTTATCATGACATTGGAGGCATGGACATACAGAAACAGGAAGTTAGGGAAGCTGTGGAGCTGCCCTTGACTCACTTTGAGCTCTACAAACAGATTGGCATTGACCCTCCTCGTGGTGTCCTCATGTTTGGGCCACCTGGATGTGGGAAAACTATGTTGGCCAAAGCAGTGGCCCATCATACCACGGGTGAGTCTTTTAGGAATGGGAATAATGTGCACTGGTAGATTGTAGAATACAGTCGCTTTAGATTTAACTTTTTTTTTTCTTCGTAACTTTTTTATTGTATATTCTGTTGACAGCTGCATTTATTCGTGTTGTTGGTTCTGAGTTTGTCCAGAAATATTTGGGAGAAGGCCCCAGGATGGTGCGTGATGTGTTTCGTCTAGCTAAGGAGAATGCACCTGCCATTATATTTATTGATGAGATTGATGCTATAGCTACAAAAAGATTTGATGCTCAAACAGGAGGTAAAAAAACAAGTTTCTTTATTTTGTATTAATACACATTTTCCCCGTAGACTATACATTTGTTCATTTAACATTATAGTGTTAATTGAATACCAGAAATAGAGTAAATTGTTTTACACTACATTCTGTTGTTACAGTTTTGAACTGAACATATTCTAATTTAAAATACAAGAAAAATTAAGTAAAAATTGAATTGTGTAAATTGTGATATATGTCTTTTCATACAAAAATATTTCAAGTCTTTGTAGTTAAAAAAAATCTACTTTTTATATTTGTAAATGTATTTAAATTCTCTTTCATGCCATATTGTATAGTGTGTTATTTGATCTGTTTCAGCTGATAGAGAGGTCCAGAGAATCCTTCTAGAACTTTTAAATCAGATGGATGGCTTTGATCAAACTGTCAATGTCAAGGTTAGAATTGTTTCAAGCTATGCTTTATGAATTGTGTTCATATCTAAATGTTCTCACTTGACATTTATTATAGAGTTTACATTTTCATTTTCCGTTATTAACATTTTAGGTAATCATGGCCACCAACAGGGCAGACACACTTGACCCTGCGTTACTCCGACCTGGAAGGCTGGATAGAAAAATAGAGTTCCCCCTACCAGATCGTCGACAGAAACGACTTATTTTCTCCACCATTACAGGGAAGATGAACCTGAGTGATGAGGTAGACCTAGAGGACTATGTGGCCAGGCCTGACAAAATTAGTGGTGCTGATATCAATGCTATATGTCAGGAGGTTAGTTGTCCTTTTTTATTAGAAACTTCCCTTGAGACATATCTTTGTAGCCTTGGTTGCATGACATTTGTAACAGCTATCTTAAATTATTGTGAAGGTTTGCTACTATTTTTTCATCATAAAATTTGAATTTAAATTCTTCCCTCCACACAACTGTCATACATTGGATGTTAAGCAACAAATGAAATATTTGCTGAAATACTAGTTTGGAGTCTGTGGTAGTAGTTTCAGAAGTTCAATCTGGTGTGAGCCAATGTCTACAGGAAATTTTTATGGGGAGAAAGAACAGAATTCTTTTTTTACGAATGAAGATATTTTGAAATCTTATGTAGAAATTATGCATAGATTGAACACACAACATACACTATTAACACAATATAACTTAATTTTTATTATAGATTCATCAAGGTAGACTTAACATGAAACTTATTGATTTGTGGACCCTGAAACACTTGTTTCCTCTATGTATAGTTTTTTAAGCAGCAAATTCTGGTAGCATAAATAACAAAGACTTTCATTTCAATTAACTCTCTTTACATACTTGCTTTTTGTGTAGAAACTTGAATCATCCTGAATACATAAGTGCTTACAGCTTTTACTTTGACATGTACACATATCCCTAGAATTTACTGAACACTTTTGCTGTTTCTTGGTCCCAGTTTATTTTGATCAAATTCCAAGCTCTTCTCATTCACATGAGATTCAGTCCTGATTTTTCTACATTTATTTCAACCCTCAAAGATCTCCTTCATTATTTCCATAACAGTTTGCATAGAGACTTTGTCTTATTGCAAGACTTAAGTAACTGGCAAGTCTTGTCGCCCATGTCTGTAAGCTGCAACTCATCATTTTATTGTTTTGTATCTATGAAAGATTTATTTTTATTTCACTTGTTCCATGAGTTTCTCTTTACCCTTCCCACTTTTTTGTTTCCCAAGTATTCTTGTGCAAGATTGATCAAACAAAACTGGTGTTTGGTTATAGAGAATCATTGATAGGATTGAACAAATGTTCTGATAGGGTGGACTTGTAGAAGTTCAACAGAGCACTGTAAAATTACTATAAATAAATGATGACCTATAAATAAATGTGCTGATAGGGTGGACTTGTAGAAGTTCAACAGAGCACTGTAAAATTACTATAAATAAATGATGACCTATAAATAAATGTGCTGATAGGGTGGACTTGTAGAAGTTCAACAGAGCACTGTAAAATTACTATAAATAAATGATGATCCCCACCGTATCAGAAAGTTGTCTTTTCTACTAGGCTGGCATGCAAGCTGTCAGGGAGAACAGATATGTTGTACTGGCCAAAGATTTTGAAAAAGGCTACAAGAACAACATCAAGAAGGATGAAACAGAACATGAGTTTTATAAATAGATGCATTCAGTGTTTGTTGTCCATGTGTGATTGTTTTCTATACAAGTTGTTTATTTAATTTACTTCAAAGGTTACATGTCTTAGGATCCATTTCTCATTAAAACATTTTTTTTTGAACCCGTCATGTCTTTTGTTTTTGTGTTATGCCTGAGAAATACTTCAAGTCAAGCCAACATTTTAAAAAATAGAATCTGAATATGTTTCTGAACAACTGTTTATTGATGCACTGGAACAATATGCTCTATTAAATTATGGTATTTAAATAAAAGTTATTGCAACAAGAAATAAAAAATTTCTAATACAGTAGAGAAAATCTTTTCAACAAAACAAATTTTTTTTTTTTTTAAATTTTATGTTCAAGATTAGGTATAGGAACACTTCTGATTAATGTAAATGGCAGAAAGATATTGCTAATAAGTTAAAAATTAATTTTTTTAAAAACCTCATATTGAGTGAAATTGTATCTATTACTTTGGATCAATAACGTAATTAATTTTCAATAGATCTAGACTAAAATAATACATTTTTGCGATTGTTAATATTTTATTAATTGTTTTTTTTTATTGCATATAGTATGCTTAAGCACGCTATGGTCCAATCACTTTTGGGGAGGGTATCTTGGAAGTTTCCATGCTGTCTTTTCAAAAGTGATTTAAAAAATAAAGAAAGCTCGAGTCTGTATTTGAACTCAAGCCTCCATGATGGAAAGCTGTTCAAGTACTTATTTTAAAAAAAGGCTTTATAGTTATCTTAAAATTGTTAGTGATTGACTTAATTCTCTACAAAGGCTTATCTCCCCTTTGCTTAGTACATTTCGTAAATAAAAAAAAATTAATTATGACTAACTGGTTAATTTTTTAAATTATTCATGTGTTGTTATTGACAATGAATAATTGAACAACGTTTCAGCTTGATCCTAGAATTTGAAGTGGAAGAAATAATGAGTACAAGATTTTTACCTGATAGACAATCGAAGTGACTTGATATAAACTTAGTAAAAATTAAACATTATTAGATTCTTTAAAGAAATCTATTTTTGAAGATAATGTGTACAATTATTAGTTGGAACAGTATCTATAATCTTTTTTTTTTTGTACAATCTAATAATAATGAAAACTTCATTGCTTAACAATAATTGACACATATTAAAAATGATATTTATTTTTTTTATACAAACCAGACAACATATTCAAATTTTAAAAATTTAAAAAAACAAACATTAAATGATATGTCAATAGTGAAAGACATTTGAACAGTTTATCAAATTCAGAAAGGAATGTAAGAGATATTGTTTTGACTTCATTTGTGGTTTGATCAATCATGGGACTTCACTAGTCTAGGTGTGCTTTTTTTTTTGTTTGTTTGTCCTTAACCCACATAACACAGTAGTGTCCATTGTGAAATTTAATATTCTTCAGGGTATTTATATCATACGTATCACAATCTGGCTCTTCTCAAGCATAACTTCTTGGATGTATTCTTACACAGAGTTGGTCATTCAGACTAATGTTTCATTAGCAATCGAACGTTTGTTTTATTCTGCGAGTAGACATTAGGTATTGAAAACAAAAGATACAGAAGTCATTTGGAATACTGAGTGATAACACGTTAATAGACAAACCCATATTTGATCATGATGCTCTGCACAATAACAGACCAGTTTTTGTAATTCTGGCCTAGCTGATTCATCACAACACCAAGACCCACTATGCCACTGATGGCCAGGACTGCCAAACATCTAGTCAGAATCTGTGAAATTCAGAAACAAATACTAATATAAACTAATCAATACACATATTAAAATCATTTTTAACATTGTGACATTAATTTTAGGTTAATTTAGAATTAAAATATTAATTATTAAATTTATTAATAAATTACTTAGACTTAGGTCCTCCCGCGCCGTTCTGCGCATTGGGTGGCAAGCTGTCTCCATAAAGATCTGTCACTGGCGATATCTGAAGCCTCCTCCCACCTGGTGTCCACTGTTCTGAGGTCCTCCATGAAGGTGTGTCGCCAAGTAATACGAGGACGTCCCTGTTTGCACTTTCCTCGTTTTGGCTCGTAATTCATTTTGACGTAGAACATGTCCCGCAAACCTCATGCGCCGCTCAGTCACAATCTCACTTTGTGTTCGACTCCCAGTTCGACATAGGATTTCCTTGTTTGAGACCCGATCTGTGTAACTGACTCCCAAAATCCGTCTCAGCCATCTCTGTTGAGCCACATTTAGTCTTTTCTCAATTTTGACAGATGACTTCCATGTCTCACATATATATGTAGCAGTTGGAATGACGATTGTGTTGAGAAGGTGTATTTTTGTCTCGAGTCCAATGGCTTGGCTTGTCCAAATAGGCTGCAGCCATTGGAAAATGCTCCCTGCCTTTCCTATTCGGCACGCTACATCATGGTAAGCATCTCCATCATTTGTTATGATACTGCCAAGGTATGTGAACTTGTCCAGCTCTTCAAGCTTTGACTCGCCAAGTCTGACGGGGACACCCTTTGCCTTATATCCCACTCGCATAATTTTAGTCTTATCCAAGTTTATGCGGGGGCCAATTTTGGGTGCCTCTCTGTCTAGGCTCCGTCATTTCTTGAATGCATTTATTTGTAGCCCCGAGTAGTGCAACATCATCAGCAAAGTCCAAGTCCGTCAATCGGAGTTGTTCACGCCATGGAATACCAAAGGCAGTCTGGTTCATTGCTCTCCTCATTATGTAGTCGATGGCTAGGAGGAAAAGAAAGGGAGATAAGATGCATCTCTGTCTCACACCTGTCTCGATTGTAAAAAACTCTTCTGTTTTATTGCAGCAACTAGACTGACTGTAAAGGTGTCGTAGGATCTGGACGAATTTTTATGGGATGCCGTATTCTCTAACTATTTTCCATAGTGATTCTCGGTGGAACCTATCAAATGCTTTTTTGAAGTCCACGAAACTGATCGATAGCCGTTGTTGGTACTCAAGACTTTGTTCTATGATATTTCGTAGAACGAAAATCTGCTCTGTACATGATCTGCCTCTTTGGAAACCTGCTTGTTCTTCTCTGAGCCTTTCATCTACAGTCTGTTGAAGCCGTCTCAACAAGACAGTGCTGAAAACTTTGCCCGGGACAGAGAGGAGAGTAATGCCCCTCCAGTTGTTGCAGTCTGCCAAGTTGCCCTTTTTTGGAAGCTTTACAATCACTCCCTTTTGCCAGTCCTCGGGGACTTTTGAAGTTTGCCAACAGAGATTTAAGAGATCAGTCATTCTGTTAACAATGCACTGTCCCCAATATTTTAGCATTTCTGCTGATATCATGTCTAGCCCTGGTGCTTTTTTATTCTTTAGCACTGCTATGGCCATGGTAACCTCCTCAGCAGTTATTGGGTCTGTCTTGACCTTGAGATCATTGTCTGGAAAGGGGTCCTTGAATATGTAAGTTAGGTCTAACAACAGTTGGTTAAGGGTCTCTTTAAAGTGCTCTACCCATCTTGCATCCTGTTCTTCTTTCGTTAACAATGTTTTGCCTTGCTTGTCTTTTATTGGTGCCCCATGTCCACTCTTTGCTCCAGTGAGATCTCGGACAATACGATGGAGGGTTTTTGTGTCATTTCTGCTTGCAGCTGCTTGTGCCTATTGTCCCTTCTGCTCAATCCAGTCCTGTTTATCTCAGCGACAGCGTCTCTTTACTTTCAGATCTGCTTCCCTATAGGCTTCTTCCGCTAGGCTGCGATCCTGTGTTTCATTTTTCTGATCTCGTCTAAGTTTGGCCTCTTTCCTCTCATCTATCAATTTCCATGTTCTGTCTTGTATCCACCATTCCTTGTATGAACCTCGCCTCCTTCCGATAACTTCTTCTGCGCACCCAATAGTGGTATCTTTGAAGTTGGCCCACTCTTCTTCAGGGTCAATATATCTGCAAGAGCCTCAAAGGGGTTCGTTAGTTTCAATTGGAACTGAGCTGCAGTATTGCCGTCTTTAAGCTTCTCTACATTAAATGGGTGAGGTCGTGTGGCTCGTTTTGGTTGGCGCTTCAATCGGAGCTTACATTTGCCACTGACAAGGTAGGGGTCTGAGCACGTCTAACAGAGATGACCTCCATCGTCTGGAGATGCAAATGTAGTCTATCTCGTTGAAGGTTAATAAATTAGTGTATGCAAATTCTCTTGTATGTCTGCATGCAGACATTAAAGATTTCCTGGTCTTTTGTTTGTGTTGATGCTCTTCTTATTCAGTGTTCAGGAGCAATAGTGAAGGTTTGAATTAATCAGACTTATATTGGGATCAATTCACTGAACTATCCATATAAGGCATCTTTTCATAGAGTTTGCCTTTTAAAGAATGAAAGTATCCTAATCAAGCCTCTTGATTAAGATGCAGGTTTCATAGATTTAAAATGCATTCTATGGTAAAACTTGTAATTTTTTATCTTTGCCTCATTGTACACAATATTTTATATTAATGTTATTTCATTTAAGTTTGTTTAGGCTGCAGACCCATTGATGTAGCCAGTATATAGGTTTTAGATTATGTAATTCACCCCCCAGACATCAGCTAATTTTTTCATAAGAATACTCTTAATAATATTTTCCATAGTCTAATGCAGCAAGGAAATTGTGGTCAAGTCAAGGAGTCAAGTCATTTACCTTATCTTGCCATTCTCTGCGTTGGATTGCCTCTTGATAACCAATTCTAGTGAAAGAAACCTGAAAGTGAATACAAATACAGAATTAGTAGCTATGGATTTTATCTCATTCAGACATTTTTAAAAGTCAATCACAACAATTAGATATTTCTTACCATGGTGTACAGAGGCACCCATGTCTTAGGAAAAATCTTGAAGAGTAAATTGTCCAGATTTTTTCTAATCAGGAAACTTGTAGTGTTCACCTTTGACCTCATCTGAAAAACAGTTGCCAAGGAGAAATTTACATGATATTTCACAATATATTAAAATTAATACTTAGGGTAATTGTTTTAGTTTATTGTATGACTCTTAATGAGGATTATCTGCTAAATATAGTGCACAAATTCCAAATACGGCCCAAAATAAAAGATTCCAGAATAAATTTTACAAAAGTGACTAGACTACAAGCATAGAGAAACTGGGGTATGAACACATATGTTGTGTGCTATCTTAAAAATTGTTTGCTCTAGTAATGTATTGTTGTGTATATTGCACAATGTGTAAAACAATATAATTATTATTAAAAATAGGATAGTTTTGTAGCCAGGACTTTGACTAGACTTCATTTTTGCCAAGATCTATCAGTTTGGGTATGCTAAAAAAATAGTGTCACAATACGACTATAAATAAGGCATTTGTGTCAACAGCAAAGGTCACTCCTACTCAGTCAAACTTATTAGCTCTTAGTAGTGTTTGAAAATTATTGCATGTATACCAATAAAATGACAGCAGACAATGACAATGAATGTCTAATAATTACCTCAATATAGTTGTACATGGCTAAATCACAAATAGCCTTAGCATCAGGGTTTCTCTTGTTGGTATATGCTGGCAGAACTTTTGCTGAGAAACATTTATGAAATACATTTTAATTAACTGAACCAAATATGTGTATAGAAAATTATGAAAAAAAATTCACCTACCATAAAAAAGATTTGTAGTAAACAAATATAGACAGTTATATTTTAATTATGTTATAACAATTCAAAACTATTAAAATTAAATGAACATACAGAAATCATTGTTATATAGATCCAATAATTCATTCAGTATGATACAGTCTTCCATACCCTGTAAATTAATTTTCAAAGTCGAAGATTAAAGAGAACTAAATATTAAATTATGTAAAAAACAAGCAATTACCTTCATTTTTTAGTAGCTTTAGAATTAAGGTCAGCAATTTATTTTTCCTTTGATCCCATTTTAAATTCTAATGACCACCAAAAATTATCTTTAAGGATCAATATTAGGCACAATGAAGAGAGCAGGACTAGAGAAACATTAGTATGACTACTATATTATGTGAAGCACAATAAAAAATAAACCATCCCAACAAGGATATTAAGAAAGAATATTAATTGCCAGTTTTTTTTTATTTCTTGAAATTAGGCTAACACAGCATTGTAACATATTTCATTATTATATTTTTTGATACAACTTATTGTGTCCTAGCCCTTCTGTTATGTATACAATTAAAGGCTAGGGCAGAATTTTTGTAAACAGTAACAAAATTTATAATAATTTCATGCTCTATTTTACATAAGAATACATCAAAGTCTATACTCACACAGTTAATTCCTTGTCCATAAAATGGCACCATTGCATGAGCAGCATCCCCAAGGAGAACTGCTTTGCCATTCACATGATATGGATGGCACTAGTGGGATAATTTTAAAGAGGGTTATTGAATTGTTTTTTTTTACAAAAACTACAAGCCTTTATTAGCATAGAAATATTGCAAAGGAATCAATAAATAAAAAAATTATGACAAGAAATTTGTAAAACCTTTTTTAATGAAAATAATTAAACAAGAAATGTTTTTTGTTAGTTACAAAATTGAAAAAATTTAATTACTGTATAATTTCTTATAAGAAGTAATTATCTTTTTTTTTTTTTTTTTAATTAAGGAGCGTCTATAATTCATAAGATATTGTAAAAGAAAAACCTATAAAGAAAGAAAAAAATGTTATTTGCTGTGAGAACACTTTAGATTTTGTAATCAAATGACTAAATAAAGAAATATTTTTACCTTGATGGTAATGAATGGAAGAGCTTTGCGAGACATAAATGTCTCAATCAGTGATTGTCTGTTACAAGTAACAAGAAAAATTTCAAAACCAAATCACTCTAAATTAAACATTTTACTGAGACTTAAAAGGCAGATGATCTAAATGGATAATAGACAACCAAATGCCTTTTTACCTAGCCAGATAAATGTATAGTACCCATTGCAGCTGGGTGGACTGGTAATGGCAATGTCTTTGATTCCAAAGATTAAGGATGAGTGCAGTATTTCACAAGACTACGCAAACCCAGCTGCCACCTGCATATTTTTCCACATCTAGTGCAGACAAAGTCGTTGTCTGCTGGTGGTCTATTTAAGTTTAAATTGTTTTCATCTTCTGCACCTGTCTTCAATAATGGTTCATCTAAAATGTTTGTTAAGCAGCCTTTGTGAGACCAAACAGCATCTAAAGTAAAAATCCCATCTTTCAACTGGATTTTAGCCTGCAACTAAGACTTCAGAAACCAAGACACAGGAACTTAATATTTACTCTCTTTCCTTAAAAAAAATATTCAGAGAAGGATAGAACAGCTTTCTAATACATAGGTTAGTGAACTGCTCTAATTTAGTGAACATTTAGATAGGATTCATCATTTGTTTTTGTTAGTGTAAGTATGGTACTCACTGTCCTATTAAGGGAAGAGCATCAGGAAATTCAGCTTTAAAAAACTGGATGAGCTGCTCTTCTGTAGTGATAGATTTAAACATTTCAAATGGCATAATCAAAGTGGTGGTGAAAGATTTATCCAGATTGGGCATGGCTATCATCATATATTCATGTCTGGGCCAAATATGCAGGTAGTTTTTTTCCATTGCAAACTAAATAAAAAAAAACAAATTAAAAAGTATTTTTAACAATTACAATGAAGAGACTATAGTTTTTAATATTAATTAAATATAATATAGCATTAGTAAGGTTTTCATATAGGTTATGAAAAAAGAAGAGAAACAGGGGCATGACATAAAAGGTAAAAACTTTGTTATTTCCATGGTTTCAAAATAATGACAGATGATTTCAAAAAAAAAAAAAAAAAGGTAATGTACCTTGTGATATTGCGATCTATTGAAGGTGATGATGGACAGCTTCTCTCTTACTATGGCCTATAGTTAATGAGGATGTCATGTAGTCATCACAATGAGCAACCGCCTTTGCTTTCTCCAGCATAAGACAATTACCCATTAGTATTGGATGGACTTAACCAGAATTTGAACTTGTGAACCAAAAGTTTTACCCCTCGGCCAACAACCCCCACAATGACAGATAAAAGAGAGAAAATCAAAAAGAATAACTTGTGAGGCCTTAAAAGTCTATCATACTATGAAACAATTTAAGACCAATTAAGAAAAATAAAATATTTTAATTGTGTTCTTGTCACATCCTTAATCATTTGAAATAATTAACATTTTAATTGGATGTATAAAAATGTTTACCTCATTTCTACTGTTTTTGTAATTGGATGTATAAAAATGTTTACCTCATTTCTACTGTTAGGTAGTATTTTGAGCTCCATGTAGCCATGGGGTATGTATGTCTGCTGATAGTCAAATCTGCTCAACTTCATCATCTGTTTCCTGACGGCTGAGTATGCTCCATCACAGCCAATAATCAGGTCAAATAGTTTGGATACTTTCTGTCCTTGTTCACTGGTGACAGAAGAATATTATTAAAACATGATCAACTGGCCTCTGAAACAAGCTGTTAAATAAGACTTCTGATAGATATTTTCATGCTAAACTTTCATTCATTTCAACATTGCAACACAATACAAAACTTTTTATTTTACCTTTAGATATTTAGATCTGTTCATAAGAAAGCTAAAAAAGATTTTAGAACTAAAAAAAAATCACCATTTGGTTCAGGATTTTGTAATCTTACCATCACAAAGGAAATACGAGACACTGATAGCAAAGACAAACAGACACAAAAACTCTTTTGTCCCCTTGGCAATCAAATCATTAAACAAAATTCAACTGATATAAACATTTCACAAGTAAGTAAATTATGATTGTGTCTGGTGTTAATGTATATTCTGGTTTTCCATAGTTAAAATGTTTTGTTTGGTGCAATGCACAAATTGTAAGATTTCCTTATAGATAATTAAGATTATTATTATTATTAATTCAAATTCACAGATTTTCACAATTTTTAACAAATATTTTTGATTTTATCTATACTTTTATTATTCATAATATTATTTTATCTATTTTAACAGTTTAAGAGATAACAAACCATTTAAAGATGTGTTTCCTAATAGTCATCTCTAAGCTGCATGCATGAAAAATGCATCTAGACTAGTTTGTTATTTTTCTATAATCTAAACAAGCGAATATAAAAAGTACTTTAAAAAGAAAGATTTATATTAGGGGAAGAAGTTCACATTCACATCCCTATGTATCAATACTGCAAGATTTATTTCAATAAAAAAAAAAATTAATTATGACAACTATTTAATAACTCTTTCAGTGCGGTGTTACTCTCAGTGAGTAACTTTACTAGCGCTGGTGAGTGGGGCGTTACTCTCAATGAGTAACTTGGTTTATAATATTTATTTCACTATCTTTTTATGTTAAACTTTTTATTTCTCTTTTTTTTTTTATTTTCTGGATTTGGGAGTGATTGTTTTTTGTTTTGATTGTAAATTCGATGCAGTACCAATACGTTTAAAAAAAAAAAAAGACAACATTATGTTAATAATTTCTCTTTTTTAGTTTATTTCCCGGGACCCGAAAATGTAAATGATACAATTTCTTAGTGCATTTGTTTATCTTTTATGAAATTTAAAGTGATTAAATGTTTGTAGTTTTGTGATTTTTCAATATTTATGGAATAAATGTTTAATTAAAAGGTTACATTTTTCAGCATATAGATTTTTTAATGAATTTTCTAAATATTTTCTTTTCTGTGCTCAGTTTAAAATTAATGAAAAAAAAAGTTTGAATATTTATATTAAATATTATACTTTTGTAGCCCATTCATTTTCTTTTAAAATAAAATCAAATATGTTAGATTATTGAATAAAATAAAACAATTATATCAGTTTTAGTAACTTTACCCACCCCCCCCCCCCCCCCTTGAAAATTTGTGTTGATCCCGGAAAACTCGATTTTTTCTATCAAAATAATTTGCACTGAAAAAGTTAATTGATTGTTTTTTTTTATTGTTTCATGTTTTGTTTAGAGCTAAGCAAAGTTTCAATCTGATCCAATAATGGTAAGTTGGAGAAATGATGTGTTCAAAATTTGCTCCAGACAGACAGATAGACAGAGTGAGTTGATAAAAGCTTTGTAAAAAATTGCTTGACTTAATAACTTTTATTTACTTATCAAAGGTAGCCTCTCCTGTCTCAAAGTTACATGTGGTCAATTTGTGAGAGAAATGCATCTCCACATTAGGAAACTTCTCAGCAGCTTATAAAGAAACAACATTAATATGTATATTTAACAAATATAGACATTGAAATATATATATATATATATAGGTATGTGTAAATAGTGTAAACAAACCAAGTTTTCAAATTAAGAAATTCTCATTGAAGAAAACATCACATACTAATTAGAAGTTCTAGATACAAATGACAATTTAAATTAGATAGCCTTATATAACTATACTAGTGCTGGCATAAAGATTTATTTGTTAATCAAAAACTGACCTGAAAGCATGATTTCATTCAATACACGTCTGTCAATAGACATAATGTACTGTACAACATGGGAAAATAAAATAATAAAAAAATTTTCATGATAGACTTAATGTTGAGCACACACACACACACAAAAATCAAAATTATTAAATTATCATAAAAACTAGAATTAAATATTCTAGTCCTAAACTTCTTTTTGTATCACTCATTTCCAGCTACCTTTATTTAATTTTTCAATCTTCCTAATTTAAAGGATTTTAATGGATTTCATATGAAATTATTTAATCTGTAGCTTGTAGAAGTCTTTCCTATTTTCTTTACTACAAGGCATGTAGATAAAGCGATGTCCTTGACCTTGGTGTACATGGTCATGTATACTGAATGCCAGAGGGTCAACTTTCACAAGATCAGACCCTCTGCAATGATCTATTCCAGTTCCATAATGGGTTTCTCTGAATTTTTAATAGTGTAATGTAATAATTTATTGCCTGATGTTTACAATTGTGGCATATTATTTTAAAAAACTTAACAGGTTCAGTTTGTAGAGGAAATTAAAAGAAGAGTCATGTATCAAAGATGTAGAACAAGCCAATAGGAAAAAAATAGACAGAAAGTCAAATAGCACCTAGATCTATATATATACAGAGGCCTATCTAAATAACTTGATTTGCATATGCAAATTAGTGATTTTGATTAGTTTCTTCAGCAAGTATTGCAAGTGGAACTTAAAGTGAAACAGAAAATTAGGATTTTTTTTTGTTGAGAAATTAAGTTTCTTAACAATCTCTAAACATTTTCCACACAAAGGGTAACACTGCACCTGATCTTTTGTACCATACATGATTGGACTTTGCTTTCCATCCAGGTCATGGATCATGCGTGCATGCATAGGGATACAACACTTAGTGACAGTCTCGTCCAGTCCAACATATTTCAATGCCTCAATACCTCGACATGACAAGGTCAGATTAATACTTTTTCCACTCACCACTTTCATTGTTCTAATATCTGAAACAAAAGAAATGTAGCATACTTTTTAGAATTTGATTCGTTATAAAATGTTCCTTCTCCATAATTTTTGCAAAGGTTGACTTATTTATGCATAGCCCCCCTTCTCTCTCTCTCTCTGTCTGTCTCTCCTCTCTCTCTCTCTCTTTAATAGCAAAATATCTTTTTATCTTAATATATAGACGTCTTACGCATTCTGTAATGTGTAGTGTAGATATCAAAGTATCTTGTAGCTTTTATGTCTCTGATAAGTATATATCCTGTAGCCTTTATGTCTTTGATAAGTATATATCCTGTAGCCTTTATGTCTCTGATAAGTATATATCTTGTAGCCTTTATGTCTCTGATAAGTATTTATCCTGTACTTGGTTTGCTAAACAATAGTATTTATAAATTCAGTTTTATGAGCATCGCTGCTTTTCAGTCTTCTATGTGTTCTTTCAATACTAAATCACATTTGGATAACACATCACATAAGGAAATTCACTTATTGTCAATATGGTAATGAAACACCAAATTCTGCTTGTGATAACAAGCATTCTGGTCAAGATGTTCATCCATTCTTATTTGTACGTCAGTAATAGCATTAATTTCCAATCTTAATGAATAATCTTCAAACGTCTCGTGATTTTTCTTAGACACTTTAATGTCTGAAGATTGTTGTCATTTGATAAACACTGATTATCGGTTGTCTTTCTGGTATTCTGATGCTTTTCAATAGCTTTCATGAACACAGTTCTCTAAATCAAAATATAGTTCCTATCCATGCAGCTGGTAGAGAGCTGAAACTAAGGTGTAACGGTTTGTTGGAGATAAAAAGTATGAGTTTTTCGTACTTTTTGATAAGATTTCAACTACAAAATTTTAAGCAGAATATAAATATAGGCAATATAGATTTAAATATTAATTGCGCATAAACATGTTTGGTTACCTAGCAGAGCGGAGGGGCTAGTAAAGCGTATCTACTATCTAGGCGAGAAATGGGCACATGGGGTGACTGTCCACCCAGATGGGCCAATGCAGCCCCTATAAAGTATAAACTTTTAGATCTAATTCTTGATGGAAACTTGGTTTTTAGTTGCCCAAATAATCTGCAGTGACAGACTTTAGTATTAAAACTGTTTACCTGGTCTCTTTTCAAAGACATCCACCTTGTAACCTCTTCTAGCCATGTAGCAAGCATTCAACGCACCCACCTTCAATAAACAGAAGAAAATTGGAGTTAAAACAAACAAGCTGCGCCAGATGCGTACAATTGACTGTCAAATGACTTTAAGTCATTTATAATTAGACTTTTTCAATATCTTGAGCGCCTTCCAAAATGGGAAGAGCCGTTTGGTGTAGTTTGCTTGTATGTGAGTTTGTCACGTTTTGATATTTCGACTCTTGTGGGAAGATTTAAATGCATTGTAAACAGTAAAACAGTTTAGCGCATTGAGGATGGCTATAATAAAAAAAGAGGAACTATCAAAACTAGGCAAAATAAGAATCTTTAATTCTAATGTCAAGGCGGACCCACTGTATGGTTCTGAAACATGGAGAACAACTGAAGCAACAACAACAAAAAAATACAGACCTTCATCAACAGATGCCTGAGAAATATCCTAAAAATACACTGGTATGAGAAAGTAGAAAACACACCAAATGTGGGAGATGAGTGGACAGAAAACTATAGAGGTGCAGATCTTAGAGAGGAAGTGGAGATGGATTGGTCACACCCTGTGAAAAGATACCAACAACAGAGCTAGGCAGGCCTAGAGTGGAACCCCCAGGCAACAAGGCAACGCCGCCTGCGCTGGCTCGGACATGTTTGACGGATGGAGGACAATCGCATCCTGAAAGTCATTCTGTACGGGCACAACTTGCGTCTGGCTCAAGAGAAACTGGTCTCCCCCACCTCCGTGACGTGGATGTGTTTAAGCGGGAGATATATATATATATCTTAGGTCATTTCCACTTCCTTTTAGACGCGGTTTTAAAAAAAAAAAAATCCTAATGGCATTAAAAGATAAAATGTTTTTAACCATAGATGCTTTATATAGATTCAAAATCTAAAAAGTGTGTAGAGGGTCTTCTTAGACTCTGACTAATTTAAAAACAAATTAACCTAGGCTAAAGCAGTCTTTTTTTTTTTTTTTAAATTTTGGTGAACTGAAAGGTGGTCGACATAGCAGAGGTGCCCCAAGGAAACCCCATAAAGACCAGCTTTGGCGCCAACTTTCTGGGCCTGCTTAGCCTCGGGAAATATTGAATTTCTCATTAATCTTCGAACTCGAAGACAAGCTTTATATTACGGTATAAATATAGGCCTACAAGTTAAAATACAAGATTGGCTGCGTCTGTGATGTTTCAGTTGTTTGATATATAAGTTTGTAGTCTGGGCAATAACAATAACGCCATTAATAAAATAACTAAATTTGGAGACACTTCATTACAGAAGATTAAAAAGTAAAGCAGCATTAATACATAAAACACTGAACCGTAACTTATAAATACAAACACACAGTGTAACAAAACTCGGTAGCCTACTAGAAAGATACAAAGATTAAGACATTTCTAAATCCATATGCTAGGACAGATTCGTACAAGTGCTCCTTCTTCCTTAGCACCATTGAGCATGGGACGGGTTGCCTGAATGAGCCAGGATTACCAATAACTTTGCAGAAATAAAGTCTCTAATTAACATACAGGACTAGATTAACACTTTGATAAGCGTATCACGTAATTATCTTCTCTTTTGAAGGAGAAGCTGTAACGTGTAATGTATAAGATAAGATAAGATTATTAACTGCAGGCTGTTTCCTTGTCTCTCTACATTCGACTGAATAATCTCTAATACTGAAAGGATTTGAATAGTACTAGCTAGGCTTACTGGTTTTTATTTTTTAATACTTTTGACGACAAGATATACAGAAATGTAATCGACAAGATATACAGAAATGTAATCGGTTATTTACAGATTTCTAGAAATTTGGTTTACGAAATTTTGTAAAAGAAAAAATGTAAAAAAATTATGAACTGAAAGGCATAAGGACCACATATGAGCTACTCTAACCCAAAACTAACAAGTCTCCACAGCAAACAGTTGATATCCCTTATCTCAGCGGCCAGTGCCTAATCACGACACAGTCACACACTCATGTTGATCCAAGTGTTTTTTTTTTCATTGAATTTAAGCGGCTGGTCAAGGTCATTGTAGTCTATCAATAATCAGCATGGACCAACCAAACGCCATTATTTTAACAGTATAGGCTACTAGGTGACAACATGGGTTATTTCAAACATTTGCTAGCACGAGCTGTTAGGGGGTCATAATTTGTTGATTGAGAACCTATGGACAAGTGACATCATTAGAATTCTCAAGTGTACTTTTATTCCCACTAGACTACATAACCAAATAGACCTATCCATTGAAGCTTAGACATGGAATGTAGATCTACATGGGCCTATATAATCTGGTATCTTTGTGACTTGATCAAAGATCTACTTACCAGACCCCCACCACAAACTGCCACACGTTTCTTTTGTTCCTCGTAGAGTGACATAGTGAAAGTAAAAAAAAAACAACTTCTTAGACTCCCACAGTAGGTAAAGATTATACAAACTAATGCAGACTAAAAACAAGGGCTAGAACTCTGTAAATTTCAGTGCTGGTCAAAGTGCTGTCAGCTAGCCTTTACCTCTGTTATTTGTGCCTTTGTTTAATTACTGACAAGCTTTAATGCAAAGGGTGTGTGCGTGAAAGGAGCAATAATGTCAAGTCGATTTGTAAAACAGCTATTTCACTGGTAAAAATAGATCTAGTTTCATCCTAAAGAAGTTTTGATCTTCAAACGTGCGATCTAAACTGATTTTATCCCTTGTGGATAAAAGGACCTATCTTTGATCTTCGTATTTTACTAAATTAGACCCAGATTAACTTCTAGTGCACGTGTTGGCCTACAGTACAATTAAAAAAAAAAAAAACACAACTTCTTAGAACTCCTTAGACTTTGATAAATATAACGTAAATACAAATTATTGCGCAAAAGATGTTGTGCATTAACTAATCTTATATTTTAACATATCTTATATTTTTTCTTATCTTATATTTTAACTTATCTTATATTTTAACTTATCTTATATTTTAACTTATCTTATATCTTTAGTCTTAGAAATGACTGGCGTTCCTTCAAGAGAGAGGTAATTACATTCTAAGAGTATCCATGAGTCATGAATGTTAGTTAGAGCCTTAAGCTCTGATAAGTCATTGACTTTCCTAAGTGATTCAAGCAACCCATTCCATGGCAATCTCAAGAGCAATTCAGCGAATTTTCCCTAGCATGTAGAGTAAGGAATGTTCCTTTGCCTATATGCCTCTTTGAGTACCGGTACTTTTATTAGCTTATGAATTGTTGTATTAGGGTTAGGGTTATGTCTGTATATAGAGTAGCTATTACTGCTACTTTATTTTTTAATTATTTGTTCAATGTTTCATGGAGGTTTAGTTTACGCAATTTTCGCAGCTCACTAGCTTTCGATAAATGATACATACATATTGCATGTATAAATGTGTATAATTATTCTGTACTTACTTTTATTTTTCGATAGTAAAACAGTGAAAAATGTTATTTATAATTTCTGCAATAAAGGGAGATAACTGTGTAAACTGGATATCAAGCAGACGTGAACTCATCATGAACATTTGAGATAATCAGGAAAGGCGGAAAGATTTTCATGACTCCAGGGGTGCTTAACGAAAGAGACATAACTTTAACGGGGTTACTTTTTTTTTCCAGGGGAAAACAAAAAATAATGCCAACGACTGTCACCGAATTCCATGAGCGTAGCCAAGGGTGATTTTGAGTATTAAACCACCTCCAAAAATTTTTTAAATGATTAAATCCCCTTTTAAATACAAGATTAAAACATACAACAGTTACCAGATTCTATGAGCGTAGCGTAGAGGGGTTTGTGTTTAAAACTATATACAATGGGCTTTAAGTTAAAGCCCCTTCCAGAGGGTTTTAAACCTCCCTTTAGCGGAGTTTTTAGCTAAAAACCTCTTCAGTATACAATTAAAGCAGACTACAGTCACAAAATTCCACGAGTCTCTGGGCTTCATTAATAAAATGCAGTGAATAGCAGATTTGATTTTTGAACTAAAATTTTTTAAATAGCAGGATAATGCGCTGTAGATACCTCGGAATATGCCTCTTTTTTGTTTTAAATACTGGAAATAGTGCTTCGCCCGGACCCCAGTGGGGGAACTCAAGGCTCTCCTCCTGACCCACTGGCTGTCAAGGGCGGGATGTCCAGTCTTTCCACAAACTCCCGGAAGAATCTATTCTGGTGTACAAAAAAAAACGTCTTCCGAAAGACTAAAGGTTCGGAATGTAATAAAGATTAATTACGGACACACACACACTCGCGCGCGCGCGCACACACACACACACACACATTTAGATCTTAGGTGTCAGTTACAAAGATGGCATCACGAATGAAGAGATAAGAAACATGATTAATACAGCTTTTGGACCCCACAATGACCTGCTAACCACTGTCAAGAAACGTAAACTCAAACTCTATGACCACATCACATAAGGTCCTCGGGGCTCGCAAAGACCTTCTTTCAGGGAACAGTACCAGGAAGAGGGAGATAGAGAAAAGGATATGAAGACAACATCAACGAATGGGCACGCCTGTCAGTGATGAAATTCTATCTAAGGCAAAGGATAGAAAGTAATGTAGAAAGAAGGTTGAGAGTTCTTGTATGGTGCCCTAACGGTCCAACAGAGTAAAACTCGGTATGCAGGATTGGGCAGTACATATTTATTTAGTCCGTGTTTAATTACCTCGACCCCAAAATATCGGCCACCAGTTTGACATTACTGTAAACCAATAAAATATCTTATACAAGACACACACATTTGACCATGACCTACTTACTCTAATGCTGCTCATTTAGTAACCTTTACGCTAAATATTTTTTTAATCCTAAATAGCTACTTTGATGTAGAAAGAGTATTAGAAAAATGGTTTAAATTATCGTCACATCACTTTCGCCTAACAAAACTACACAACCACACGCTCAGAACTTCTTTGTAACTTTTTTGTTTTGTTTTTCTAAGATAAACCTTTTTTTTTAATTCATATAATACAAAATAAAAATCTTAATAATAAACACTTGACATGACAAACAGAAACAAGTCTTTCAATAAAATCATTGCGATTAATGGATTTGGGGACATTAAATAATTGTTACCACATGTTCAGCTTTGTTCAAGTGCCATTTTTCACATGGTTTATAACATATATTGGTTCACCTGACAACTGATGCATGCACTGGAAAAAAATGGTTTAATTGAAAAATATTTAGCAAACAACTGATTCATTGGCATTTTAAAAAGAATATTATTGTGTTTAAAACATTCGACAGTTCGCTACTAAGATGTCTTTCAAATAAAAATGGGAAGGTCTTATGCAGTAAACTAGTCTAGATCTGTATTTACTAATATTTATGCTGTAAACTAGTCTAGATCTGTATTGACTAATATTTATGCTGTAAACTAGTCTAGATCTGTATTGACTAATATTTATGCTGTAAACTAGTCTAGATCTGTATTGACTAATATTTATGCTGTAAACTAGTCTAGATCTGTATAGACTAATATTTACGCTCTAAACTTGTCTAGATCTGTATTGACTAATATTTAAGCTCTAAACTTGTTTAGATCTGTATTGACTAATATGAATGCAGTAGCCTAAACTAGTCTCTATTATAGAGTCTAGATCTGTATTGACTAATATTTATATTTTGATCTCATTGAGAGATTTAGAAATCGTGATTTCTGTTTTCTTACAAACTTTTGATGTAGATCAAGATATATTTGTAATAAGCCAATAGGCATGTAATGAATTGATTTTTTTAAAAATACATTTAAAAAATTAAATTTTAAAATTTACATTGTCGTAGATCAAAGACGGAGCAAAGATTGTTCACCGGAATGGAGAAATGTGCTAAAGCAGGCCAGGGCCCTCCATGGGCTGTAGTGCCCCTGGGATGGATGGATAGATTATGAATGAGGGATATGGCGGTTGTAAATCTAGATATATATCTAGATATATATAAACATAGATTATAGATCTATGTAGGCCTATCTAGTCTATAGAATTATTAAATTACTATAAAGATCTAGATCTATCTAAAAGTTTTTTGTTGTTTTTTTCTTAAAAATTAGTTGGCAAGATTGCTCTCCTTAAATTCCCTTCGCACTTGTTAGTTTAAATAAAAACAAACAATATTGACAAGGCCACCAAGCAGACACACTTCCAAACTTTTTTTAGTCGTCGACAGTAAGTAGAATCTAGATATAGAATCAAAATAGACTTGACAATAAGTTGAGTGAGCCTGTTCGTGTTGTCCGACTTTTTATAATATTCTAGATCTATCTAGATATTTAATTATTTTAATGAAGAATGTCTGATTGTCTCAAAAATTAAAAAATGGACTGTCACTGGCCTCTGGGTCTGTAGACTAAGTTAACTGAGTAGCAGTAGCTAGATCTAGCTAGTCTATCATCATTGGATGATCATATCATTCAATTAATATCGTGATATGTATGAGTCTATGAATATGATCAGATAATTATCACAAGATCGATGATTATTTAAGAGCCTGGAATACTGAATGATCTACTCACTAGCCCTAGCTCTAGACTCTAGAAGTTGAAAGTAGAAGTCTAGATAATCTAGATCTAGATATGAGTCTAGATATTAGATCTACTCGCCTAGATTTAGACTTTGACTACCTGTAGTAAAAACTCGTCTTTGTCTTAAAGTTAGTCTTAGTAGATCTAGTCTTATTAAATTAAAATCAATGCATAATTTTTACATCACAACTGAACACAACAAAATAAAACAACATATGTTGGCCCTTGTAGACAGTTGAGTGTCACCATGTCCTTCAAATTCAAAGCATAATATTGTAATAACTGAAGGGAGGCAACTCAACGGGATATAGATGTTTATTTACATGGAAACATGACAAACACATTGGACATCTGCCTTGAGCACAGCATCTTCATCTCGGCTCTAGACTTGGGCGGAAAATGTTCTCTCTCTCTAATGTCAACATCCTTCCTAGTCTAGTCACTAATAGTGCGCACCTTCTGCACTATCTTGGATGGCGGGGTTATAACATTGCCCCCTTCTTAGCACTTTTCGTCCCTAAAAGAAACAGTGCAGTAGAGGTTTGACAGTTGAGGTGGAGGTTGATCGGTGGGAGCCACAGGTGGCAGGGAGCATGTTCCCCACACAGCCAAGGGCACTGTTTTCCTCTTGCCGCTTTCTCTTTCTCCAGTTGACCAGGCTGTTGTTAAGACAATGACATGGCCATTTGACACACTAGGAGATAGTGTTGAAAATTGTTTTCTTCAGCACAGCGGTTGATCGGACATGATTTTTCAGCAGACTTTTCCGACAGACGCTTCTTATGGGAGCTTCAGGTTCACATGCAGCCACGTTGCAAACAAAGTCCAATGCGTCGCAGTCAGCCTCAGCTAACAGTCTCACGTCCAGGAGATAGGTCTATTCAGGTTCAAGTTTCGGATGTCTTCCTCTTACCAGCTCAGATTTAACCTGGATTGACTGACATTCTTCTATGCCAATGTCGATGATGATGGCAGAAGTACACATTTTTGTTGGTGGTTTTCTTGGCATCTAAATTCTCTGTGTGATGCGCCGCACGTACAGTTCATGCTTAACCTCTGGATGCAATTGTTGAGCCTCGATTTTTCCTCGTAAGCACTGGTAGATAGGCAGAGGTCTTTAAGGTCCATAGTAACAGGCTTGAATGCAGACTCAACGTTGTCTTGATCTGTCAGGCTCCATGAGGTACTCATAACAGGTACAACAAGAGCAAATGCTTCAGGCACATAACAGACTTCAGTTTCTTCATTTGTCTCTTTCCTTACATTTCGGTACATCCTGTTGAGATCGTTGCAGAAGTCGTTGTCACGTTTCTCGTCTTTAAAGTCACACCCACAAGACGGTGCTCCAATCCCCAGCGTCTCCCTTACCACTGTTTGTGCAACCACAGGCCTGACCAGGCAACTTCTCCTTCACCAACGAGTCAACGGGAAACTGCTCCTTCACCAACGAGTCTATTCCTTCTTTAGCTTGCGTCATCATTTTATCAAATTGGTCTATTTGGCTTCCACTTGCAATACACTTTCATCTACCTTGTTCCAAATCCTGTTAATTTGTTCACGCATTGCATCATCAATGCTTCCTGTATCTTGCCACTGAGCTCAACAATTTCCAGCTCAATTTCAAATAGGTAGGTCTCCTGATCTTCTTCTTCATTGATCAGGGCTTGCTGGAGACGAGACGAAAGTTTAAATATTTAATAAGCAAGTGTTATTGAAGAGATAGATCTAGAGCTAATATTTTTGGTAGACAGACCTCTATAGCTATTTTTTTTGCTTTGGTAGCTAGAAGATTGGATTGTTGATTTTAAAGTCATTAAAGTTAATAAAAATATTGTGGGAAAATACTCAAAAAATTAATGTTGGCAAGGGGCACAAGCCAATGTGATATCAGAGTCAATGTGGAACATTTTAGAGATTAATAGTCAGTTAACTCTTTCAGTGCATACTGTTTTGATTGAAAAAATGGAGTTTTCCTGGACAAACAATAAATGTTCAATGGAGTAGAGTTACTATAACTGACATGGCTTTTTTTATTTTATTATATAATCTAAGCACCAAATTAGAATTTATTTTAAAGGAAAATAAATTGGCTACAAAAGTGTAATAAAAATATTTGTCATATTGAAGAACATAAATTTTATTTAAAATGAGTACAATAAAAGGAAATATATGTAAAAAAAATTATTTAAAATTGATATATACTGAAAGATTTAACCTATATTTAAAAATCACAAAATTAAACACATTTTATCACTTTCAATTTCATAAAAGATGAACAAATGCAGTAAGAAATTGTATTTTTATATATAATGAAAAAGAGGAACCACTAACTCAATGTTGTCATTTTTTTAAACATTTTGTTCCTGCATCCAATTTTACCAAAACAAAGGAAAATCTCAAATCTGAAAAAATAAAAAAAGAAATATAAAAAAAAAAAAAGAGAGAAATATAAAGTCTAACATTAAAAGATAATGTTGAAATAAATTTTGTGTACCAAGTTATTTGCTGAGATCTAGGGTTTTACCTCTTACTTATTTGATTACTTACTAGAGCTTTGCATGTCTCTTCTACTCTATAGAAGTCAATCACATCATAGAAGTCAATCACATCTAGAAATCTATAATGTCATTCCACCAAGAAAAAAAGAAACATGTGGCAGTTTGTGGTGGCGGTCTGGTAAGTAGCCTAGATAAATTCTCTTTAGCAGATATCATAATTAGATATCATGAGTATTTTAAGAGTAGTACAAGTCTGGATATCTAAATAATCTATAGAATTTTATCTAGACTTTAATCCATCCATCTATCCCAGTGGTGCTACAGCCTATGGAGGGCTCTGGCCTGCTTCAACATATCCCTCCATTTATGTCTTTCCTGAGCCTTTCATCTCTAATCTAGAGAGCACAAACTATTCAAGTTCCAGATCTAGTCTCATCTAGAGTAAACATTCATTAATGTCTATAGTTTAATGCTTTTGATTTATATGTCTTGTAAGATATAATTAGTCACTATTTCTTGCTTTCATCAAATGTATAGACCAGTGATGCCCAACCTTATACAGTCTGCGGGCCATTTTATTTTCCGACACTCGTGTCGCGGGCCACATTAATAAAAAGATACAGATAACTGAAACAGAGAATAAACCATTTTAAATAGTTTTATAAAAAATCCCGTAGCTCCAGTAGGCCTAAATGCAACCATAAGTCAATTACGTAGCAAGGGTTTCAGGTGTCTTATAACTGAACATGTTTTTCTACAAAATTAAATGCTTGTAAACATTGCGATCCTACACAGCAATTGTTTTCGGAAATGTGCAAGATTTATGTAGACAACATGGCTTAGTAATCTTTTGTCTGTATTGCTTGAAATTTCTCAAGCTGGGAAGTCTGGCTTTGTAGGTCAATCAGTTCCAGTTGGTGTCACTCCTTAGCTGCAATAGTGATGATTTCGAAATCTGCTGCTCTGTCATTTAGTTTTGAATGGAGATTTTCACAAACATCGTCCACTCCTTTTACAGTTGTCATGCCAGAAAGGCGGCACAGCTTCAAATGCATTTTATTTTCAGGCCGTTTTTTCCATCACTGCGAGCAAGCACATTTTTAATGCTTCATTTCTCTTCTTAAAATTTGATCAACTCTGTAGCCTTCATTACAGCCGATTCATTTTCTTGATTTCTTGGTAAATATGTTCGTAACTCGCTCAACTCTAGACGTAATTTAGCGATCTTTTTTTAGCTGATCAAGCTGACATATTTTTGTAATGGTTTGTTTAAGAATGCCTTTTTATGTTATGTTCTTTAAAACAGCCACACTTTCTGTACAAATCAAACATATTGTCTTGTTTATTTAGATTTAATAAAGATCTCTCCACTTGTCCTGGAAGTTTCAACATCCAATTTTCGTTTCTTTGACACTCCCATTTCAAAAACGTACGAATGTTACATGGAATGGCACTGTCACGTACACTGTATCTATATTTAGCCGCCCAAGGTTACCAGCCAGAACTTCAGTTAGCTCGGGAATTTCCATCACGCAACAAACGAATGTTTTGGAGTGAATGTGTTTGGTTAGAAATATTAATTATTGTACTTTGAGCTGCATTTATTGGTTGGCCTTGCAGCGGAGAGATGTTGGTCACATGATAACGCTCTAGAGCCCGGGGAAGATTCTAGATTGCGGCAGTCTTGTGTGGAACGTGTTAGAGATAACATGTATGAGAGTCTAGTGTTAGAACTCAATTATATTATTGTGTAGATCAGTTATTTTATTCAAGTACATTAAACCATTGTAATTATTTGTGAATAGCTTTTCCAAGTTCTGAATTATAGTAATTGTTTTAGACGAAGAGAAGTTTCTTCATTGAATATATAATAATATACTTAGATCGTCTTGTCAACTAGTAACTTGTAACTTCTAGATGATCCTCTTATCAACTGGCAACTTCTAGATGATCTTCTTATCAATTAGCAACTTCTAGGTGATCATCTTATCAACTGACAATTTCTGAATCCTCTGCAATTATGATCATTGTGCTTCAACGTGACATCTTGGCATCAAGTTTGATCATAACATCTAGCACTATTGATGATCGTAACAGGCACCAATCATGTTGATGTCAGAAGTACACGAACCAAAATGATGCAGAAAAGATGTGCTGTGTTACACACATGAGATGTCAAGGACACGACTTGCTCAAGACAGCCGCGGAATCTCCAAGACTCTAAAATAACTGTCAATTCTTATTGCAAAAAAAAAAAAAAAAAGTGTTCTTATATAAAAAAATTAACATGAATAGCTAACAAGACAATAGATTAGTATGAAATACATCAAAGAAAAAGTCCTGACATAGAGAAAATAAATTTTTCAACCTTTTGTTTTTATAATTTTTTTTTATTTTCTACATTTTGTGCCGATGTTTTGGCGGGCCGGTCAGAACCACATCACGGGCCGGATATGGCCTGCGGGCCGTAGTTTGGGCATCACTGGTATAGACATATACACAAATTCTATGAATTAATGTTTAAAAATGTCTTGGATAGTTGGTCAAGTTTGTTTTGCTTAAATTTTGATTTGATAGATCAAATATTAAAATCTTTTTTTAAAGGTGGGTGCACTGAATGCTTGCTACATGGCCAGAAGAGGTTACAAAGTGGATCTGTATGAAATGCGACCAGGTAAACACTTAGAATAAGTTCAAAGTCTAGAATTTTATAAACTATTTTTGTTCATAACTTGACTGAATGTAATCTTGACTTGTAAAATTTGTAAAATTAATACCACCTCAACATCCCTAATAATAGGCAGCATTTACAGACCACCAAATTCTAGTTTAGAATACATGCAGGAACTATGTAATCAGATTACTACACTTAAAGAGACAAATAAAAATGCAGTTTTTTGGATTATGGGTGATTTCAACCTACCTGATATAAATTGGAAAACACTAACCATAGATAAACACCAAAACCTTAAGGACATAAATGAGCTTTTCATAGAAACTTTACACAACCTAAGTTTAGATCAAATCATTAAAAAGCCAACTAGATTAAACAACACATTAGATCTCTTCTTAACCAACAGACCTGGATTAGTAGTTGATTATGATATTATCCCTGGTCTATCAGACCATGAGATCATAAAAATACACAGTCAGATAAAAGCAGTAGCCAATACAAAACCCAAAAGAAAAATCTTACTCTGGAATAAATGTAACCTAACACAACTACACCAAGCTGCATTAAACTTTCAACAAACATTCTTATTAGAAAAAGACATTAACCAACCAGTCGATGACCTCTGGAATTTCATCAAAAACCATCTTAAAAGCATTATAGAAAATCATATACTAACTAAATACACATCAAGCAAAATAAATAAATGCTGGTTTAATAATAGACTAAAGAAGCTTTGTAAACAGAAGGAAAACCTATATAGAAAATTTAAAGAAACCAAGGCAGAAAGAGTTCACAAAAAGTATATAAAAATTAAACACCTAACCCAAAAAGTAAGCAGACAGCTGCAGAGTGAATACATAAACAATGTAATATCTAAAGATAACAACAAAAACCTATGGTCATACATTAAGTCTAAGAAAATGGAAACAACAGGCATAGCGCCATTAAAAGATGAACATAACATAATACATAATGATAATGAAACTAAAGCAAACATCCTAAACAAATACTTTGCATCAGCATTCTCAGCCCCAGGAGACAAAGACATATTTCTTAATTTGAACCAAGTAGACAACATAGAAGATTTAGTAGTACAAGAAAATGGAATTCAAAAACTATTATCCAACACCAAACCAAATAAAGCATCTGGACCTGATGGTATTCCAGCTAGATTACTCAAAGAACTAAGCAATGAGCTAGCCCCAGTGTTCAAAATACTCTTTCAGGCATCGCTTAACCAGGGCAGAGTACCAAAGGACTGGAAAGAAGCTGATGTCACCCCCCTATTTAAAAAAGGAGAAAAATCTGATCCAGGAAACTACAGACCAGTATCACTTACCAGCATCACATGTAAAATCCTAGAACACATAATATGTAGCAACATCATAAACCACTTAGACAAACATAATGTTATCACCCCATACCAACATGGCTTTAGGAAATATAGATCATGTGAAACACAACTAATAGGACTAATTGATGATTTTTCAAAAAGTTTAGATAATAGTGAACAAATAGATGCTATTTTACTAGATTTTTCCAAGGCTTTTGACAAAGTTCACCACCATAGTTTGCTTAAAAAATTAAAATATTTCGGCATTAATGGTCCACTGCATCAGTGGATTAAAGATTTTCTAAAAGGGCGAGAACAAACTGTAATAATAAATGGCTCTAAATCAACACCAATAACAGTAAACTCAGGTGTACCTCAAGGAACAGTCTTGGGTCCACTACTATTTTTAATTTACATAAATGATTTACCAAATTGCATTAGTTCAGGAACAAAAGTCAGATTATTTGCAGATGATTGCATAATATATAGAACAATAAAAACAACACAAGACACAGATATTTTACAAAGAGAATTAGATGAATTACAGAAATGGGAATCAAATTGGAGCATGTCTTTCCACCCAGAAAAATGTCAATTGTTAAGAGTAACAAAAAAACTAAAACAAATTAATTCCACTTATCTTATTCATGGCAAACCAGTAACACAGACTAAAAACGCAAAATACCTAGGTGTTATAATAAATGAAAAACTGTCATGGAATCCACATATTAATGAAACTACAAAAAAATCCAACAAAGCATTACGGTTTATTAAAAGAAATTTCCATAAATCAAATAAGAACATAAAACTAAAATGTTATTTAACCTTGGTTAGGCCAATAATAGAATATGCATCCACCGTTTGGGACCCCTCAACTCAAGAAAACATTAAGAAACTGGAACAAACACAAAATAGAGCAGTGAGATTCATAACAAACGAATATTCACATTTGACTAGAGTAACACCATTAGTAAAATCACTAAATTTAGAAAGCCTTCAGGACAGAAGACTCAAAAGTAAAGTAGCAATTATACATAAAACACTGAACCATAATCTTCAAATACAAAAACAAAACTTAATAAAATACTCTGAAAGACACAAAAATAAAGGCACATTCCTCGTCCCCTATGCTAGGACAAATTTGTACAAATACTCCTTCTTCCCTAGTGCTATTAGAGCATGGAATGGGTTGCCTGAGCTAGCCAGAAAAACCAGTGACTTGGCAGAATTTAAGTCATTGGTTAATATGCATGACTAAATGCATGACGCGTAGGACGTAATCATCTTCTTTTTTGAAGTAACGTCTGTATTATATAAGATAAGATAAGATTGACTTAGTTAAAGTAAAGATTCATTAAAATCATTCTTGATATTTAGGGCTTTTTGTTCTAGAGGAATTAGGCAGTGTTGTTGTTGTTTTTTTCATAATAACAATTTAATAAATATTGAAGACAGTGCAACTTAAAAAATTCTATGTGTTGTATCCTTTTTTTTTCTGGGGGAGGGGGGGGGGGGAGGGGAGTTTCCAAATAATATGCTGCTTATATTAATAAAATCGGAGATGCTATTGTTTTTCTGTTTCAGATATTAGAACCGTGAAAGTGGTAAGAGGAAAGAGTATCAACCTGGCTTTGTCTTGTAGAGGTAGAGAAGCATTAAAACGTGTGGGACTTGAGGATGCTGTCACCAAGTATGGTATTCCTATGCACGCACGCATGATCCATGACCTGACTGGGAGACGACGACCAATATTATATGGCACAAAAGATCAGGTAGAGTTTTAGCAGCTGTGAAAAAAATGTTCAAACTATAGAAGTCTAGTGCAGATCACAGAGTTCATAGAAGGCTTTTCACTTAGGAATCATTTACCCATTTACATAAAATATTTGTTTGCTGAAATGCATACACGAGCACATTTTGTTTCTAGTTAAATAAAAAAAAGAAATCTCAACTTATAATTGACTCTTTTTCCACTAATTTATTAAGACCAATGCTTGAATGAGAGTCAGAGTCCAATTTTGTTGTTTTCAACTGCTTTTACATTTTCTCCAGTACATCATGTCCATTGACAGACGTCTGCTGAATGAAATTATGCTCTCAGGTCAGTTAATCAATTTAAAGGTCTCTTCTAACTTCTGCTATTTCAGTTTAATCCTGTTAATGGAACTTTGGACACTGTTGTTTTGGTCCTAATAACCAACTGGTCCAATTAACTGGATTTGACTGTATAATAAGATTTGTTTTGGTACCTAGGAATTAAATCTAAATAAGTGGCTGGTCCCATGAATCAGTGGTCCAATTAACCAGACTTCATTGTATTTAATAGTTAATTCAAGACTAATCTATTATATTTTCAAGAACTGTCTAAATGGAATCGATATTTGACCTCAAAATTCAATAAAAAAATATGGTAACTCTTATTCCAAAAATTGTTGTTGTTTTTTTAATCAGCTGTTGAGAAGTTTCCTGATGTGGAGATACATTTCTCTCATAAGTTGACCACATGTAACTTTGAGACTGGAGAGGCTACCTTTGAGAAGTACAAACTAGCATTATTTTATTATTTATTGAAGCTATTTAATTTAATCTACTATGTAAGTACTATATATTTGTAGAAATGATTAACTAAGCGAGCGATTGTTTAATTAGAAAAAGTCTTAATTGAAACATTTAGTTCAGATTGTTTTTAATGTTATGTTAATTTAATTTGAGAATCTGGTTGTTATTTCTCTTTAATTTTTGTCTCAGTGAGCAAGGACACAAAGTGACCAAACAGTTTGACCTGATTATTGGCTGTGATGGAGCATACTCAGCTGTCAGGAAACAGATGATGAAGTTGAGCAGATTTGACTATCAGCAGACGTACATACCGCATGGCTACATGGAACTCAATATCCCACCAAACAGTCAAAATGAAGTAGGTAGTGTATCGAAGTGGTTCTCAAACTAAAACCCAGTCAGAATATCCAAGTGAAGAAAGCTTTGGTTTATGTCGTCATAGAATAGTATGTAATGGACATATTAAACAGTAGAGAGGGGCGTGTTGATTATTATTAACATTATCTGATCATATAAACTGTATTTTATCCAAGAAGTTATTTTAATTGTGTACAATTTTCATCTTTCTGTGGTTCCGCAGACCACAGTTTGAGAACCACTAGTGTAATGTACTCAGTTTAGAATGCTTTTTTTTTTTTTCTAAAGAACCTGGATGCTAGAAAGAAAGAAAAAAAATCTTCCTTAAATTTTGACAAGTCCACTACCTATTAGATGGTATAGATCACCACATTCAATTTCTGTATGATCATCAGGGTCTCACCTAATGTGTCTCAAGTCCATTGATGTGGTCTTTCTTGTTTCTTTGGCCTGTTTGATTTTCTTTGTCTTGTTCAGAGGCTTTGCTAAACATATCAATCTTAAAAACCAAAGTCAAAATACTTCTTAAAAACAAACTGTTACAATTTGTTGATTTTAGTTTGCAATGGAAATAAATTATCTTCACATTTGGCCAAGAAATGAATACATGATGATAGCACTGCCAAATCTGGATAAATCTTTCACAACCACTTTATTCATGCCTTTTGAAATGTTTGAAGCCATCACCACTGAAGAAAAGCTCATCCAGTTTTTTAAAGAGGAGTTTCCTGATGCTCTTCCCTTGTTAGGACAGTGAGTACCATTTTAAAACAAACAAACTTTTTTTATTAGCAAAAAGCTTATTTTATCTGAGTATATCTCTGATTAGCACTTACTGAAACTGTTGATCATTTTTTTTTTACATAAAACAATATGCACAGGTGGAGAGAGTTATAATAATGTACTTGCTTTCCATCTCTTGGATCCAATCCCCATGAAGACTGGGGTTTTTGTATTCATAGGATTTAAGGCTATCACTGATTGCATTTCTTAAAATCACCATATTTGTAACTGTTGTAAGAGCTGAGTTGTAGACTCTTGAAACTCTTGGTTAATGAAAGCATCCTCCCCCCAGCCCCTTTGAACAATTGTTCTGGTGCCTCAAGACTCTCTAGACTAGAGATTAGGCAGAAAGCCGAGTACACGGGGAAACTTTCTTTTTCTTCAATGTACCACAGTGGCCTTGCAGGTGTCCACTATAGAACAGTCCTTTGAGGAATGGCATATTGATCTTGATATGGCTGTTAGAGCACTTTCAATCCCCAACCAGTGCAATGAACAAAGTTCTTAGGTGTCATGTTTTACTGCCCTATTGACCTAGTCATCTCCTCTAATGACTGTTTCATCACAGGCCCCACTGTGAGGCTAGCATAGCCTGGGTCTTATAAGCATCACACATTTATACAGAGTGAAATTCCTTTGTTCTGCTTAACACTCTCATTACATGTTACTCACAGAAAGAGATGCATTTTAAATTAAGGACCATTTATCAAAATAAAACTGTATGAATATGAAATTAACTGAATGGAAATACAACATTTTGTTTAAACTGTTTGTATTACTGATTTCAGAGAGGAACTGATCAAAACATTTATGTCCAGCAAAGCTCTTCCTCTCATTACTGTCAAGGTAAAAATATTTTTTTTGTTTTAGTACAACAGACTTCTGTTACATTTGTGTCAACAGGATCTTTCTTTAAAGAAAAAATTACTTCTATATTAAGTAACTTTTGTAGCAATAGAAATAACTTTTAGATAGTATTTCATTTATCATTATAAATGTCTCAATATAATAATCTTTATAGATTGACATTGTTTAAAAGGAAGCTTGACACTGAGAATGCCAGATTCTAATCTATTTTTTGTCTTAGTTTGACAATGTTATCACTAAATGAAACCATTAAGGTGCAGAGTTTGAAAATGTTGGTGCTTCATGATTGAAAATTGTATTTCAATTTATATTTTGAAATGCTTAAGCTCTAAAACTATAAACATGGCTTCATCAACTTAGTGTTTGATTTAAGTCACTTCACTCACACAGAAATATCAGCAATTCTTAATACAATGTTTTAGAAGCTTGGCTTCTAAGTGCTGTACCTCCAGTAAGCAGTTTAAATAAAGTGAAGTGACATTTTTGTTTTTCATTAGTGCCATCCCTATCATGTGAATAACAAAGCAGTTCTCCTTGGAGATGCAGCCCATGCCATGGTGCCTTTTTATGGACAAGGGATGAACTGTGTGAGTAGACTTCAAGATTTTTTTTTTATGTTCCTTTAATCTTTAGAGCAAATGTTTTTGATTCTTTCTAAATTTAACTCTGTATACTGTCAACTCATGACATATTTGCATCAAAATATATTAAAATAAGTTATACTTTTAGTCTTCTCTTTCATCTTCTGGTATTGTGACATGCAGGATAATTTTTTTTTGTGAGGTCATTGGAATTTTTCATGCTACCATACATGTTTTTAAGCTGTCCTAAAATATAAATGCTTTGCAAAAAAAAAAAAGTAAATTAAAAAAAAAATCTAATGAAATATTTAGCATACTTTAAATCTTCATTTAGATCCATTTCATTAACTGTAGGGTATGGAAGATTGTATCATTCTGGATGATATATTGGATGCATATGATAATGATTTCTGTAAGTATTTTTTTTCTTCAGTGTTTAACTTTACAAAAATAAAAAGTTTAAAATTTTTTTAAACATATTTTGAAAAAAGAAATTTTATGTGTCAATCTATTATTTTTAAAAATAATTTTTTAATTTTGTAAAATAAAATCTAGAATCAAATGACCCTTCATTTAACCTGATCCACAGCTAAAGCTCTGCCAGCGTATACAAAAAAGAGAAACCCTGATGCCAAGGCTATTTGTGATTTAGCCATGTACAACTACATTGAGGTAATTACTAGGCATTTATATAACATTCCTAACAGATAAGTGTTTATTTCTTCAAGTTCATGTTTTGATTCAAACATATTTTTCAGATGAGGTCAAAGGTTAATACTACAAGTTTCCTGATCAGAAAAAAACTGGATAATTTACTTTTCAAGATATTCCCAAAGACATGGGTGCCTCTCTACACTATGGTAAGAAATATCTAATTGTTGTGATTGACTTTTAAAGATATTTTAGAATTAGCTGACATTCAGAACTACTACCTCTATATTTATATTCAATTTCAGGTTTCTTTCACAAGAATTGGTTATCAAGAGGCAATCCAACGCAGAGAGTGGCAAGATCAGGTAATTTGTTTGACTATTCACTGAAATAGCTACATCAGTCAATGGATATAGAATATTTATTTCTCATTAACTGCGATTTATTATACCCATTATGACGATATTCTTTTGATTTGACAGGTCCTGACTCGATGTTTAACAGTACTGGGCGTCACTGGATTAGTGGGCCTTGGGGTTATGACCTATCAGCTCAGTCAAAACTATGACCACTGGTCTGAGAGGGTGCAGAACTTTTTGAGTAGATTTGGGATTGTTTATTAACTTGGTGAACTAATGTTGTCATTAAACATTCCAGATGAGTACAATTATGTTCCTTAATTTCCTAATCTCATGTATAATCTAGTCAAATGACTCCTCTTGGTTTACTTACACTATCAATACTTAAGGAAAATAATGATTTAAGTCATTTCAAAAAAGATTATTATAATGAATACAATATATTTTGTTTTGCTGAAAAGCTCAAAAAAAATTTTTTCTATGTGTTTAGATATTGAACCTATTGTAAACTTGATTAGGGAAAAAAGTGGAATTTTTCTGTTCGAAAGGTCTTACTTAGAATTACAGGTATCAAACAGACAAGCAGTATTTATTTTATTAAGCCCAAAATTGTTAAATATTTTAGTGTCATACACAATAGAGGCAGTTGTTTAATTGTAAAAAAAAAAAAATGCTGGATTGTCATTTTTGCTTTCAGGGGTGTTTTTTTTTTCTGTTGGTACAAGTTAAAACAAAAGAAATAAAATAGCTTAGATACCATTTTAATAGACCTGGTCTTACAAATACAATATTTATAACTGTTATATCTCTTTAATGAAAAGACACTAATGGTCCTTTAGTTGTTTTTTTTTTATAATTCCTCTATTCAGGTTGCACATTCATTGGCAAAAGCATCAAATATCAAAAACCTAGACATGGTTCTTGAAAACATCTCTAATGATTTTCCTAAAAATTTGACTGTTGATGTACATCTTTTGGAAAAAAATTAGTAGCTATTTGGCCACACTGGGAAAACTCTAGTTTGACCATTATAATTTTTTCCAATAAATTATATAAAATTAGGAAAGAGAACTAGAAAATATTTATCTTGAACATACTTTGTCTTCCGGTATTTCCACATGTAGAACCTATTAAAGAAAGAATTTAATGAATTAATGTTCAACAACATTCTTCTAAATTTACATATAAAGGGTTATCATTGAAATATTCTAAAGTCTAATACATTCATACTTTCGCTTGACCAGGATTTGTTTCGGGGGGGGGGGGGGAGTCTAACAGTCATTAGTAATTAAGAGCAAAATAATTGCCCTATAAGATGTTTAAAAGAAGGAATAGTCTTTGAAAAAAATTTTTTTTTTTCTTGCTATTAATTTTGCCAAATTTGATTGTAAAATTTAATGTATTGGATGACAATATTTTGTGTACAAGATACTTGTATCGATTTATTTATTTTCTGATATTTTGTAATTGTAATATATGTTCCTTAAGGAAGTAACTTGCATAGACATTGGTTGTGTTGTTTGCTGTCAGTACCCGGTATGTATTGTGTGTGTTTAAATACTGTCACCTGAAATTCGGAGGACAGATTATACATTTAAAAAACAAACAAACAACTCACTTGTGATGTGTTGAATTTTAGTTAGTTTATACTGGTCAGTGCTCAAAGTGTATAGATGTAAATACACATTTTAATTTTTATTCAATTAATGTATAGCAACTCATTATTGGAAATTTTGCTATTCTAGACATTTATAATGTGACATCCATTGTATGCATTGGTTTGCATAAATTTTGTTTTGATGCTCGACTATTTCATTGAATCATTTATAACAATATTGTTTCTACTAGATACTAGTCAACAGACTTTCATATTGAAGGAAATACAATAGTGAATGAGTATAAAGTATAGAGTTAAAGGATGTGATGTTTACAGCTGTTGTTATCAATTCAGTCTTTCAATTTGTTCTTTATTGCTTCAGTGTTTGCTAGTATTAGTTGTGTTCCAACATCATTGAATGTTCACCTTCTATTTACTGTATGAAGTATTATAAGAAGATCTGCTTGCTATTTACATTAGTTAGTTCTTGTACTTCCTGGCTGAAGGTAATAGTGATGTTCAAGTCTGTCACAATGTTGACATTATTACATATTTACATTTTTACTATCTACTGATTTTATCTGGAAATTTTACTTGATATAAATCTCTATATTTACTAAGAAAATATTTTGTGATTCTTTCATGTTTTTTAAAGTCATTTTTTTTTCATGTGCTATTTTCCTTAAACTAAGCTCTCAATTTTAGGTTGAACTTTGTTTCCATTACATGAGTACATAGAAATTAGTGACTGAAGTTAAAATTTAGTGGTCCACCCAGGCAGGCTTCAATGTTTTCAGAAAGAACATCCAAATGAAATTATATCAAAGACAAATGAGAGATAAGAATGGAGAAAGAAGGTTGACAGATCTTGTGTAGTGCCCCAAAGGTACAGCAGATCAAAGGATAGGTGCAAGTGAATGCAAAGTTAGATGTGAACCTGGCCTAACTAGTTCCCCTTTCAAACCTTGTGGTCTATAGGGCAGATGATGTAAAGTTCATCTGTTTTTGTGGCCTACGGTTAACGAGGGTGTCATGTAGCCAGCACAACGACCAACCGCCTTTACTTTTCCCCAACTAATATCAGGTACCCATTGGAGCTGGGTGGACTCAGAGGCGCCTCAGAGAATTCCGAAGTTGAAAATCCCAGTCTTCACCAGGATTCGAACCCGGGCCCCCGGTTCGGAAGCCAAGCGCTTTACCGCTCAGCTACCGCGCCTCTCCTGGCCTAACTGAAGTCTTATAATTGATATAATTGTTTTGAAAAGGCTCAATCTCTTATTCAAATGCTCAAAAAAAAAAAAAAATTTAAATATTTCGCATAAAAAAAAAAGTTCACGAAAATGAAGTTTACAAGATTACTAATCGTTTTAATTTAGGTCTAACTTATAATGCATACTAATTAGTTTTTTGTCTTTAAAAAACTGCTTGCATAACTGATTTTAAAAAATGAGATTTTTCGCTTTCGGAAAAAGAAAGTATCCGTTGCATCAGAACTTTGAATGGTCTAAAATATTGTGATGTCGGATTTTCAATATCTTTTCTAGTTTACGAGATCTAAACGGGACAGACGGACAGACATTTCGCACAAAACTAATAGCGTCTTTTCCCCTTTCGGGGGCCGCTAAAAATGAAAAAAGGCTTATCCCTGCAGGAAGTCACTATTAACTATCACTATCATCTCTGAGACTGAGCACTTGAGCAGTGCCGGATTTACCTATGAGTAAACTAAGCCATAGCCTTCAGAAGAATCCCCTATAGATGCCCCCCCCCAACACACACACTTTCCAAAAATAAAGACACGAATGATCGTCACACACACACACACACACCTTCATCTTTTTTTAAAATGAAATGTCCATAATTTCAGTAATTTTAAAAATTTTATAACAAATATGGCGTATAATAGCTCATTTCTTGTGCTCTAAACACAGGGATTCCCAAAATATTCCCATTTGTTGTTCTGCCTCACTCATGCATGCTCAGGAGCCTTGTGAGTGAGCAGGCAGACATTATTTCTGACCATTGATTTAGTATTTACAGTGTCACAATGTTTGCTTTCTTACTTGATTGTTGTTCTCCTGTCTTGATTGTTTATTTCTCATTATTTCATACAAGACAAAATATTTTCTACCGCAATTTTTTTTTTTTTTTTACAATGTTTTGATTTCAAAATTCCTTGTTGGGTGGTTATTGCAAGATTAATACGCGGCTGTTACAGGATGCAATCATTTCTCCATGAGCGTATTGTAATTTTTTTAAAAATGAAATAGAAAACGATTTTCTAAATTTTAGGGCCTGAACCATTCAAGATAGAAATATGATTACAGCTAAAGTGGCCGATGTGTGATCGTGTCGGGTCTCTTACAAAAGTAAACTTCTGGAGTAGGTCTGCTGATTGTTATAAGGCTGGTCAAACGCGTACCGTAACAGGTCATAAAATAGAATTAGCCGTTAGCCTGCAGACTTCAAAGCTAACTGCGATCATCCAGGAACAGATATTATGATTCATCTATGAACGAATTAAAAAACAAAAAGCCTAGAAATGTAACACATTGAAATGTTTTTTTTTTTCTTTTTGAAAGCAGTTTCTCTTATTAGAATTGCTTCAACGCTGTTCTCCTTGGCATGTCTTTTGTGTTTGGAGTTGGCCTCATGGAATAGCGTCTATTAGATAGCGGTCTTTCTCCAAGAGTATTGGCAGGCAATGTGTCGGCGTCCTTGACAACCAGAAACAAACCAGGACTACGACAAAAGTCTTGGACCTTGTGGCAGATGTCGGCGAACCTAGAATGTTCTCTTTCCAGGCGACCCTTCAGCAAGTAACTGTAGAATGTCCCACGCTCCTGTACCTCGTCGTTGTCTAAGTAAACAATCTGTGGTCAAATAGAAACACAGAAACATCAAAAGTCTGGTCTACAAGTAAGACCTATGTGAAATGCAACATAGATATAGATTTGTAGATCCTATAAACTATTAAAATACGTAAATGCATTTTGCCTTCTGGAGTTGTTGTTTTTCACATAGTGATATATATTTGGACGGATTTGGTTCAGCACTAGTGCACGGTAATACTAGTCTGAAACCTTGAAAACTGCATTTTTATCTAGGGCATTAGACCTACATCTTCGATACGGAGGTCACGTGCCCAGGACTCAGGGGCGGTCTAAAAATCCCAAAGTTCAAAATCCCAGTCTTCACCAGTATTTAAACTCGAGGACCCTCGGGTCGGAGGCCAAGCGCTTTACCAGCCGTGTCTTTCCCTCCCCCAATTCAGTTAAAATATATTAAATAGATCATCCGTTAATCTTGGCTAATGGTCTACTGTTTAGTCAGAATAACAATTAAGTATTTAGACATCTGTTCACCCCAACATATATTAAGCTAGCCATTACAGCTAGGTCAATGAGGAACATATGCTAATCCAGAGTAAAACTCTTTTGAGCATCAGACGACTGAATCCTTGGACTTCTGGCTCGACATTCTAGTGACTTACCACTCTACCACCTTATCCCTTAGATACATTCTGGAGCTAGTCGGGGGAAGGTGGGGCTGTAATTTACCATTTCCAGTAGTTTACAAACATTTAGAATTCATCGATTCTTAACAAAACCTCTCAAGTTGTAACTTACAAATTCAGACTACGACTATAAAAAAAAATGAAAAAAATCTCTTTGTTTACAAGAGTTATGCAACTAAAAAGTGGTAGGGCTGAGGTTGTGACAGTTTACCCCAGACAGGGATAAGCTGACACATGACATTGGGTAAATAGTCACACATACAAACATAACAATAGTTTGATTTGACTAAAAGCAATAAACAAAATGAGACAAGACTTTGTTTTTGTAGATGTTTCCAAGTCTGCTCGAATTGAAAGAATGACATATAGGCCTCCCCCCCATTACTTGAGTGTTCTGAAAACTATCCGACCCAACGATGAAAATTTTAACTTGGAGGTCAGAGTTTTTCAATGTTTTCAACATAGGGCCTACTTCACTGCGATTAAAAGGCACAACTGTGACCTTTAACCCCATCCAATTTGATAAATTGCCCTGCAACAATTTTTCAGAACATTTAATTTAATACCGTAACTTTTTATAAGGCTGAGCTTTGATACAAACAGCCATTTCAATGTGTCACTAATGCATCTAGACATGGCATTGTCTCAAACGGAGCAATTATTACAATATTATAGGAGAATCTCATGCAAGGCGGGAACAATACTATCAAAGTTTTTTTTTATTGTATTCGGTGTACACAATAAAGTGGTGATAAGGTGTGATTTTGTTTCTCCAATGTGTACGAACATCTGCGTACATAATGAACATCTGCGTACACCTTTTAGCACTGCACAATGAAATGTTCTGAGCTCTTTCCTACATAACACAAAATCATGTCACTAAAGGAAGCATTTGGACTTTCACTCTACAACTTGAAACTTATTTTAAAGAATGAGCAACTAACTAGAGGAAATAAAGGAGATTTGATACGAAAATCGATTGTCATGCATTAATATAGTGTTCAAATTACAGCTCAATTCTTTGGTATAAAGTTGGCAACAGTGAACTTCAATTTCAGCGCCATTGCCATTGTTTAGTTGATCTTGAGATTACAAAGTTACGCCAAAGTCCACTTTTCCAACCAGTCAAACAATGATAGTTGGGGAACAGAAAGCGGTAGCGACTTCATTTTGCAACTAGTTGCATATTTTTAGGTTGGGTAAGCATCTTAAATGTAGTTTCATGTAGGCTATTACGTCTGCAGAGTGTTTGTGACAACCGGCCCATGTGACATTTAGCCCCATCTCCTCTATCTCGTGATAAAAAGGAAAAGTGTAAATTTTTTTGTTAAAGCTATTTTAGAAAAAAACGATTGCCATGAAAAAGAGAAAGAATATTTACCTGACGATAGTTCCCTGCCAGCCTTTTCTGAAATCTCTCCCTATTGCCAGCTTGTCTTCTATCATCTGAAACTCTTTCCAAATTCAAAAGCTCCCAGGCAGTTCTTGGACGAAGATCTAGTCTCGACCTTTGTCTGCTAGAAGACCTTGGCATTTCAAAACCAATCTCATCTGGATTAGCCGAGTTCTCGCGTAAACCAGCTCTTTGAATCGATGGCAGCGCAGATGATCTTACGTGTCCCTTTTCCCAGTTTGGATTGGCCTTAGTTGTTGGAGCTGTACTGGGCTTGACGTCTGCTGTTAAAAGTGTTTGTAAATCTTGTGTATCGGCTGAAGTCTGGGAAGGTGAAGGGGATGAAGTCGCATTTGTTCTGCCTGGTAATGTTTTCACTGTCAGTAGATGTTTTCTATCAGATGGGGATCCCTCAGTTTCTGAGGTTTTGACGACACTCTCAACTGTGATGATTAATTCATTAGATGTCAGCTGTTCTTTTGTTCCCGAATCAGAATTAGATTTGCTTCTTGGAGAACAGTTATTCAATTCTGATGTATATGTCGAAAGTCTAGATTTAAATATTTTGCTACCGTCATCGTCCGGCTCTATGGAATCCGACACCAAGGTGGTGTGCCTTGACAAAGGTTCCACCGCCTCGTTTCCATTGATCGAGGTCAATGATTTGATCATTGGTCTAGGGCCGACATGATTTCGCGATCTCATCTGCTCCAAAAATAATTCTTCCATGGCGGAGTCTGAGTTCTTAGACCTCGACATAATTATCTCTCGTTTCCTTTCCCTGTAAACTTTCAACTTCCGCCGGTATGACGCCTGCGATTTGCGCATGTCAGAAATCAAGTTCCGTTTTGAGCTTTCGTAGATGCTTACTAGTTGTTCAAATCTTTTTCTTTCCACGATGTTTGCACGAAGTGATGCTTTGTCCATGTCCCCCATAACTATGACAATTAACTCTTTAACTCCTCGGCTGTTTGAAGAAAATTTTTAGATTGTATCTCGCTTGTAATAGTGTATGTAACGATTTGAAATAGTTTCCAGGCGAATCACATTTCATAGTTTGGTCTGAACCTTTTCGACTAAGACCTAAAGAATAACAATAGTAACAAAAAATATAGAGATCAGTATTTACTATTACATAAAAAGAAAGCTTAAATTTGATACACGAGTCATAAGTAAAGCTGAAATAAAATGATGTATAAAGAAAGACCTTGCACAAATAGATGTCATACTTGTCTTTGAAGTCAACACATAATTCTTGTTATTGGTGATTCGTAGTTGTTTTGGTGTAGGCCTACTATATTTAGGAAGGGTTGATAAGCTATGGATTTTCAAAGGGAGGTAATATAACCATTGTGCACTTTTCAGCACTGTAAAATCAAATTTCTAGCATTTAGTTTCTCCAGTTTCTCTCAAAGTCTCTCTTTTTATTTTAATATTTTTTTTAGAATACATTATATCGCCCCTCCTATAGTTCTCCATATAACTTTCTCTTCTTTTTCTATGTGTCTGTTATTTGTTTAGTAATTGACAGTTTAGTACAGCTCTTCACACCACCATTTTGCTATTCTGTAGTAAATGAACTCGAAGGACCTTATTACAGCGGCGTATCCAGACCAACCCCCTCCACACACAAACACACAGAACCCACACACATTTGACCCTGAAATCTTATGGTTCCCGCATGAAGAAACACCTGTAAAGGAAAAGAGTGGTTGAGTGTTAGAGTGTTTAACTGGTTAGCTCGTGGCCCTAGATTTGAATCCAAGTAGAATGTACTATTTATTTTACTTTAGACTAATGTTTAAGTGTTCCCTTTCAGAAGATCAAAAGTAAAGCGGTTGCACCCTACCCACGTGCACGACTTGTGCGACGGTGAAAATGGACTTCTCAACATCGTTTTGAGTTTCCTTGAAAGAACATTGGAAGCTTTAAAGAATGGTCTTCACGACACTGTATATAAAATGTTGAAACCAAAAATGTTCATTCATACACGCTTTTGTTATTGGGTTTAATACAGCAAAAAATGATTTAAAAATGTGTGATTCTTTAAAACCTCTTTGTATAAAACTCAAACTGACTTACTAACTTCTAAAATACAATTTTGTCCGAATCGAATAACTTTTTAGCCAAAAAAAAAAAAAACTATTAGATTTCAAATGTGATTAGACTTTCTTACACCGATAAATGTACAGTTATGTAAACGTCTTTACGTGGCTTACCTGAACTGTTCAATAGGAGCAGCATGGAGCGCCACCTTCAAGGAGGCCGATATCTCCCAGACTAGCTCAAAAACTTCTGTTCTATACGCAATCTCGATTAGACAATTTCTAATCGTAGCTGCCAACTCTGAATATTTTCCTAACACGAATGAATACAGAGCAATCAGTTTGTTACATGCATTTCTTCTCCTCTTTCGTTCTTGCGCTGCTACGTGGGGGGGGGGGCGATAAGATCTCCCCCACCCCACATGCTAAATCATTACCTTACTCCGTACTACCCCCACCACACACAGCTATACTTACTCGTCCCTTCCTTTTTTGTCGATTCCATAATAGAATCGATGTGTAAATAAAAAAAATGACAAAAAGTAAATAGAGAATCGATCTGTTCTCAATAACACATAAAAAGAATGAAAAGAAATCCTAAACGCAATCGACCGTTTTCACACCATTTATTGCGCGAGGCTTGTGTCTGTCTGGAGAAATACATTCGAAGAGCTGAATGTACTCAATCAAATTTCACTTTATGTAATGGCAGCCAGGGCCAGCACTTAAACTAATCCCTAGAACTATGACCAGTGAGCGTTGTTGAATAGACGAGGCAATGCACAGGGGGCGAGACTCTTTTTAAAAAAAAACGAATATATATATTCATTTATGTCCTTTTTAAATCCCATAAAATAGTCGATTAAAGAGGAGTTAAGAGGAGCAAAAAAGTGCGTGTTTGTGTGCATGAGTGTTTGAAAATGTGCGGGTAAGATGTAAGAGACTTTAAAAGTACATTATAACAAAAAAAAAAGCTAGACCCAACTAATACATACATCTTTTAAACTTGTTTTGATTTGTTCTCTAGGTAAAGTAACACATGTCCATAGACATAAAATCCTTTGCTTAGGTTTAAGTTTTATATAGTACCAGGGGTGACTAGTATTGTTTTCTTGTGTTTTGTGTATTTAATGTAATAATAGTTAAATAATATCTATCCAGTAATATCTAACACACTTGTGTGGATCTTTTTAAACGTAGACACTTAGTATTGCTTACACAAACGAAACATTTGCTATTACTTAGGTGGAAACACTTAAAACATTGACTAAGAATACATATTAAAAGATGGAATCATGAAGGAGCTAGGCAAGGAATGTTATGGTAAATCAGAATCGAAAAACTGAGAGCGTCGTAGATAGCGTTCATGTTTCACTAAACAAACTTTCCCCCAACTCTTGAACACAATACGTGATTTTGTCCGAGACCAATCGTTGGAGCAAATAGTCTCGTTGAAACGGAATGACTTGGTAATTAACTTGTTAACTTGTCTGCAGTTAAACCTGTTTGTAAATCTTGCCTATCAGCTGACGTCTGAGTGTAAAGTTGATAGCCTTGACATGTGGGCCACACAAAAATCTGCTCTAGGAAGTTGACAGATGACCTTCATTAAAATAAATAAACTCGAATGTTTGTAATTAGTGCGAACAAACCTTTGGATTAAACAGAGAAAAGGAGTAACAGGTATTGCTAGTGGAATCTGCCAACTTTCAGTACGACTCAGTGGCACTGGTAGTGACTAGGACACTAAACATACGTTAACAGAGAAAACTAGTTGCAAATACTAGCAAAGGGAATCACTAACTAGATCTAGTATATGCATAACATGGTAACAATTATCAACAGAATATCATAGTGACTAGTATCAACAGAGTATCATAGTAACTAGTATCAACATAATATCATTGCAACTTGTATCAACAACAAAATAATAACAAGTATCAACAAATTATCGTGGTAACTAGTATCAGCATAATATCATAGTAACTAGTATCAGTAGAGTATCATGGTAACTAGTATCAACAGAGTAACATGGTTACTGGTACTAGTAAGTGGTGTCAACAAAGTAGCAAGATAACTGATAATCTATTGGTTTCTAATCACAGGAAGTTCCTCCAATTTGTATTGCCAGACAAAAAAAACAACACACGTAGCCTCCACGTTGACGAATCATTTCTTGGAAATTTGTTGCGGTCACAGTGATTCTTGAAGGATCGATTGCTTCGAGTGACGGGATCACACAGATGCCGAGTATTAATAAAACATATCGAAACTAGATTAGCTAACAGAGTCATAAAAGATCTACCAAACGAAGTTTTAATACATGGGCCAGTTTTGATCCACTTTCTATAGTCTATAGATCTATATATGCAACCATTGTTGAAGTGTGTGTGTGTGTGTTGTGGGACGGGATGTCTCTTGTTAATCCACTAAGCCACCTTCCCACTAGGCAAAGCCACGATAAGACAAGACTATAACAAAGCGGAGATCACTCGAGGAACTTTATTTCCTCCAGTCGATAAGAATAATATTACAAAATGAAGACCACTCCAGGAGCGCTATTTGGTTCACGCAGTGCTGAGTTGCTATACTGTCGTCATGTCGAGTCCAAATGTGACATTCTTTAAACAAAGGGCCAACCAATAAAGTCTGGATTAGGTAATATATGAACTAGATAGAATACCGGTAACTGTATTTTAATAAAAGTGTGAATTTTAAATGAGTTAAAATATAATAAGGACTCTTTTTTTTAAAGCAACAAGTATTGTATTTTTGTTTTTATTATTACAAAGCGTATATCAACGCTGTCTGTCTGGTACACATTTTGTACACGTTATATCTCCCACTTCCCATTCTTGGATCAAATTGAATCTTTGCACACAGTTAGTCATTGTCGAGGACAACACACGAATCAAGAAAATAAAATTAACCAATTAATTTTGCTTTAAATAGAAAAAGGGAGATAAATCTTGCAGTATTGATACACATAGCAATACACGTGGGGCTATTCCAATATATTATCCTTTTTAAAAAGTATTTTTACAAAGCTTTTATCAACTCTGTCTGCCTAGTGAACATTTTGAACATGTTATTTCTCCCATATCCATTCTCGCATCAAATTCAAACATTACCCAATTGTTGCAATGCTTGTAACAAAACAGGAGTGAATAAGAAAAAAACATTTAGTAAATAAATAGTGGTAATAAATTAATAGCAGGAAGTAAATCCTCGAGTGCTAATATATAGATATGCGGCTTGATATGTGAAGTTTTGTCCCCTTAGACACTTGTACACGTTGTTTACCTCCATTCTCGGATCAGGATGAAATGTACACAATTATGTGCTGTACCTAAAAAAAAACATGAAACAATTAAAAAGAATAACCTATTAGTCAGTTAATTATTGGTAATTTTTTTTTATATTGAAAAGGGTAAAAAATTCTACATCTTTGAGAAATATAGTTGTAATTGTGCAGTTTTGCCCTTAGATAAGCTTTGTTTTTTAAAAGTAGTTTTATAATTTGCTTGTTTATATTCTGCTTATTTTCTCTGTATTTCCTCGGCTGGATTTTTTTTCGCCGTACCCCCCTCCACCTTCTATTCCTTTGGAACCCCATCATGTTATTTTACAACTTATCACTGGGAACATATTTCCAACCGAAATAAAGTTGTTTAGGGGAAAAGGAATATAAACTTCCTGCTTCAGTTTGCCATAGCTTCCAGATTTATATGAAGCATTGGGACAAGAAAAAACACAAGATACACTGGACAACGAATGAATCATGTTAACAACATACAATGATAATACATGATTAGAACACTGAACACCAAGCTTGAATGCGAAATTTGATGACGATTGGATGAATAGAAGTGGTCGAAAATTTGATTACAAAAATCTAAACATACAAGAAAGAAACAGAGGGAGTTAATATAAGCGTTGTAAAAAAGAAATCACTGTCATTAAGTCATTATGTAAATGTAGCTGCTCAGTTCTTTTAAAACTGTTTAGGCAACCCGTTTTGAAACAAAAAAAGATCACCTAAGAATTTGTCAATGACACGAGGGGAAATACACGGGGATGATAACATATCTACGGGGATGAGCTCAACATTTACAGCCATATATCTAGATACTGCAAGATTTATTTTTCTTTTTCGATATCAAGCAAAACTAATCAATTACCACTACACTATTTAATTTACTAATTGTTTTTATTTAATGACTTATGTTTTGTTAGGAACAATGAATGATTGTGCAAAGTTTCAACTTGATCCGAGAATGGGTGTGGGAGAAATAACTTATTCAAAATTTTTACCAGACATACGCAGAGAGAGAGAGAGAGTTGATACTAAGCTTTGTAAAAAGGTTCAATAATACCTCTGTAATTTTTTTTATCAAACATGCTTCATGCGTCTTGCCAAAAGACAGGTACTTCCAATAAACACAACCTGAATTGTTTGAAGTCACTCCCAATAAGCCAATATTTTCTGATGAAGTCAGTATGTGGCGACATTAAGTCAATATAGTCATCAAATAGATTTGTGTGTGTTTCACTGATAAGCAGCAAGTGTAGAGCAACTTGAACTTTTGCTGACAATGCAACATTTATTTTAATCAGCTGCACTGTAAGGGAATGAGTCACTTCAATTCTTTCAATTGTAGTCATTAATGTACACTCGCTTGTATTCATAAATAAATAAATAAGTTACTAAAACTATATAAATCAGTGTCTCTATCTTTCTATTGATCTATCTATCCTAGCGGTACACACCGGCTACACCTTTTGATTTGCCCCATACTTAATATTGTTTATTAAGGCCGAATCAGCCCCTTTTTTAAAAATTTTCAATAAACAGCCCACCACATTTGAACGATCAACATAACATACTTTTTTAGCCTGTGAATTATTGTATCGGTTACAATGACTTACAATCAGAGGCGGCCCTAGCAGTGAGCGGAGCCCTGGGCGAGTGTCATATGCGGGGCCCTGAGCCATAAAATATACCATACCACATAAAGCTAACGGGCTCGTCCGACTCTAACGCCGTTGGTCTTATTTTTGTTACAAAATATATTACTTTAAGTAGGTACTGTACTATAAGCCGTTTGACTACATACAATTTTTATACATAAAAATTTTGCCTTTAAGATAAGTAACCGTTACAAATGATTCAGAAACATTTTGCACGAAAAAAAACAACAACAACAAAACTAGATAATAATCTCAACCAGCTGGAGTCTGAAAGTAACTAAATTACGGAGGAGAACCAGAACACTTGCAAGTAAACTAACATTTACTAAATAGTTGCAAAGACGGTCACAGAAGTATTTGGTCACGGATTTACACTTTACTTTACTTTACTGCAAACCAGTTGATATGTTCCTCGTAGTCCAATGTCGATACAAGTTCCTTTTCGATTGACAAAATGGCTGAGCTGCGCAGTCTGGTTTGCGACATTGTGGATCGTGGATAATTTTTTTTATTTATAAATTTCAACTTTGAACATTTTCTTTCGCGTTCGCAACGGTCATTGGAATTGTCAACAAAATTCTGTATGCAACAGCAAATATTGGGAGAAGAATCTCGAAATGCCAAAATGTATAAAAGTCAAAAGTTTGTCCAAATGCATGCAGCACTTCAACAAATCATCTTAGTTCAATGCCAATCAATTCTTCAAGTTGTACAGAAATCCAAAGATTGAACTATACTCCTACAGCTGTTCGAATCTTTTCTTCCCGTTGAGATAAGAAATATCCTGTTCTGAAAGCCTCTTCAGGAGAAGTTGTTGATTCGTCATTACTCTCGTATCTGTCTCTTCCAGTGCCTCTCGTGGCGGTCACTGGTTTTCCCTGCCCAATAAACGAACTAACAGAAACAAATAAAAAGGAAAACACTCTCGCACTATATTCTGTATTCCTGTCTCACTATGTGAGGTCCGAATGCCGGAGCCTTATTGGGGTGCTATAAGAACAACTAGTGCGATAGGAGCTACTGTGACTTTTACAGATCCAACTTTTGGGTTTTCCAAACAATTATGGGAAAAAAATATTCCCGCGTTTTTCTTTTTCCCTCTTTTGAACATCGAACACGGGTTTTCCCACGGCCACCCGATGAATATGCACAGTAGCTTAGTGGGAAAAAAAAAAGAATACGTCATCGCCAAACTTTCTGGATGCTGAATTGCAGTCTAGCACATCAACTGGTTCAATACTAGGTGGGTCACAAAACAAAACACGGAATCCTTCTCACATACCCTCGTCTATTGTTTTCTATGACATAATAATGTAACAGTACATTTACTGTACAAACCGATTCTTTTTATACAGTAATTTTACATAACAGTCCTGTATGACACTTGTAAAAATTATTACATCTAAGGAGTGTTTAAAAGCTGACCGATTACTGTTTCGTGTAAAATTACACATATCCTTGAAACTAGTTCAAACTTAAGCACTGCACATTTTGCTATTGAAATCGATTTAACGTCGATGTCTACGAAATAAACGATTTTGATTGTTTTTTTCCGGATGCGCTTTTTTTTAATGCCAAGGTGAACTGTTAAAACATTGATAGCCTCTTGGAATCGACAGTTTCTAAGAATCTGTCTTTAACGATACTGAACAGTATTTCGAAACCAAAAATGTCATGTTAAGTGCTTTCATAGTAATAGTTATCATATAGAACTTGGAAAAGGCTTCCAAAGTATTGAGTAACAAGTCCTTTTTTTTTTTTTTTAGAACTGACTGGTTTTCGAAGCTGACGATGACAAGAGAATCTTCGATCACGCCCCCCCCCCCCCCCACTTCAGCCGCGGGGCCTCGGGCAGATACCCCACCTGCCAGCCCCTAAGACCGCTCTCTCTTTTCTTCGGTGTATCTCTCTCTCAAACTTTCTCTCTCTGGAACCCCCATTTTGTTTATTTTAACATGCGCATTGTAATTTCTCCGACATAGACTTTTGACTTGATTTGGAAAGACCCGCTTCATAATGCTCCCTCCGACACATACACGCATTCACTTATCCGCTCCCCCTTCGCCATCCGGCCAAAAATAAAAAAAAGGTTTGTCTTTCCTATGACTTTTCTTTGGCCTCTTGATCTATCTTATATTTCCACTGTAAACCCACCCACACACACACACCTTTTTTTTTGTTTGATTTTTTTTTCGTTTTTCAAATTCTACATTCCCGTTCCCTAACTAAAAGAAAGCAAGAAACAAACTTTAATTGAAAATAAATACACACACAAATATATTATTTTATCCATTTCGTTCATGGCACGCTAAAATAGATTTATCTTTTCAATGCTATTAAGATTTATTTTTTTTTGGACAATATTACAAAGTATCATATTCCTTGCACTCTCTCTTTCTCACTCTCTCGAAAAAAAAAGACTAGATCTATCTTACCTATATATATAATTCTCTTCTTCCCTAAACAGGTCAAACAAGAAGTAAAGGAAAGATCACTCTCTTATTTCTGCGGATAGTCACCCCACAAAAAAAAACAAGAGGGGGGGGGGGGGGGGGAGAACACGTTTTGACACCTCGCTACGGATGGCTGCGCGCTGGACTCTCAAACCCTGCCCGCTCCCATCCCATGCGGGAGGTTTGGACTAGGAAGTAAACTATCGTCAACTCTGAAGGAACATCCGAAACATGTAAAACATTTTACAAACACTAAATAGCAGGGCCGGACTTAAGCATTGTGGGGCCCTATTCGAAACGGATTTCGCGGGGCCAAGTTTGGGTAGGGAAGCGGACAATAAGTCAAATTTAAGAGTTTGTATTAGAAAATAAATTCTTCTATGCATTTTATTCATTCTTTACTTCGTACAGAATTACTTTACGAGCCTTGCGTGTAGCAAAGTCATACAGTATATCATAATAATTCTGTTTCCCACATAGATCCCGCTCAATAGCAAGAATACCAAATGTTTCAATCTATCTTTGAGAATTGTTGACATCAAGTAATTCTTCATTAGTTTGAGGTGCGAGAAGCTTCTTTCACCTGATTACACAATTACGGCTAATGCATAATGTCGTTTTTATTAATAGCGCGTAAGATTGACGTATTCCATATTGAATGACACCCCAAAATGACAATTTTTGTCTATGTATTTCAGTATATTTTAAGGACTTTTTCGTATATTTTGCTATTTCGGGAGATTTCCAGGAGCTCATGGTAAATCGACAGGAGTGCGCGTTAAATCTGTTTTAAGTTATAAAATGGTTTAATTTAATAATTTATACACCTCGAATTAGCGCGGGTTCCATGAAAGTGCGGATCCTTCGGTCACATAGGTTGCAGTAACCTAAGACCGGCCCTGCAAAATAGCGGCGTATGCTATGCCGCCGGTCGACTAGTTAATTCTATTAGGATTGGTTTTGGCTACAAGGAAGTGGAAATAAAAATAAAGTTGCTATATTCATAAAGTACTATACCATAATTTATTTACAAATTTAAAAAAAAGCCTAATGAAATACTGAGAAGGACACGGAAACAATCATACACCTCATATTCCATACGCTAGAACAAAGTCATGCAAGTCCTCCCTCTTCCCTAGTGCCATTAGAGAATGGAATGAGTTGCCTGAATCAGCCAGGGAAACCAACGACTTAACAGTTTAAGTCATTGATTAACAAGCATGACTAGGTTGACAAATGAAATGCGTAGGACGTAATTCTCTTCTTTTTTGAAGTAGCGTCTGTAATCTCTAAGATAAAACCACTAATCCAGAAACGGATATCTATATTCTAATCCTAAGAGCACCTATTCATTCATGAGCTAACATGTCACTAATTCTCCCACTTGCCGTGGACGAAAAATAAGAAAATTGAACCAGTAACTACTTTCTGTGTACCCATTATTTCTAAACACATTTCACGACCGAAATCGCATTGGTTTAATTGACGAGAAATGACTTTTGATTCGCAATTTAGACCCAATATAGTTTTTAAAGCCGACATATCAAAGTGTACAAGACAGAGCTTGAAGTTTGTAATTGATAAAAACAAACTAAGTATAACTTGTAGATATTTTAAAAAAAAAGATAATAAAATTCTTGGGTGAGAGAGCATTACGACGCTAGAGTGATAAAAATGTGGGGGGGGGGGGGGGGGTCCGTCCAAAAGCTATGAATACTTAAATACTGAATTAAAAAGCCGAAGAAAATTTTGCGATTGTATATAATTTGTTTACGGATGGTCTCGGGGAAAGCTAAAACAAAGTGAACCTAGTTTTCCCAGTCAAGAAGCATGTACTATGTGCGGGAGGTCGATATCAACTAGAACTAAACTAGAAATCATGGGCCACAATTATGTTACAGGAGAGTTTAGGCACATGCAAGCGCCAGAGAGCTTTACAACTATTTTGATAAAGAGCTGAAAAGTCCATGAATACTCACAGATTGTATGTACGACTATTTCATAAGGTGAACGGAAGAACTAAGTGATAAAGGTCATATCAAATTCAAAGTGATACAAGGTCATATCGAATTCAAAGTGATACAAGGTCATATCGAATTCAAAGTGATACAAGGTCATATCGAATTCAAAATGATACAAGGTTATATCGAATTCAAAATGATACAAGGTCATATCGAATTCAAAGTGATACAAGGGCATATCGAATTCAAAGTGATACAAGGTCATATTGAATTCAAAGTGATACAACGTCATATTGAATGCAAAGTGATACAAGGTCATATCGAATTCAAAGTGATACAAGGTCATATCGAATTCAAAGTGATACAAGGTCATATCGAATTGAAAGTGATACAAGGTCATATCGAATTCAAAATAATACAAGGTCATATCGAATTCAAAATGATACAAGGTCATATCGAATTCAAAGTGATACAAGGGCATATCGAATTCAAAGTGATACAAGGTCATATTGAATTCAAAGTGATACAACGTCATATTGAATGCAAAGTGATACAAGGTCATATCGAATTCAAAGTGATACAAGGTCATATCGAATTCAAAGTGATACAAGGTCATATCGAATTGAAAGTGATACAAGGTCATATCGAATTCAAAATAATACAAGGTCATATCGAATTCAAAATGATACAAGGTCATATCGAATTCAAAGTGATACAAGGGCATATCGAATTCAAAGTGATACAACGGCATATCGAATTCAAAGTGATACAAGGTCATATCGAATTCAAGGGTATAAAGTATATGGTTGGGAGGGGTAGAGTTATAAAATAGTCTTTGCCAATTTTTAGTTGTTTTTTTTTTGAGGGGGGGGGCGGATCAGGATGTAACAAGGAAGAAAGGACCAAACCAAAAAAAAATCATAGAGCCTATCAAATATTTCTAAATAGCTGAAAAACAGAAATATGGTTATATAGTGTAAAGAAGACTATTTGGGTCAGATTGTGTAAATAAGACTATTAGGGTCAGATAGTGTAAAGAAGAACTATTTGGGTCAGATAATGTAAAGAAGACTATTTGGGTCAGATAGTGTAAAGAAGAACTATTTGGGTCAGATAGTGTAAAGAAGACTATTTGGGTCAGATAGTGTAAAGAAGAACTATTTGGGTCAGATAGTGTAAAGAAGACTATTTGGGTCAGATAGTGTAAAAAGAACTATTTGTTATGGCGGAGTGTTGTGGAGGGGAAGTGATACTTGAATTTACGTGATGGTCCAACTTATAAGTAAGAAAAATGTATACAATATAGAGCCTGGGGGCCACATCTAGTGGGTAACGCTAGCTTTGTATAACTTTACATTACTCTAAAATAATAGTTTTTGTCATTGTCTTCTATTTTTAATCCGATATAATTTTCCATAAATTACATTTTATTAAAATAACAACAACAATGAGCTCCGGTTTTTATAATGATAGGGTTATAGTCCTCAAAAGTCCTACATTGTATTAGAGATTTAAGTTATAGTTATAAGTGTTGTGGAATATGAGAAGGAAGATATATATATATATATATATATATATATATATCATTGATGTGTCACTCACAATGGCGGGATACACATATTGTAGACCAACAGAAAATCCGCTGCCGAGATGCAGACGGCGAAAGAAAAATCTGAATCGACCACCGGCGGACAATGGTCAGGCTTAGGGCTTTTTTTGTGATGGTACGCACCGGTACGGCGTACCGGCACCTTTTTGAAAAAATTATTACTTTTCTTGTATTTTGACGTATATTATTAATTTTTAGTAGTTAAAAGTTAGTTAATAAACTACAGATTACCGGCATCTTTTTTGTTTTTACAAAAAAAAAAAGCAACACTGGTTTTGCTTGCTCAGTGTGGCAAAATATTGTAATAACTTAAGTGAGGCAACTCAACGAGGCACATATATCTTTATTTACACGACATCACAAGTTCATAAAACATCATCTTTCTTAGGCACAGTCTTTTCACTTCGGCTCTAAACTTGGGCGGAAATCGTTCTCCTCTCTAATGTTGACATCCTTTTCAGTCTAGATTATCACAGTGCGCACCTTCTAGCTTAGATGGCGGTGCGCAGGGCGGAGTTATAACAATGTATAGGTCACAGCTGGGGCTGCAGGAAATACCTCATTAATCTTCGGACTCGAAGACAAGCCTTACTATTATTATTATTTGTTAAGGAAGAGATTTTTGACATTTTTACTTTTGAATTCTTTTACATTTTATATTATGTCGCTCTCCTTCTGGTATCGAATACAATGCTTAACATTGTTTTAATTGTTAGGATTTGGGGGCAGAAATGGCCTTATAAAATTGGAGGCCCTAGGCGAAGTGAATTTGGTGGCCCCAAATGAAAAATTAATAATTAAAAATAAACAGCGAAAACAAAATAAAACTACTCAATTTATTTAAAACCTAGTGTACTCTAATAATAACATTGGGCAGAAGTTTTGCTAATTGTTCTTTTAACAAAATTCAGCCTTGGATTCAGTTTAAACTGCACAATTATTCGTTGTCGAAGACAATACGTGCATACATTTAAAAAAAACAACCTTTTAGCTTATTAATTAGTTAGTTATTTTAATATAGAAAAAAAGGATATAAATCCCACAGCATTAAACTATATGACAGTGATTGAGTTGTTCTTTCCTTATGCAAGCTTTTGTTTTTCCAAAATGCACACCTCATTGTATTTAAAGAGATTCAATAACCAAGTTCCACACCTCATTGTCTTTAAAGAGATTCAATAATCAAGTTCCACAACTCATTGTCTTTAAAAGAGATTCAATAACCAAGTTCCACAACTCATTGTCTTTAAAAGAGATTCAATAACTAAGTTCCACAACTCATTGTGTTTAAAGAGATTCAATAACCAAGTTCCACAACTCATTGTCTTTAAAAGAGATTCAATAACCAAGTTCCACAACTCATAGTTTTCAATTGGGTCTAATGCTTAAAGTCGATTAAATGCATAGGTACGTAGTAGTCGACTGCGACTGGGATATTTGAATTTTGGAAACCTCCAAGGGTGTAACTAATCCTTGTTAACCGTAGGCCAGTGTATCCCAAAATGTGGTATGCGTACCTCCAGGGAGACGAGGGGAGTTTGAAGGGGGTACACGCTGCACCTCATTAACTAATCTGATGTTTTAAAATTATAATCCAAGGTGATTTTTTAAAAATGAATCCTATTTCCTTTTTTTTTTGGGGGGGGGGGGGGGGGGCAAAGGTACTTAGTGTTATGGAAGAGGTACGGATATGTCAAACTTTTGAGAACCATTGCCATAAAGCATAGCTAAAGATGGACATGGCCCAAGAAGAGGGAATTTTCTTTCTTAGATGTCTGACAGAATACACGTTACCTCTACATTGGAACCGCTTGAAAGGAAACTAAAATTAGAGTAAAATATATTTTGTGATAAAAATCTCTTTAATCTTTTTTTTAAAGCTTTGTACATTGTACAAATAAGGGTCAAAAGACACTCAAGGTCACACAGAGCGTATTTAAATTTCCTGGTATCCAAGGCTACATCTTATCTCTGCTCTTTTCCTGTTGTATTTATATATGATCACAGCGACACCTAGGATAACCATTCCGATCGCAGACGACACGAAAATGGAGATATTTTGAAGGAAAAAAGTATCGTCTGCTGAGACCATTTCCGTTTTCTGATTCATTGTTTTCTCCTGAACAGTGTTAGTGACAGTCTCTTCTGCTTTGTGAACAAAACTGTGTCTATCACGTAATCCACTATTGCGGTGAGTAAAGAAGAACGGCGATTCCTGGGAGGAAAAAAATCTTCATTGATCTTTTGTTATCTTATAAAATACAGACGATGCTTCAAAAAAGAAGATGATTACGTCCTACGGGTGTCCCTAGGTCAATCTAGTCATGCATATTAATCAACGACTTAAACTCTGCAAGTCGATGGTTTCTCTGGCAGGTTCATGTTCTAATAGCACTAGGGAAGAAGGAGTATTTGTACAAATATGTCCTAGCATATGGAATGAGAAACGTGCCTTTTTTTTTTGTATACTTGCTAATTTGCGTTTAAGTCTGCTATCCTGAAAGGTTTCTAAATTTAAAGATTTTACTAAAGATGTTACTCCTAATCAAGTGTGAATATTCGTTTGTTATAAATGTAAAGTGCCTGTTTGATTGAGCCGCTGAAATTCTAACAAACGAGGTCATGATAAAATGCACTAAATATGACATTATTTAATGTAACTCAGGCGGGAATATCTTGGGAAAGTAGCTTTTAGTACAAACATTTTATAAGATAAAATAAAAAGGTTTCAATTCTACATTCATCCTGATTAACTTTTACAAGAATGAGAGAGAGAGAGAAAGAGAGAGAGCGAGAGAGAAAGAGAGAGAGAGAGAAAGAAAGAGAGAGAGAGCGAGAGAGAAAGAGAGAGAGCGAGAAAGAAAGAGAGAGAGCGAGAGAGAAAGAGAGAGAGCTAGAGAGAAAGAGGGAGAGAGAAAAAGAGAGAGAGAAGGAGAGAAAGAGAGAGGAGGAGAGAGAAAGAGAGAGGAGAGAAAGGGAGAGAGAGAGGAGAGAAAGAGAGAGAGCTAGAGAGAAAGAGAGAGAGCGAGAGAGAAAGAGAGAGAGCGAGAGAGAAAGAGAGAGAGCGAGAGAGAAAGAGAGAGAGCGAGAGAGAAAGAGAGAGAGAGAGAGAGAAAGAGAGAGAGCTAGAGAGAAAGAGAGAGAGCTAGAGAGAAAGAGAGAGAGCGAGAGAGAAAGAGAGAGAGCGAGAGAGAAAGAGAGAGAGCTAGAGAGAAAGAGAGAGAGCGAGAGAGAAAGAGAGAGAGCGAGAGAGAAAGAGAGAGAGCGAGAGAGAAAGAGAGAGAGCGAGAGAGAAAGAGAGAGAGCGAGAGAAAAAGAGAGAGAGCTAGAGAGAAAGAGAGAGAGCGAGAGAGAAAGAGAGAGAGCGAGAGAGAAAGAGAGAGAGCGAGAGAGAAAGAGAGAGAGCTAGAGAGAAAGAGAGAGAGCGAGAGAGAAAGAGAGAGAGCGAGAGAGAAAGAGAGAGAGCGAGAGAGAAAGAGAGAGAGCGAGAGAGAAAGAGAGAGAGCGAGAGAGAAAGAGAGAGAGCGAGAGAGAAAGAGAGAGAGCGAGAGAGAAAGAGAGAGAGCTAGAGAGAAAGAGAGAGAGCGAGAGAGAAAGAGAGAGAGCGAGAGAGAAAGAGAGAGAGCGAGAGAGAAAGAGAGAGAGCGAGAGAGAAAGAGAGAGAGGGAGAGAAAGAGAGAGAGCGAGAGAGAAAGAGAGAGAGCGAGAGAGAAAGAGAGAGAGCGAGAGAGAAAGAGAGAGAGCGAGAGAGAAAGAGAGAGAGCTAGAGAGAAAGAGAGAGAGCGAGAGAGAAAGAGAGAGAGCGAGAGAGAAAGAGAGAGAGCTAGAGAGAAAGAGAGAGAGCTAGAGAGAAAGAGAGAGAGCTAGAGAGAAAGAGAGAGAGTGAGAGAGAAAGAGAGAGAGCGAGAGAGAAAGAGAGAGAGCTAGAGAGAAAGAGAGAGAGCGAGAGAGAAAGAGAGAGAGCGAGAGAGAAAGAGAGAGAGCTAGAGAGAAAGAGAGAGAGCGAGAGAGAAAGAGAGAGAGCGAGAGAGAAAGAGAGAGAGCTAGAGAGAAAGAGAGAGAGCTAGAGAGAAAGAGAGAGAGCTAGAGAGAAAGAGAGAGAGTGAGAGAGAAAGAGAGAGAGCGAGAGAGAAAGAGAGAGAGCTAGAGAGAAAGAGAGAGCGAGAGAGAAAGAGAGAGAGCTAGAGAGAAAGAGAGAGAGCGAGAGAGAAAGAGAGAGAGCGAGAGAGAAAGAGAGAGAGCTAGAGAGAAAGGGAGAGAGAGAGGAGAGAAAGAGAGAGAGCGAGAGAGAAAGAGAGAGAGCGAGAGAGAAAGAGAGAGAGCTAGAGAGAAAGAGAGAGAGCGAGAGAGAAAGAGAGAGAGCGAGAGAGAAAGAGAGAGAGCTAGAGAGAAAGGGAGAGAGAGAGGAGAGAAAGAGAGAGAGCGAGAGAGAAAGAGAGAGAGCGAGAGAGAAAGAGAGAGAGCGAGAGAGAAAGAGAGAGAGCGAGAGAGAAAGAGAGAGCGAGAGAGAAAGAGAGAGAGCGAGAGAGAAAGAGAGAGAGCGAGAGAGAAAGAGAGAGAGCTAGAGAGAAAGGGGAGAGAGAGAGGAGAGAAAGAGAGAGAGCGAGAGAGAAAGAGAGAAAGAGGGAGAGAGAAAAAGAGAGAGAGAGAGGAGAGAAAGGAAGAGAGAGAGAGAGGAGAGAAAGGAAGAGAGAGAGAGAGGAGAGAAAGGAAGAGAGAGAGAGAGGAGAGGAGAGAAAGGAAGAGAGAGAGAGAGGAGAGAAAGGAAGAGAGAGAGAGAGGAGAGAAAGGAAGAGAGAGAGAGGAGAGAAAGGAAGAGAGAGAGAGGAGAGAAAGGAAGAGAGAGAGAGAGGAGAGAAAGGAAGAGAGAGAGAGGAGAGAAAGGAAGAGAGAGAAAGAGAGAGAGCTAGAGAGAAAGAGAGAGAGGAGAGAAAGGAAGAGAGAGAGAGAGGAGAGAAAGGAAGAGAGAGAGAGAGGAGAGAAAGGAAGAGAGAGAGAGAGGAGAGAGAAAGGAAGAGAGAGAGAGGAGAGAAAGGAAGAGAGAGAGAGAGGAGAGAAAGGAAGAGAGAGAGAGGAGAGAAAGGAAGAGAGAGAGAGGAGAGAAAGGAAGAGAGAGAAAGAGAGAGAGCTAGAGAGAAAGAGAGAGAGGAGAGAGATTATTTAACGTTATATTATTATTTTATGATGTAAGTTGATTAAAAGTTGATACAGTTCTTTGTTTAGGTTTTAATATTGATAAATGTTGATGTAATATCACGTAAGACTTTTGTGCAACTATTTAGTCGAAAAGAGTAAGAGTGATCTAAATGTCGACTCTTGAATGTAAGAATGTGGTTACTTCTTTTTTGAAGTAACGTCTGTATTATACAAGATTAGAAGATAAGACGTTTTGTGATTCGTCTTCTACTGTCTAATTTAATGTAGGATGAGCTTGAGGTGAGCTCCACTATCAAACTTGGAACTGATGCGAAGTCTTACCTTTGTTGGACATTTTAATTGAAATGCTTTCGACCAGTCAGATTTGGTGGTCTTATTGTTCACGGGCTCTAACTGTGGATTATAAAGCAATGAGGTGGGGGTGGGGTCGTACATTTCATAGGTCAGTGAGTGTTATATTTAGTAGGTGATACATTCTACAGATCCTCGAGCCAAAATACTTCATTTACTTTCTGTTTATATTTATGGGAAAGGACCAATGGCGAACTCCTCAGTGTTTGTTGTTGGTTTAGAATTTATAACTCCGCAATAGCTAAACTTATTTAAAAAATGAAAACATCTGCGGACTCCTCAGGTATTGGGCGATAAAACTAAATTTGACTCTTTTTTCCATATCAGCTATTAAATTTATAATTCAAGTCAACTTGCGGTAGGGGTCGGACCTAATCAGCGAACGCAATTTTCGCGGGAGTCATAATGAGCGAAAGGCCGTAAAAAATAGCGACATTGAATGTTAAAATATAGGAAATTATGCTTCAATTAGTTGTATCATCTAACTTCTTCCATGAAGCATTATAACTATTGTCCTCCTTGTGGCATTAGGCCTAAATTTGTTTTAACTTTTCTCGTGCTTCACATCTCCTTTCTTTGCATGGAACTGATGTCTATAAATAGCCAACGAAACTTGCGATCAATTTTTTTTTTAAAGAAAGAAAGAAACTACAAAATTCTATCTTGCCACTTTCCTATAGGCTAGTCCATTTCGTACTACTCTCCATTTCATAAACTCTCGTAACTGCGACTATTTTTTTTTAAAATAACTTATGTACAGTGCACCTATTCACCATCAACTCGATCTCCCCCCCCCCCACACACACACACATGCGCGCTGATTGACCCAAAGGCAGACCCCGAATGCGATGGATTGATGATGTATGGGAGGCAGATCTACAACAGCTTGGTTTTCGGGCATGGAGACGAAAGGCTCAGGAGAGATCTTGTAATTTTATACATGTATAAAATATGGTAAATCTTATATTTATTACTAAATATATAGTTCGCCTTTTTTCTGCTCCTGAAATCGAATATTTTCTCCTGGAAAACTCTTGGAAATCTCCTGAAATCCAAATCTCAGAATGGGGGGGGGGAACCCTGTGAAAATGATATCTGCACTTCTTTTTAACATTTACACACATATTAAAATCATTAATCAAGAGGTTAACCAGCCAGTTAAAAAAAAGGAGGACGGCAAAACAGAGGTCCCCCCCCCCCCCCCGTATAAGCGCTGTTAAGATCAACTGAAGCGTCATTTCACCCTCACTGGCATACAAAAAAGTGAAACTGCTAGCATATGACCTCTGAGAGACTGTTGGAAAGCTGCTAGTCAAACATTTTAGGCGGAAAGAAAATGCGGGAAAATATGCTGGTCTTAACTGGGCGTATACTCATGTGAAACACGTACTGCACTCATCCTTAATCTTCGAAATCGAAGACATTGAGTTAAGGTTAAAAATAGGCCTATTATTTAATATTTCAGTTTACAAACAATAACAATAGATAAGATAAAAAGAAAAACAGATTAAATCAGTAACTAAATTATCATTAATGGCTTTTTAAGCTTATTTTAGTGGCTTTCGCTGAATAGGTTTTCAGTTAAAAAGGTCATTTTGAGCGAACACCCCATAATATATTTTTTTCAACTGAATGAATAGCCTTAGCTATTCTAGCTAAGTATTTCCTCATTTATTTAGAAGCATAATATGCAATTTTTTTCGGCCGATGTCTATTGGTGCTTTTAAATCGCCTTAAGTTCGGACCTATTATCGTTTATCCGGAATCGTTTTGAGAATGAAATTGAAATTTCCATACATGTCAACTTTGACCTTCAGCTATGCTTTATTGTATGAGGGAAAAAGAAAGTGAATATGTGGGAAATGTAGAAAAATTGAGTTTTTGTAATACCATTTTATTAGTTCTGCAGTTACTTTTGAAATAAATAAGAATGGATAAAAATTATGGGGAGGTGTTCGCTTTATATGCCATTTCGCTGATGGGCCTTTCCTATATAGCCAGATTCTATGTTTTAGATATTGACTTATAAAATCACACACCTATATAGATGCATCGATCTTAAAGATCCTGGAGACTTTAAAATTATGCTATCAGTGCTTATCACTGACCTATATAGATTCACTTTTATTAAAAATCGTGTAAAGTTCAACTAAAAGTTGATACCAAAAATAGAAATTTAAATTACAGTATCACAGACCTATATACTAGATTCATCGATCTTTAAGATCGTGTAGACGTCAACTAAAGGTTGAGACCAAAGAATTTAAAATCGGATTTGCATGTTTCACAAGTTTCATCAGAAATGAAGATTAAAACACTCTAGCTCAAACTTACTCCTGCAAGACGACCCCAACCTATCGTGGCGACAGTCTAGGGTGCAAACCACAGGACAATGAAGTAGCCAGTAGGCCTACTACTTTACAGTTCTGTGATAAATAGTTATTTCATGCTATAATCAATATGAACATAGAATAAAATGTGAAAATTATATACTGCATTAAAATTGTAAAATGACAAGTCCATAATCGTTTGCTTATAGAAATAGGATTTTAAAAAGTACAGAAGTACGGCTCCTTCCTACTGTGTGCAATTTTCGATGATAAAATTATGATCAGATTATTAAAAGAATATTGTCTTCATAAAAGGTTAGATAAATCTGTATATTTTGACTATGCTATATATGACTTTTCATACTTACCATGTTGTTCCATAAGTTTATACCCATGGCTGATTGCCCCTTTTTACTCATGTGAAAACAGTCAATAGCGAAATACGACATGTCCATGTCACCATTGTCCTGTAAGGTTTAATACTGCGTTAAAACAGAGTATAGTTTATTTAACAAATTGTTCATCAAAAATGTCATTTAGATTTTTTTTAAAAATCACAATAATACTGATAGTTGTTTGGGATATCTCTTCCCTAGATCCCATTTGTGGCGGTAGTCAAAGTTTTCATAATGCCATTTGGGGTTTCGGCAAATTTGGACTCAACATTTTTTTACAAATATCTCGTAAAAACACTAAACAAAAAACACAAAGTTTCTTATCATAGATTCCTTTTCTTTGAGGAAAAAAGGAAACAAACTTGATGAGAACAAATTGAATAGTAAATAGTTTCTTACCAGTAAAGGTATAGACACGTCTATAAAGAAAGGCTGCAGGACAACAGCTGCGTCATCACGTGTCTCGTACACACCGGACATGAGGAGCTCTTCAGTCTTCTTCTGAAACTCCTCACGAGTATTTTGCAAATGGTTAAAATCCTCCTCGCTTTGTGGGAATGAAATGCAGTCACAGACAAGTCTGTAGGAGATAGTGGTTTATTCAAAACAGTCACAGACAAGTCTGTAGGAGATAGGAAGTGGTTTATCAATAGCGACACATACTACTCTAGGTGTGATAAAGTTTATTGGACATGCATTTAGTCATGCAATCATAGACAACTCAGAGCATTTATAAGATGACAGAAATAATCTGATTGATTGATTTTCTGGGTTAATTAAACAATGGACAAATCTATGTTCAACATCAAGATTCATGACTTTAAAAAATCATACTTAGTTGATGCGAGAACATAAAGTGATACGCCCCATCTAAACACGTCATTTCTCCCACACCCATTCTAGGATCAAGTTGAAACTTCGCACTTCACAGACAGACAAAGTGAGTTGAAATAAGCTTCGTAAAAAGTAAAGAAGATTAAATTTACAGGTTAATTTTCTGTTGTTGTTTTTTTTTT